>JARQOC010000002.1:168351477-168715803 GCA_033576535.1 Allobates femoralis
CCGTAACTTTATTCATAAAAAGCTCCAGACCACAACGCGTTTCGACGTACAGACGTCTCCCTCAAGCGGAGGAAGACGTCTGTACGTCGAAACGTCTGCAGCTTTTTATGAATAAAGTTACAGAGATAAAGATTAAAGTATCCCGTTTCATACCTGCGCTCTACCTTAAAACCACACATTCTATCTGAATTCTATTAGTCTAATTCCATTGTGGAAAGCGGTGAATGAGCTGCAGGCGGGATAGGGTTAATGGATCAACCTGGTGTTTCCTGACCCAACCCTGGAGAGAGAGCGATGGACAGCACGAGGCCAGGAGCAGAGGCGATTGAGGATACAGGAGCACTACAGATCCAAGGCTGGCAGCCTGAGCCCACAAATCTACGCTCACAATCTGGTTGAGCGGATCGGGCACAACTTTTAAAGGTTAGTTTACTTATAATACGACCACTTTAAAGACAGGAGAGGTCCACAGGTGGCGCAACACTATTTTTTCTTTTTATTTACATCCTGTTCCTGGAAGAAGCTGGAGTCCAGAGGAAGACTGACCAATCACAGAAATCACAGAATGCCACATCACCTGGAGACCCTCAATCAAGACCACACCCCCTGATGACCTCATGTATCCACCCTTGGACTAACCCACTGACAAATGAATACATCAGTAGGGCTGGCTGAGCCCCTTACTGAGGAAAAACCTTTATGCCTTTTAAAATAAACCACATTTGGAGCCACGCTTGGGGCCGACCAAGGAAGAGTGTACATCTGACTGTGTGCGTCTGGTGTCTTACTTTTCACACCGGTACTTGGCCTATATTTATTTGGTCAGGAGCAAGCAACTTGTTAATATTATTAAAATAATAACCATAACAACTTCACATGCCTCACAAAATGAACAGGTACTGGGATGCACATTACTGAACAACAGAAAGTGGTAGCTGCCATCGTTCATCAATATTCTTTTTGTTAAAAATGCAAAAACGTTTTACTAGACATTCACACTCTGTGCCCTCATACCTTACATGTGATGGAATAAAAGTGGCATAACTGCAGTTGTGGACCTACTGGGACGGGGTACTCAGTACGGAGCGGGTATCACAGGGGTATAGAATCTTGGTCAAGGGACCGTGTCCCAAGCCCACAAGTAATGGGGGGCATTTACAGAGAGAAAGTGTGACGCCACCCACGGGTTGTGGTCAGGGTGGACCACCGCTGCTGCAGAACCTCCAGGGATGATGTTTGGCAGTCGGTGATGTAACAGCTCTCTGCGGGCAGAGCCTGGTTCCCGGGGCAGTGGTGATAATAGTCTATAGTGGATGCAGGCAGGTAGTAGTAGAGATGACAGTTTTGGGGGACAGGTTTGCAAGGATCACACAGATCACGGTTTTATAGTTTTCCAAGTCTTTACTGCAGATGTTGTTCAGTAGATATTGTCCACAGAGTCTGTACCGGGGCTGGGTTTCTCCCACCCTGACCGGGTCCTTGGCTTCCTACTCCTGCGCTTTGTGTGTGGCCCTGCTGCTGCTTTAGCTAAGCTGCTGGCCCTGTCTCCCCTCACGGGTACCCACTTGCTAGACAACTTGAGTCTTAATTTTGTGTTTCTGACCCCGCTGTGTTGCTTCGCTGTGGTACAGTGAAGATATGTAATCCTCACTCATCCAGTGTTTACTGTGCTGCTTGTATCAGGCACAATGTCGGATCCGGTATCCAGTCTTTGCACCTCACCGGGGTGAGTTATAGGGTAACTCTGTGTCCCGGGTGTGTTCCTCTGCTTCTCCTACTCCTTTCCTCAGACCTTGGCCGGCCTGGAAGTGGACAGTGGACCGTGGGTTGGGCCTAACGCAGCCCTTTTACACCCAGGTCCTTTCTTCCCTCCGTGCTGCTCCACAATGAACTAACTACCACTTCCTCTCTACCTAGAATATATAGGGAAGCAGCTTTAGCTCCCCCTTCTGGCCTGGAGGCGCTAGTGTAGTGTTGTGGGTTGTATGGGGAATTAACCCTTGGTGATATTACTGTGGCACATTAACCCCTGGGGTCCACACATTAGTAAATCTCCCCAATGTGTTCCTTCACCTCCACATATAAACTTCTTATGCCCCTTCCAGTCTTTCACAATTTGTTCAAATAGCAACAATAACATTGGCAATGCTTTATCTAAAGTGGAATGGCTTAAATTTAATTAGTTTTCATTGCTAAAGACAACAGCAGATGGTCTTCGTAACAGTAAAAACTATGTTTTCAGAAAGCAGACGGCATTGAAAATTTGAGTATTAATATAGAAAATATAGGAAATGTTCTTAGATATTTTATTGTTAATACATATGCATTTGGAAAGCTAATTTCAATGCTGATGATTTTTAAAAGATGTATTCTATTGTTAAGGATCTATTGTTAGGATCTCTTTTATTGTGCTACCCTTAGCTTACTCCCTGCACGTCGGCCTCATGGTTAGGTTCAGTTAGCTTTTCTTTAATGCCTAAAGGCGACTTAAACTGGAGTAAAGGCTGGGTTACATGCTGCGATGTCCCTACGATCGGGATCGCTGGAACATCACTATGTGATTGCTGGTGAGATGCCACACAGGCAGTGGCGGATTATAATGAGGTCAATATGGGCAGTCGCCCTGGGCCCAGTGCTGTGGGGGGGCCCAACAGCCCAGGGTAAATTGCCCCATTATAATCCGCCACTGTCTGTCCGCACTCCACACTGCTGCCGCCCTGCCCCCCTTCTTCCTCCGCATGTCATGAAGTGGACATGCGGGAGGACCTTGGTAAGTGACCGCGGGTGCCGGCACCTGCCCGCTGTGTGCGTGTGCCGCTGTGTACTTTTCACCTGTCAGTGTGCGGCTGGCCGGCTGCAGCTTTGTTCCTCCTCCTCTCTCTTCTGCTCTGCACCCGGCCAACTCCACTCTCTGGCTGGCTTTCCATTATCCACGACCCTGGCCGACGTGCAGCTTTCCAGCCAGAGAGGAGCTTTACGTCACTGTCGCACCCTGTAGGACGGCAGCCATTGGAGGTTGGCTGCATTCAAGCTTGATTTTGGCGGGGGCTGGGAACACTGCCTCTGGAGACTGTGAGCCCGGGCCGGCGGTGATAAACTACAATAGTAAGATATGAAGCTGCCTCTGAACTGTGAAGTATTTACATCTTGCCTAGGATGGGGGAAGGAGGGAGGGAGAAAGCTAATGTAAATATAGCAGCTGCAGGCTGCATTGTAAAGACACTGAATCTCATGTAAGATTAGTGCATGAGTGTCTATGTGTCTATCTCTGTGTAAATGTTGTGTGCCTCTGTATGTATGTTAGTATGTGTGTTTGCGTGTCTTTGTATGTTAGTATGTGCTTGTGTGTATACATGGTTGTGTCTTTGTATGTTAGTATGTGTGTGAATATAGGTGTCTTTGCATGTGTATGTATTTTTTATAATGCACATACATGTATGTCTGTGTCTGTATATTTATGTGTATTTATATGTGTGGTGTATATATGTGTATGTCTTCATGCCTGTATGTATGTATGTGTTTGTATGTGTATGTATATGTATGTATATATGTGTTTGCCTGTGTGTGAGTGTATATATATATATTTATATATATATATATAGTACTGTATATGTATGTACTGTGTATATATATCATTGCAACGTCACTGTTTTTGTGACATTGCAGCGACCTAGTAGCGATGTCGCTGTGTGTGACAGGTACTAACGAACAATGATCAGTTTGCTGATCTTTTATCGTTGGTTTATGGTCAGGACCATAAATGTGTCGTTGGTCTCTGCTGGTCAGAACGCATCGGCGTGTGTGACGGGGCCAAATGACCAGTGATAAGCGGAGCAGGCTGGTAACCATGGTAAACAGCGGGCATCTAGGCAGTGCAAAGCACCTAGTTACCTGATGTATACCCTTGTTACCAGCCTGCTCCACGTACACGCTGGTATCCAAGGTACACACGGGTAACTAGAGACAGCGCTGTCTCTAGTTACCCTTGTGTACCTTGAATACCAGCCTGTAAGCGGTGAAGGCTGGTAACCAAGGTATTCATCAGGTAACTAGGCGCTGTGCACTGCCTAGATGCCCGCTGTTTACCATGGTTACCAGCCTGCTCCTGCTTACCGACAGCCTGGCAGCGGGAGCTAGACATCATGGAAAGAATGCCATGATGTCGCTGGTTCACTGATCGCTGATCGCTGGTGAGTCTGCCTGTGTGACAGCTCACCAGCGATCAGATACCGATCAGCTTGCAATGCCCCAGTGACCCGATCGTTGGTCGGATCGCTGGGACATCATAGCGTGTAACGGGGCCTTTACACATAGTGGATGGATCAGCGATTTGCCTGCCACTCTAAACCTTTTAGGTTACACTGTAAACACTGACAGAATGATTTAAAGCAGCACGACAGGGATTGCGCTATTCACTGCCGACATCAGCGGCCCCATGCCGCAATCGCGGGGCGTCGATGTGTTGCCATATCAGCCTGCAGGGTCTTCATCAGACCCTGGCTGTCTTGACTTCCTGTGCGCGATGCTTGAGCAGCATTGCTGACAGGAGATGATCATTTGTGCTGTGCAGAGCTGTGGATCATCAAGGCTTGTACAGCTCTAGTGATCAGACAGTGCATTGCTGAGGTGCCCTGAGAAGCCAAGTAAAACAAGGTAAAAGTGAATTTTTTTTTAAATCTAGAAAAAATAATAAAAAACCTCAAAGTTCAAATCGCCCCCTTTGCCCCATTGAAAATAAAACTATTGCCAAAAAACATACACACATTTAGTATTACTGCATTCAGAAATGCCCGATCTATCAAAATATAAAATAAGTTTCACCGCACTTGGAATATTTTCCCATTTTTCAGTACACTATGTATAGTGACGGAAAATATCTCCTAAATTGGGATGGAGGATAAGCTGTTTTTTTGTTTTTTTTTAATATCCCTTTAAATCTATAAGGCCTCTATTTAGTGATTACACTAGGATGTTAAACTGTTGACTCCTATGAATTCTAAGGGTACCGTACACGTCGCAATATCGTTTCGATATCGCCTGCAATCAGGAGGACGTTTTGACTTGTCAAGATCGCTAGGAGACGTTACACAGGGAGATATCGGCAGGCAACGCAACTAGGATGTTGCACGCAATGTTTAAACAACAGGTAGAAATATCAGGAGGTGAAATCGGCAGTCTACGAGTAAGTGATCCGATACCCATTGTAATACCTCCCAAAACTGAAATGTTGGTCTGGTCTAGAGCCGCAATAGGCATTAAAGGGTGAGACTATCAAGCCTGGTAGAACCTGTGAACTCAGACATTAGGCCCACTATACTGACGGCCAGAGTAGTAGTTGAGGTACACCAGGGAAGAGTGCCATTACGCCTTCTAAATTGTAGGGAAGATGAGGTCACTGTACCAAAGTATGCTACCATGGCTAAATTATTCATGGTTGATAACAATGCCATCACAGCCGTCGAGCCCTTGAACCCGTCAAGTCAGGTGGATGACAATGGCTGAGGAGAAAAGCTGGAGGATTGATGCCAAAAGCTACATGTGGGTACCAGTTCTACACCTCCCAATCAAAAGCATGGAGCATACCGGGTAGTAAAAGAATATGAGCAGATTTTCAGCAAACACCTCGTTAGACTTTGGGCAAATTAAAGGGGTAGAGCACACTATACCCACAGGTAACCATCAGCCTATAAAAGAGAGGTATAGACCATTACCACCCGCTCACTACCAAACCACCAAAGACAGGCTCAAAGAGATGAAAACTGCAGGGGTAATAAGAGACAGTTGTACCCTGGGCAGCGCCTTTAGTGTTAGTTAAAAAGAAGGATGGGACCATGAGAATGTGTGTAGAACTACCGGCAGATCAACCGCATTACGCACAAGGATGCACACTCGTTACCTAGGATTGAGGAGTCATTAGCCGCATTAAAAACTACTTTCTACCCTAGATCTGACTAGTGGGTATTGGCAAGTTCCTGTGGCGGAGGCTGACCAGGAGAAGACAGCTTTTACTACGCCGATGGGCCTCTGTGAGTTCAATTGCATGCCGTTTGGACTCTGCAACGCACCCGGTACCTTCCAACGCCTGATGGAGAGCTGCCTGGGATATTAGAACTTTGAAACTGTCCTCCTGTGCCTGGATGACGTCATAGACTACTCCAAGACATATAACATCTACAGCGGGCAGATGTTTGAAGCTTGTCGATACAGCATGAAGATCAAACCATCCAAGTGCCACCTTCTCAAGCCAAAGGTGCAGTACCTAGGAGTCAGTTCAGAGGGAGTAGCACCAATCCTGATAAAGAGGTGAGACAATGCTGGGACTTGTGGGCTATTATAGAAGATTTATCAGACGGTTCACGGAGTTAGCAGCTCCCCTACAAGACATCCTGGTAGGACAGTCAAAAAGGTCTTCAACCCGTAATCCCCCTTTCCAGTGGAGTGACGAGAGGGAAGATTCCTTCTAAAAGCTAAAATGGGCGACTGACAGAGAGGAGATCCTGGCATATCCGGATTACCATCAACCCTTCATTCTGTACACAGATGCCAGCAACGTGGGACTGGGAGCAGTACTGTCACAAAAGCAAGGGGCAAAGGGAGAGTTATTGCCTTTGCAAGCAGGAAACTCCGGCCTGTGGAAAGAAACCCTGAGACATTACAGTTCCTTCAAATTAGAACTACTGGCAGTTCAGTTTGGGCTGTAACCGAATGGTTCAAGCACTACTTGGTAGCTGCAGAATTTACCATCAACACTGATAACAACCCATTGACCCACTTGGACTCAGCAAAATTAGGTGCGTTGGAGCAGCGATGGATAGCCCGGTTGTCTAATTACAATTTTGTCATCAAATATAGGGCAGGCCGCAAGAACGGGAATACAGATGCCTTATCCCGGATGTCGCACCTGAAAGATGTGGAAGAGGAACCGGAGGAGCTGGAAGAAATTGAACTACTGGCCTTCCACCATTTTAAGGTAGAACAGTATCAACCCGGCATTTAACAAAAGCAACAGAAGCCAGATCTCAACCTGTTAGCGCACCATGGATGGGCTGACACCCCGGATAGCGATACAGCTGTGAAGCTAGTGAAAGAACTGCTTACACAACAAGGTGCTACCCTAATCAGAACACTCCAGCTGAGACCCAACAACTCTGGAAAGAAAGAAGCAAGTTGTTCCTATATCAAGGGAAGCTCTGCAGAAGGCACACCAACCCTAGAACACATGAGTTAATCTGGCAGATTATCATACCCAAGAGAGACGTCAAAATGGTCTTAGAAGCCTACCACGATGGTGCAGGTCATTTTGGATGGAAGAAGTTGGAAGTGCTCTTAAGAGAGAGATTCTACTGGGTTGGCATGAGAAAATCAATTGAAGATTGGTGTAGAAAATGTGGCCTCAGATGAAAAATCAACATAGTCAGAGAGCCCCACTTCCAGTCCATAGTAACCAAGCAACCACTTAGTTGCGTTAGACCATGTCAAGGTGTCACCAAGCCGGTCAGGCTATGTTTATGCCTTAACCATCGTGGACCATTACACCCGCTTCTTAGTGGTGGTACCCGTCAAGGACCTAACTGCGAACACAGCTGCAAGAGCATTTCAGACATATTTCTGCAGACCTCATGGCTACCAGGAACAAGTCCTTGCAGATCAAGGTCCAGCTTTCGAGTCAGAGATTTTCCAGGAATCCTGCAACATGTACGGCTGTAAGAAGATCTGCACGACAGCCTATCATCCCCAAACCAATGGCTTATGCGAAAAGATGAACATATTGTGATTGACCTGTTGAAAACCTTACCAGAGTCAGATAGAAATCAATGGCCAGAGAAATTACCTGACTTGGTAGACTTGTACAACCATGTCCCGGTGAGTTCTACAAACTGCACCCCAGCCTACCTTATGCAAGCAAGGCCCGGTAACTGCCAATTGATTTAGATATGGGAATTCTGAAGCCAGATGCAGAAGTTGAAAAATCCATTGGGATTCCCTACGTCAACAGCATTATCGCCAAGTACAAAATGCGTAAAGAAAAGTCTCCAGCAAGCTAGAGAAAGACAACATTTAACCAACATGCTCTAGCAGCCCCAATACAACCTGGTGAGCAAGTTCTCAAGAGAAAGAGACGCACCAACAAATTGGATAATCAGTGGGAAACCACCCCATATACAGTCTTACCAACAAATTTAGACAATGCCAAAGTATGTCTAATCAGCAAGCACGAAGGAAGGATGTCAGCAGTTGTGTCAAGAGACCATCTCAAACCGTGTCCTGAAACCCTGAAGACACCAAAAGTAACCTTACCTGTACAGGTCCAACCTGTCAGTAAAGATAAGGATGTGTTCCATACCGTCTTAGGAGATTTCCCAAAGCATGACCAAATCACTATGGAGCAGTTGTAGTTCCCATGATTGCCTTCCCTCAAGTGGTAGAACCAACGCCAGAACCCATACCAAAAGAAGTCCCAAGACATGAAGAACTGGTAGTTGAACCTGTAGAGGAAGAACCGATTCCTGGTCCCAGTGAGCTTGCCAATCATACTGTCAGATCTCCATCCTCAGAAGTAGCAGATATTCAAAGTAAGTACACGTCCACCCACATCATTATGCTAAGTATACCCAGTACACCAGCATTACGCAGATCACAGCATAGTACTCAGGGTCAGATACTGGTTAGGTACAAGGAATAAAGTGTGGAATCAAATGTGAAATGTAAATATGTTTGTTATAAAGCTAAATAGAACCCATTAAAGTGTAAGCGTACGAAAAGGGTGAGAGTAGCATGGTGTTTGGTGGCAGCCACGGAGAGTAAGAACTTGACCTCTTATGCAGTAACCCGAGGGCTTAAGAGCCTACTGCACTTAACCCAGAGACACCGGTAGAAACTTGTCTATATTTGTTTGCAAAAGCCCAGTACCTACAGAGACTGTTCTGTAAGAACTCTTTGCATATTTTTGAACTTTGAACTGTTTTCCCTTTTATTTACTCATGGACCATACTTACCACAGAACTGGTTGTAGTAAAGACTATTTGTATATATTTACCAGCCCCGGTGACAATAGACTAAACCCCTGGAAAGACTGCTTATTGAACTTTTTAGACTCTTTTTGAGCTTCAGTGGTTTTTGTATTTTTTGTTTCTTTCAAGCCTCTGTACATAATAATTGTTTTGATACAGTCATATGAAAACGTTTGGGCACCCCTCTTAATCTTACTAATTTTTTTTTGTTTAAAATTGGGTTTTTGTAACAGCTATTTCAATGTGATATATGTAATAACTGATGGATACAGTAATACTTCATGATTGAAATAAGGTTTATTGCACTAACCAAAAATGTGAAATATGCATTATTTCAAAATTTGACAGGTGCAAAAGTATGGGCACCCTTCTAATTTTCATGATTTGAATACTCCTAACTACTTTTTAGTGACTTACTGAAGCACTAAATTGAGTTGGTAACCTCATTGAGCTTTGTACTTCATAGCCCGGTGTATCCAATCATGAGAAAAGCTATTTCAGGTGTCCACTTGCAAGTTGTTCTCCTAGTTGCATCTTCTCTAAGGAGTGGCATCATGGGCTCCTCAAACACAGCTCTCAAATGATCTGAAAAAAAAAGATTTTTCAACATAGTTGTTCAGGGAAGGATACAAAAAGTTGTCTCAGAGATTTAATCTGTCAGTTTCCACTGTGAGGAACATAGTAAGGAAATGGAAGACCACAGGGACAGTTCTTGTAAAGGCCAGAAGTGGCAGGCCAACAAAAATATCAGAAAGGCAGAGAAGAAGAATGGTGACAACAGTCAAGAACAATCCACAGACCACCTCCAAAGACCTGCAGCATCATCTTGCTGCAGATGGTGTCACTGTGCATCGGTCAACAATACAGCACACACTGCACAAGGAGAAGCTGTATGGGAGAGTGATGCGAAAGAAGCCGTTTCTCCATGCACACCACAAACAGAGTCGCCTGAGGTATGCAAAAGCACATTTGGACAAGCCAGTTTCATTTTGGAAGAAGGTCCTATGGACTGATGAAACAAAGATTGATTTGTTTGGTCATACAACAAGGCGTTATGCATGGCGCCACAAAATCACAGCATTCCAAGAAAAACACTTGCTACCCACTGTCAAATTTGGGGGATGGTCCATCATGCTTTGGGGCTGTGTGGCCAATGACAGCACGGGGAATCTTGTTAAAGTTGAGGGTCGCATGGATTCCACTCAGTATCAGCAGATTCTTGAGAATAATGTTCAAGAATCAGTGTCAAAGTTGAAGTTACGCTGAGGATAGATCTTTCAGCAAGACAATGATCCAAAACACTGCTCCAAATCTACTCAGGCATTCATGCAGAGGAACAATTACAATGTTCTGGAATGGCCATCCCAGTCCCGAGACCTGAATATCATTGAACATCTGTGGGATGTTTTGAAGCGTGCTGTCCATGCTCGGCTACCATCAAATTTAACTGAACCTGAATTGTTTTGTAAAGAGGAATGGTCAAAAATATCTTCATCCAGGATCCAGGAACTCATTAACAGCTACAGGAAGCAACAAGAGGCTGTTATTTTTGCAAAAGGTGGATCTACTAAATATTAATGTCACTTTTCTGTTGAGGGTGCCCATACTTTTGCACCTGTCAAATTTTGAAATAATGCATATTTCACATTTTTGGTAAGTGCAATAAACCTCATATCAATCCTGAAATATTACTGTGTCCATCAGTTATTACATATATCACACTGAAATAGCTGTTGCAAAAACCCAATTTTAAACAAATAAAAATGAGTAAGATTAAGAGGGGTGCCCAAACTTTTTCATATGACTGCATGTCATTTGTTTGTCTTTCTACAGTCCCAGAGTACTGTGCTTTACTAAGGGTGAATGTTGCATCCCAGGGTTCATGTGCCACAGTAACACCACAAAGGGTAAGCTTCCCACAACACTACACTAGCGCCTCCAGGCCAGAAGGGGGAGCTAAAGCTGCTTCCCTATATATTCTGGTGTGGAGAGAAAGGGCATTCAGTGCGGCAGCACATGAGGAAGAAGGACCTGGGTGTAAAAGAGCTGCGTTAGGCTCATCCCACGGTCCGCTGTCCAGTTCCAGGCCAAGCCAGGGTCTGAGGAAAGGAGACAGGAACAGAGAGGAACACACCGGGAGACCGAGTTACCCTAAAACTCATCCCAGTGGAGCGCACAGAACGGATACCGGATCCGGGACTGTGCATGAAACATACAGCACAGTGAACACCGGATTAGTGAAGGATTCCACATCTTTACTGTACCACGGGACAGCAACATGCAGAGGTTCAGGAAGAACACAGGACAATACTAATTTGCCTACAGATTGGTACCCGTGAGGGGAGATATGGCAGCAGCTTAGCTATGCAGCGCAGTAGGGCCACACACACAGCGCAGGAATAGGGAGCCGAGACTCCAGCCAGGGTGGGAGCAACCCGCCTGAACCCAATCCAGGACTTATCAGCTGAATTTCCCATTACATCGGATCCCTCACAATGTTATATAATAATGCCCCGGACAGGCTCTGCCTGGAGACCGTCACTCAAAGCTGCCATCCATCATCCCGGTTATTTGCAGCAGCGTGGTCACCTGACCACAATACAGGGTGCGTCACACTCTAATCCCGAAAATAACCCCCAACTACTGGGTCGGACAACGGTCCTGGACCAAGCGCGGTATAACCCGTGAACAAGGGCCAGTCCGATTTACCGTCATCCCAGTGGTCTCCACATTTTCCTGTGCTCCTGGATAAGCGCACTGCCTGGGGCGTCCTGTGAAACTGTAACCATAGTAAACAGCTGGTTTCTATGATGCAGCATTCACAGGAAGCACCCGACGTTAGCGGTCAGCATTACAGCAGGCTGGGATCTGCAGTAACGTGATCCGGCTAACGTGGGTGCACTCCTAAGTGTGGCTCTAGCCTAATTGTGTTTGCATTTTTTGCTGCTGCATTACACTGTTGACTCATATTCAGTCTGTGTTCTATTAGTATTCCCAAGTTTTTTACACACGTGCTGTTGCTTAGCCCTATTTCTTCCATTCTGTATAATCTTTTTTTAATTTTTTGCCCAGATGTAGGATTGTGCATTTCCGCCTGTTAAAAACCATTCTGTTAGTTGCTGTCCACTGTCCCAGTTTGCTTAGCTCTTTTTGAATCCTTTCTCTTCTTTATTATTAGTTATCCCTCCTAGCTTTGTGTCATCAGCCAATTTAATCAGTTTACTCTCAATTCCTTCATGTAAATCATTGATAAAGATATTGAACAACACAGGGCCCAGAACAGAAACCTATGGTGCTCCGTTGAGACAACCGGATGTGCAGACATTTATGACCACTCTTTCGATCCAATAACTAAGGCTCCTTTCACATCAGCATTTTTTAAATTTGCGGCAGATCTGCCAGATTTACCGCTCTGCAGCGTAACGGCTGGACTTCCTGCACACTTGCAGCAAGCCCCATTCATTCTCCATAGGGCTTGCAGTCAGGTGCGGCAAGTGCAGTTTGCCAGATCCGGACTTGCGGCGCGTGAAAAAAACTGTGCTAGCTGTGGCTTGCCTGCCGCAATTTTGCCGGATTGCTGGTAAACACCACACTTGCCGCACCTGCCACAAGTCCCATAGAGAATGAATGGGGCTTGCCGCAAGTGCGCTGCAACTGCAGCCGTTACATGCCAATGCAGTAAATCTGCCGCAAATTTCAAAAAAACCTGATGTGAAAGGGGCCTAAGCTAGTTATGAATCTGCCTAACGATAGCCTTGTCTATTCCATACTTGGTTATATTTTCAATAAGGATAGTATGAAATACTTTGTCAAATGCTGTGCTGAAAATATACTTTAAATACTTTTATTGATATTCATACCTTGTTCCTTCCACTCTGGTGACTGAAATCAGATAAACTGAGCATGGCACTCACTAGTGGTGGTGGGGCTGCTTTTTTGTGAGTGACAGCAGTCTGGACACACATGACCAGATCACACTTCACTCTCTTCTCACCCTAGTTAATTGTGTGGAGCATTAATTTAAAGGATCTGTACCCAAACACCTTTAAACCTATTAAAACATGTCCCTAGAGATATTAACTACTATCCCTACACTCTTTTTTACCTGCTAAATGCATAGTGACATGAATAAAAGTTATAGTCTATTTGTGAAATGAGTGACTATCTAATTCATAGTCACTCATCAAGACTGCCCCTGCTCATATCACACCATTCAAGCGTATTCAGCTAGATTTTAAATTGCCGCCTCCCTGCCGTCACATGCTCGTCGAGCGCAGTGTGTGTGACGGATCCGCGCATTCCGCCTGTGACGAAATTAGAACGCGCGCGCTGTCAGCTTCAAAATGCCACTGCGCATGCCAATGGCATGGCAGTGCGCATTTGAACTAACAGCACGCGCGTCTAAATAAGTCACCAGGGGAAGACCGGATCGGTCACAGCATCACTGCAGCCTCGACAACAGGGCAACATGCAGCGGCAATTGAAACTAGGCTGACGATCACGCTGAATAGGTATATGAACAGAGGCTATTCTTGATAGTGACTATGAATGAAGTCACTCATATCATCATATGAGTACTTATAAACGTTTATTCAATGTCATCTTACGCATTTGGAGGAAAAATGAGTGTGGGAAGTGTAATATATTAGGGACAGGTTTTAAATAGTTACAAGTTTTTGGGGAAGATCCTTAACAAGCACTGGATATGTGATCTTTAGATAGGTATCACATGCCCTGTAATATACTATTGTAGCTATATGCTAATGACACTTGGCTTAAACTCTGCTCCGAGCATGAGCAAGTGTCATTTTAAAGGGATCTAAATAAGTCACTTATGGGACCGCTACTCAACACACAAAAACAAAGATTTTAACTATTGCCATGTACAACATGGATACATTTGAGATGGACAGTGACGAGCTAGAAGAGGTAAAAAACTTCAACCTACTCATATCAATGATCATTCAAGATGCAACAACGACACCGGAAATAAATAAGAAAATCACTATGAGAAAATCATCAGTTAAGTCACTGGACAAGGTCTTCAAATCAAGGAATATTTCACTGGCAAAGAAGACATGGCTCGTACATAGTTTGGTCTATTCTGTAGTAACATATGGAAATGAAACATGGACAATAAAGAAACAAGACAGAAGATGCATCAACGCCTTCGAAATATGGTGCTGGAGAAGGATTGTCAATATAATTGATGGCAAGAAGAACAAACAAATCCATTTTGGAACAAATCAACCAGATATGTTACTTGTGGTTATCTCTTTTTTATTAATTATAGGAAATAAGATATAACAGTACATTCCATACAAATAGGTAAAAATCAAAACCAGATATGTTACTTGAAGCAAGGATCACCAAGTTGCGACTTGCTACTTGGACACATCATACGCAGAGAAAAATCACTAGAGAGGCCATTATTGTAGGAAAAATAGAAGATAAAAGGCAAAGAGGAAGACCAGCAATCCAAAGGCTTGATACTATCAATTTAAAGGGGAAAAGACCCTGGTGGACCTATTATTATTATTATTTATTTATATAGCACCATTAATTCCATGGTGCTGTACATGAGAAGGGGTTACATACAAAATTATAGATATAGTTTACAGTAAACAAATTAACAACGACAGACTGGTACAGTGGGAGAGGACTCTGTCCTTGCAGACTTACATTCTACAGGATAATGGGGAGGTGACAGAAGGATTAGGGTGCAACAGCTCTGTTGGTGGGGAGGTGGCCGTTCTGGTGGTGGTGATGCCGCAGCTCCGGTGATGGTGAAGCGGCAGCTTCGATAATGGTGAGGTGGAAGCTCCGGTGATGGTGAGATGGCAGAATGGTCATTGCAGGCTGTAAGCTTTTCTGAAGAGATGTGTTTTCAGGTTCTGTCTGAAGGATCTGAGTGTGGTTGATAATTGGACATGTTGGGGGCAGAGTAACAGGATGGGGGATATTCAGAAGAAATCTTGCAGGCGGTTGCGTGAGGAATGTATAAGTGTGGAGGAGAGGAGGAGGTCTTGGGAGGATCAATGATTGAGGGAAGATATTGGGAGATTAGTTCGGAGATATAGGGAGGGGACAGGTTAGGGACGGATTTATAGGTCAGTGTTAGTAGCTTAAACTGGATTCGTTGTGGAATTGGGAGCCAGTGAAGACATCTGCAGAGGGGAGAAACAGGAAAGTAGAATGGAGAGAGATGGATTAGTCAGGCAGTAGAGTTGAGGAAAGACTGGAGTGGTGCAAGAGAGTTAGCCACAGAGGAGGATGTTGCAGTAGTTGAGGCGGGAGATGATGAAGGCATGTACAAGAGTTTTAGTAGATTGAGGAAAGGGTGGATTCTGGAAATATTTTTGAGCTTTAGGTGGCAGGAGGTGGCGAGAATTTGGATGTAAAGTTTGAAGGACAGGGCAGAGTCGAGAGTTACTCCGAGGCAGCGCATTTCAGTGTGGGAGAGAGTGTTATGCTATTTACCATAATAGATAGATCGGGTATGGAAGATACATGAGATGGAGGAAAGATGATGAGTTCGGATTTGTCTACCTTGAGTTTTAGGAAGAGGTGAAGAAGGAGGATATGGTTGACAGACACTTCGGGATTCTGGACAGCAGAGAGGTGACATCTGGGCCAGAGAGGTAGATCTGAGTGTCATCTGTGTACAGGTGGTACCGAAAGCTATGGGACTTTATGAGTTGTCCTAGGCCAAGGGTATAGATGGAAAAAAGTAGGGGCTATCTAGGTTCGCATAAGATTGATCTTCCTACAAAGTGTTTATCCATCAAGTTGGCATGGCTTGAGATCGAGCTGAATGTCGATAAATAAAATAATAATAACTTATTCACTCGCATGCAAGAATTGAATCACAGATGCAGTGAAGATGGATGGTTAAATTTCTCCATCTTCTCTATTGCTAGTCTCGGCGTATATCAAACTGTACTTGGATGACATCTGAGTGCAGTTCGATGTTCCACACATACCCATAAATTTGTATTGTCTGAGATTCACAACAATTTTTTCTCATGCCAAATCGATATGAGAAAAAAATGCTAATCGGCACTGCTCCATAGTATAGCATTGAAGGGAGAGCTATCCGTATCGGATAGCATGTGTCCAATTTATACACAAATGTAAGTGAACCTTAACAGTCAAATGTCTTGCACTCACCTTATGGGTTCCTTCGTCAGTGAAGTCATTCAGCTGTAATTGATGCATCTCTATTGTTAGGATGTAATTTTACTCTATTAGGTATATACTGTTCTATTTGTTGCTGCAGAATATTTATTTTCCTCTGAGAATAATTACTTTTCTGCAGTACCATATTAGCATGTATACTACATAATTACCTTAATGTTGATCCCGAGCTTCTATGTGTTATGGAGGAAATTTATCTTTATTTTAGTTACCTACTGAGACCATAGAGAAACTGAACAAAATAAACAAAAAAAAATGCTTTGGTAAATATCAAAAGTAAAATTGCCAATAGTTTTTGCTAATCTGGCAGTTGATCTTTATGTTGCCAAATTGTTTAAAATTACAAATGAAAATCAAAATTTATAAAGAGGAAACATTTTTCAGACTATGAGATGCACTTTTTTTATCCCCCAAATTTTGGGGAAAAGTGGGGGTGCGTCTTATAGTCCGAATATACAGGCTGTGGGTCTGTGCTGGAGAGAACAGCGGGTCTGGAGTGGCTAGCAGTAGGCTGGAGCAGGCTGCACAGGTAGCCGGAGGTCACGTGCCTCTGCTCATTAGTCTAATGTAATATGCAAATGCACTCTCCTCGCCCACTTCCCTGCACTGAAGCCGGCGCTGAGAGGTGGGCTGGGGTGCGGGCATATTATGTGCTTACGTATACTGTCCCCTCCATCATTGGATGTGGCCTCCATGCTGAAAAGAAAGTACTAAACAATGTAACTTACCTCTCCTGTTCTCCCCCTGTTTGCAGCCCTTCGGGTCCTGAGTCCTCCTGTGTCCCCAGGGCATCCGATCATGTGATTGAGGCATGCAGTGATTACATCATTGTGCTGTTCTGGTCACATGATCGGATGCCCCGGGAACACAGGAGGACTCAGGACCCAAAGGGCTGCGAACAGGGAGAGATGGACGGGAGCCCTGGAGAGGCTGTGTCTCAGCTTGGGGGCCACATACAGTGATGGGGAGGGGGCTATATCCAGGATGGAGGTGGCTATATTCAGGAAGAGGGCCACATCTAACATGGAAGGGGTTATATCCAGGATGGGGTGGCTTTATCTAAGATGGAAGCCGTATCTAATATGGAAGGGGGCTATAACCAGGATGGGGTAGGCTATAACTAACATGGAGGGGGGCTATATTCAGGATGTGGTTGGTCATATCCAACATGGAAGGAGCTATATCCAGGATGGGGTTGCCTATATGCAGAATGGGGGCCATATCTAAAATGGAGGGGGCTATATCCTGGATGGGGGTAACCTTATCTAAGATGGAGGTGGGCTATATACAGGATGGGGGTGGCCATATGTAAGATGGAGGGGGGCTATATCCAGGATGAGAGCCATA
The DNA here is from genome assembly GCA_033576535.1 of Allobates femoralis. Lineage (NCBI taxonomy): Eukaryota > Metazoa > Chordata > Amphibia > Anura > Aromobatidae > Allobates > Allobates femoralis. The sequence continues at coordinate 168,369,033 of JARQOC010000002.1, forward strand.
TCTAAGATAGAGGGGGGATATATCCAGGATGTGGGTGGCCATATCTAAGATGGAAGCGGGGCTATATACAGAATGGGGGTAGCTATATCCAGGATTGGGGCCATATCTAACATGGAAGGGGGATCTATGCAGGATGGGGGTAGCCATATCTAAGATGGAGGGAGACTATATCCAGGATGGGGGCCATAGCATAGATGGAGGGGGGCTATATCCAGGATGGGGTGGCCATATCCATGAATAGGGGCCATAACTAACATGGGGGGTGCTATATTCAGAACAGAGGTAGCCATATCTAAGATATAGGGGGGTTATATCCATGGGATATACAGTGCCTTGTGAAAGTATTTGGCCCCCTTGAACTTTTCAACCTTTTGCCACATTTCAGGCTTCAAACATAAAGATATAAATTACAATTTTTTTGTGAAGAATCAACAGCAGTTAGGACACAATCGTGAAGTGGAACGAAATTTATAGGATATTTTAAACTTTTTTAACAAATAAAAAACTGAAAAGTGGGACGTGCAATATTATTCGGCCCCTTGAGTTAATACTTTGTAGCGCCACCTTTTGCTGCGATTACAGCTGCAAGTCTCTTGGGGTATGTCTCTATCAGTTTTGCACATCGAGAGACTGAAATTCTTCCACATTCTTCCTTGCAAAATAGCTGGAGCTCAGTGAGGTTGGATGGAGAGCGTTTGTGAACAGCAGTTTTCAGCTCTTTCCACAGATTCTCAATTGGATTCAGGTCTGGACTGTGACTTGGCCATTCTAACACCTGGATTTGTTTATTTTTTAACTATAAATTTTGGGATCATTGTCTTGTTGGAAGATAAATCTCTGACCCAGTCTCAGGTCTTTTGCAGACTCCTACAGGTTTTCTTCCAGAATGGTCATGTAATTGGCTCCGTCCATCTTCCCATCAATTTTAACCATCTTCTCTGTCCCTGCTGAAGAAAAGCAGGCCCAAACCATGATGTTGCCACCACCATATTTGACAGTGGGGATGGTGTTTTGAGGATGATGAGCTGTGTTGCTTTTACACCAAACATATCTTTTTGTATTGTGCCCAAAAAGTTTGATTTTGGTTTCCTCTGACCAGAGCACCTTATTCCACATGTTTGGTGTCTCCCAGGTGGCTTGTGACAAACTTCAAACGAGACTTTTATGGATATCTTTGAGAAATGGTTCTCTTCTTGCCAAAAACTACTAGAAAAAAGCAGCATCAGAAAAACTTACCATCCATGCCAAAGACAGAAAACCAAAAGCACTTACAGGACGCAGTCAGAGCCCAATTGTGGAGCAAGCCCAGCTGCTGGCTGATGAGTCGCCTCTACCAGCAAAATGTGGGAGGCGACCTGCCATGCATACACTAGGCCTGCATAGAGCACCATTCACACTGATACATATGATGCAGAGTGTCTGAAAGCTACCCAACCGCTCTGCTGCCTGAGCATTGGGCCGCACAGTACGATGCTTCTGCACCACTGGATGAACGGCGCCCCTATGGGCCCAACTGCGCCCTGGATGGATAAAAAAGTGCAAAAGTTTTTTATATGATAAATAAAAAACCTTTATAGATGGGATTTTGGTTCATGTGTTGGCCCAAGACATTTATTTTTCTAGTAGTTTTTGTACAATTTTGTTAGGACTGGTGAGCATGGGATCCCTTGATCGTGGGTCATCAGCTTAAATGTCTTGGGCCAACACATGGACCAAAATCCCATCTATAAAGGTTTTTTATTTATCATATAAAAAACTTTTGCACTTTTTTATCCATCCAGGGCGCAGTTGGGCCCATAGGGGCGCCGTTCATCCAGTGGTGCAGAAGCATCGTACTGTGCGGCCCAATGCTCAGGCAGCAGAGCGGTTGGGTAGCTTTCAGACACTCTGCATCATATGTATCAGTGTGAATGGTGCTCTATGCAGGCCTAGTGTATGCATGGCAGGTCGCCTCCCACATTTTGCTGGTAGAGGCGACTCATCAGCCAGTAGCTGGGCTTGCTCCACAATTGGGCTCTGACTGCGTCCTGTAAGTGCTTTTGGTTTTCTGTCTTTGGCATGGATGGTAAGTTTCTCTTCTTGCCACTCTTCCATAAAGGCCAGATTTGTGCAGTGTACAACTGATTGTCCCACCTCAGCTGTAGATCTCTGCAGTTCATCTAGAGTGATCATGGGCCTTTTGGCTGCATCTCTGATCAGTCTTCTCCTTGTTCGAGATGAAAGTTTAGAGGTCTTGGTAGATTTGTAGTGGTCTGGAACTCCTTCCATTTCAATATCATCGCTTACACAGTGCTCCTTGAGATGTTTAAAACTTGGGAAACATTTTTGTATCCAAATCTGGCTTTAAACTTCGCCACAACAGTATCTCGGACCTGCCTGGTGTGTTCCTTGGTCTTCATGATGCTCTCTGCACTTGACACAGAACCCTGAGACTATCACAGAGCAGGTGCATTTATACAGAGACTTGATTACACACAGGTGGATTATATTTATCATTACCAGTCATTTCGGACAACATTGGATCATTCAGAGATCCTCACTGAACTTCTGGAGTGATTTTGCTGCACTGAAAGTAAAGGGGCCGAATAATATTGCATGCCCCACTTTTCATTTTTTTATTTGTTAAAAAAGTTTAAAATATCCAAACAATTTCACTCCACTTCACGATTGTGTCCCACTTGTTGTTGATTTGTCACAAAAAAATGTATATCTTTATGTTTGAAGCCTGAAATGTGACAAAAGGTTGAAAAGTTCAAAGGGCCAAATACTTTCACAACGCACTGTATACAGGGTGGAGGACATATATTGCCTAAAAGGGGCCCAGGATGGGGTCATTACGCCCATAAGTGTCAGAAGAAGATCTGACTCACCGTAGCCGGGGGGTACACGTAGCGGGCGTTGTTTCTCCTCCAGTCACGGAACCGCGCCTGCGGTGGTGTAGGCCCGGTGGTCCAGATCAATAGGGGAATGGCGGAACAGTGGGGTGATTTGTCTTCGTGACGCCACCTGCGGGTGTTCTGGTAACGGTACCAGCGCTGTTCGGGTCTCCGGGGGATGGTACACAGCGAGATGGAACGCTCCCCACAGGATGAGCGGGAATCCCCGGAGCCGGGAGCTGCGCAAGATGTTGTGAGGCAGCTGCGGGACGCTGCGCGCTGAATCCTGGAGTAATGCACAACCACGCACAGTCTCTTTTAGGTACCTTTACTGGATGATAGTCAGGTACACTCGGACCGGGATAGTGAAGTTGGCACTTATGGAGTTTCACAGCAAGCAGTGTTAGGCTTCCTTTCTCTACTTCTGGTGCTAAGGTCGGGTGGACGTGGAATCCAGCCGGACCGGGCAGGGTGTTCAATGGAACTTGCTTCACCTGGTTGTCAGCACTGAGGGCACTGTAAAAGGGTCTGAGCAGGATCAGTACTCTTCCCTGGGCTCTCGTGGGTAGGTGCATCAGGTGGAACAGGTGGCTAAACCTCCTGTTGGATGTGCTGGTTCTCTGTGAGGGCTTTGTAGCTTCCACAGCTTCGGTTCCAGTAACCGGATGATTTGGAAAGAGTTGGATTAACTCTGTATTCCTGAGAGGTGATCTCCTTCTTCCTATTATCCCAATTGCAGGGATCTCCACTGGCTAACAGGCTAGCAGGGCCTGGTGTGTTCCTCATAGGGTGGAGGTTTCACACAGGCAGGCAGCTCTTGTAGCGTCTACCACACTCTGAAGTTTCTCCCTCCAAGACTCTTTTTATAGGGGGAACTGGTTAGAAGTCACCAGTGTTAGCTCCCCCTAGAGGCTCGGGGTGAAACCAGGTGTTCTAAGTGTTGTTTGTGTTGTGGTTTTGCTGTGCTGTTACTTACTCCATTTGTACCTAAGGATTTCTGTGGTGCCCAACAGGTGCCAGGGTGCCACATTCCCCCTTAGTTAACCTCAGTTCTCCCGGCTGAGCAAAAAGTTCTTTTTACAACTTAACACTAAGCATATTATAACAGTTCAATTTACATAGTCTTAAAGAAAACACAAAAATCACTGAAAAGAAGTGAAAAATGTGAAAAAGGTGAAAAGCAGTCCGTACGGCACTAGTCCATCTGCCGCAGGCTGGAAAAAGGTAAAGTTAGTGGTCACACAAGTCCTGTGACAATTGTTCAAAGTTTATGGAAAGGGAAAAAGTAAAGTCCAGGGATACATGGTAAACTTTATACATTCCCTATGGGTGTCTCTGCTTGGGAGGCCGGTACTAACCTACTATACCTTACCAGGCGCTTTCTGTTCCCAACTTAGTATACTTGGGACATAGCCCAGTTCCTCCACCCTTCTGTACACTACTTTTTACAGGTTTTGAAAAACAGTATTATATACAAACACTTACAGGTTATATTTTCCACTACATTTTAAACCCATTCTCCAAGTTTATGTGGGGGTTGACCTAATGTACTACGTGTGGATCTGCGTAGTGTGGGTGTTTCCAAAGCTGTTGGTGTAGTGTACGAAGTGGTTGGTACTTCTCTATGTCTGCTTTGTGTAAGACCATAGTAAGTGCGGAGTCTATCAACTGGACTGACCTCTGTAGGTAGTTGATTAGGAATGGCTTCTCTTACTGTGGGACTAGCAGGCTGACCGATTACAGGAATCTCAGGTTCCATGATAACAGGCTGCAATTCTTGCACTTGGACTTCTTCTTGTTGGACTTGTGGAATTGGATTTGGCTTTGGCTGACCTTCTGTAGGCTGGTAGAAGTGCATAACTGGTATGAGGAATGCATCACCTATTTGTGGCCAATCAGCTGGTAAGTATCCAATTTCTGTAAGGACTAGATTTTCTTTTGTTTCTTCATCTGTAGTTACAGCAGGGTAACTGGTTGCTTGTGGGATTAACTGTGGCGGACATTTCTTCAAATGATCCCTTGAGACAGTCGCAATAGTATTCCCATTGTCTTTGCTAATAACACAAGTTTTTGAGTTATCATAGTGTGACGGCATAACGGTGTAGGGTATGGATTCCCAACTGTTATCCAATTTGTTAGTTTTTCGCTTTCTTTTTAGCACTACATCACCTATAGCTAGCGGTTCAGCTGAGGCGTGTTTGTTAAAGTCTTTCTCTTGCTTGGTTCTACTGATTTCCAGGTTTCTCTCAACACTCTCCTGTACTTTCTTGTACTTTTCTTGGCGTTGGCTGACCCAGTCTTCATCAGAAGAATCTTCAATAGGCAGTTTACCTGGTCTTGCTCTCATCAAGTAAGCAGGTGTGTAATTTGTCGAACTGACAGGTATGTGGTTGTAGATGTCCACGAGATCTGGAAGTTTCTCTGGCCATTGATTTCTCTCTTCAACTGGTAAGGTCTTGAGCATGTCAATGACTATGTGGTTCATCTTCTCACATAGGCCGTTCGTCTGAGGATGATAAGGTGTTGTGCGGATTTTCTTACACCCATACAGCCCTAAGAATTCTTGGAACAGAGCTGATTCGAAGGCTGGCCCTTGGTCAGTTAAGACCTGGTCTGGATACCCATGGGGGCGACAGAAGTAACTCTGGAACGCTTTGGCTGCTACCTCAGCAGTTAAGTCCTTAACTGGAACGACTACCAGGAATCTTGAGTAGTGATCGACGATGGTGAGAGCGTAGGTGTACCCGGTTCGACTTGGGGTAAGCTTCACATGGTCGAGAGCAACTATTTCAAGAGGTTTGGTGGTAACAATTGGTTGCAACGGAGCTTTCTGAGTTAGATGGTCTTTTCTTCGAAGGTGACATGGTCCACAGTTTTTACACCATTTGTCAATGGAACCTCTCATACCGACCCAGTAGAACCGATCCTTCAGGAGTCTCTCCAGCTTCTTCCATCCAAAGTGTCCGGCATCATCATGGTATGCTTCAAGGATCATTTGGACTTCAGTCTTGGGAACTACGATCTGCCAGATGAGTTCATGGGTTCTCGGATTGAGGTATCTTCTGCATAGTTTACCTTGGTAGACGAACAACCTTCCTTTCTCCTTCCACAGGCGTTTAGCATTTGGTGAGGCATCAGAGTCCATATTGGCGTGTTCTTGAGTGATGAGATCCCTTACCAGGCTGACATCTGGGTCGTTGGCTTGTGCCTCCTTCCAGTCATGGTGAGGTAACGGGTTCACGGTCCTCTCTACACGTGTCTGGTTTCTCTGATGACATGTTGCTGTACCGGAACGGTGGAAAGCAGGTAGTTCAATCTCTTCCAGGTCATCTATGTCTTCTCCATCTTCGGGAAGATGGGGCATTCGGGACAGGGCATCAGCATTGCCGTTCTTGTGACCTGCCCGATACTTTACAGTGAAGTCGTAGTTAGCGAGTCTTGCTACCCAACGCTGTTCTAGGGCTCCCAGCTTTGCAGTCTCTAAGTGTGTTAGAGGATTGTTGTCTGTGAAAGCTGTGAAGGGGGCGGATGCCAGGTAATGCTTGAAACGCTCTGTGATCGCCCAGACCAGGGCCAGGAACTCCAGCTTGAAGGAGCTGTAGTTTTCCGGGTTCCTTTCGGTGGGACGAAGCTTTCTGCTTGCGTAGGCTATCACCTTCTCCTTGCCCTGCTGACGTTGAGATAGGACTGCTCCTAAACCTTCATTACTTGCGTCAGTGTACAACAGAAACGGTAGATTGTAGTCAGGGTAAGCCAGAATTTCTTCTCCAGTTAAAGCATCTTTTAACGTTTGGAAGGACTTGTCCTGCTCTGGGCCCCATTGGAACGGGGGTCCCCTGATCTTGCCGTTTTTAGATTGACCTACTAAGAGATCTTGCATAGGTGCGGCTATCTTGGTGTAGCCTTTGATGAATCGTCGGTAGTACCCGACCAGTCCTAAGAATTGACGTACCTCTTTGTGGTTGATTGGTGCTGGCCAGTCCTTGATGACGGTGACCTTATCCGGATCCGGTGCTACGCCTTCAGCGCTGACCACATGTCCTAGGTATTGGACCTTGGGTTTCAGCAGGTGGCACTTGGACGGTTTCAGTTTCATCCCGTACTTGGACAGTGACTCGAACACTTCACTCAGGTGTTGGAGGTGATCTTCATAGGTCTGAGAGTAGACAATGACATCATCAAGGTATAACAAGACAGTCTCAAAGTTCTTGTGGCCCAAACAACACTCCATAAGTCTCTGGAATGTTCCTGGGGCATTACACAAACCGAATGGCATACTGTTGAACTCGCATAAGCCCATGGGAGTCGTGAAGGCTTTCTTCTCACGATCCTCCTCTGCAACGGCAACCTGCCAGTACCCACTAGTAAGATCTAATGTGGAGAAATAGTTGGCAGATTTGAGTGCAGCTAGTGACTCTTCTATGCGGGGTAACGGGTATGCATCTTTGTGTGTGACTTTGTTGATTTGCCTATAATCTACACACATCCTCATACTACCATCTTTCTTTTTAACCAGGACTAGTGGTGCGGCCCAGGGACTACAGCTATCCCTAATGACTCCTGCATTCTTCATGTCCTGAAGCATCTCTTTTGCTTTCTGGTAGTGTGTGGGTGGTATAGGCCTGTACCTTTCTTTGATAGGTGCATGGTTGTTTGTGGGGATATGATGTTGTACCCCTTTAATCCTCCCAAAGTCAAGTGGGTGTTTGCTGAACACTTGCTCATACTCCCGAACTACCCGGTATACTCCATTTTTCTGGTGAGAGGGTGTGCTGTCAGTTCCTACACTGAGCTCCTGACACCATTTCTCTAACTGATCTTTGGAGTGAGGGGTTCATCAGTGACTATTTGGTTTGAGGATTTTACATCAATCACAGCATCATCTTTTACTTGGTACAATTTAGCAACAGTTGCATATCTTGGCAGTCTGACTTCGTCATCACCATAATTCAATATGCGTACGGGGACTCTCCCCTTTCTTACATCAACTAACCCTCTGGCTGTCAAGAGCGTAGGACTACTGTCAGACATTACAGGTTCTACTACAGCTTGGTAGTCCTGCCCTCTGAGGCCTATGGCTGCTCGACACCAGATCATCATTTCACTTCTGGGTGGTACCACAATTGGAATGGGATCTGTGACCCTTACTCTGCCAATCTCACCATTTGACAAGGTTACCTGTTGTTGATACACCAGAGCTCTGATCTGCTTTTGGATAGCCCTCTTTTCTCTGGGTTTACCGGCTTCAGCACTCTGTTGGAGCAAAAACAACACTTCATCGAGGCATTTGATCATGACATTGGTACCCAATATGACATATGGATCCTTGTGGTTAGGCTTATCCTGAACCACTAAGATACCCTGGTTTTTCAACTGCACCCTCCCCACCTTTACTGTAGCTTCCCACTGTCCCTCTATGGTAACCGGAATACCATTAGTGGCTTCAAGGTTCATCTCGGGATTAGGGGGTTCTAGCTTAACATCTGGCCAGAACTGCTTGTAAAGGGTACTGGGGATGGATGTCACCTGGGATCCAGTGTCTATCAAGGCGGAGATAGCGATGCCATCGATGACGATTGGTAAGTATGGACAGTCTCCCACATACTTGTGTTCCCAGCTGGACGTAGGGCCTGGACAGTCTACTCCTGGGGTTGGCCCTTCTCGCCCAGGGTCGCTCGTTTAAAGGACGGGATTGCACGTTGCGTCCTCCTAAGTCGTTCTGCTGACTGTTGCGGCGTCTGTCAGGACTGCGGCGGTCTGCAGGTTTTCCTCGCGACGGCTGTGTCTTTCTCCTCATCCACGGGACGTCGTCAGGACTGTCGGCGAGTAGAATCTTGTCCGATGGCCTTGCATCTGTCTTGGGTCTTCTCCCAGCTTGTAGCTTGGCCACGTCTTTCATCAGCTGCTCGACATTAGCACACAGTTGATCGAACCGGTCAGGTGTTACAGTCTGTGCACTGGACTGAATCGCAGGGATTGGAGATGCTGCTGCCGGCACGGAAGGGGTGTCAGCGTACTGCTGCTGCTGCGGTGAAGCGGGATCAGGTACTTCAGCGAGTCGCTGTCCCCAAACTGTTAAGTCTCTCAAGGTATCAAACTCTGCGCCTGGGTTTTGTATGGACCACCAGCTTGCTTGCTTCCTATCCTCAGATAGTTTAAGGCCCACAATAAATTGTCCAATTAACGCTTTGTTCTCATCTCGAGCACTGTCAGGATCGACTTGTTTTAACAGTCTGTATGCTTCTTGCAAGCGCAGTGAATAATCAAGGACAGTTTCTTGTGCCCCTTGGTTACAACGATAGAATGACAGTCTTAATCCAGCTTCGGTATGGCACTCAAAGACCCGGGTTAATCTAGCGAATATCTGCTCCACAGATTCCTGAACTTCTATAGGCCAGCTGCGGCTCTGCAGTTCGGCTGCACCGGTTAACTGTCCCATAATAACTGAAGCTCTTTGCTTACCGGTCATCGGGTACATGTCCAGGGCTTGGCATATCTTCCTCTGGAAGTTTTCCAAGGTGCTGGGTACACCGCTGTACTTGGGTAACCAGGTCGCACTAGGAACGTAGGGTAGAGACATCGGCATAATCGGAGCGGGTTGCGGTAGCATACCGCCGACTTGTTGCTGTCCATCAAGTTGTATATTTTGAGGTGCCGCTTGGTCTAGCGGGGGCACCGCGTGATCGGGAGCCGGGTTACTCATGGTTGCTCCCCCTTAGTTAAGCGTAGCCTTTCCCTCGGTTGCAAACGGAAGTGTCGGCCTCGCGGTGAGGAGTGAGGCACCACGGGAGTTTCCGGTTCCTGCTGCGTACGGAGGAAGTCGTCAGAGCGTGGGGGTGGGGCCAATCTTCGCGCCCTCTGCACAGTCACGCCCCTTCTTTTCCCGCCTTTTCGCGCAGCAATGGCGGAGCAAATGTACAGTTCGATATTTACAGTCAATAAATAGCACACAATACCCGTGATAACGGGCCTGCTCGTATCCTGTTCGTGACGCCAAATTCTGACTCACCGTAGCCGGGGGGTACACGTAGCGGGCGTTGTTTCTCCTCCAGTCACGGAACCGCGCCTGCGGTGGTGTAGGCCCGGTGGTCCAGATCAATAGGGGAATGGCGGAACAGTGGGGTGATTTGTCTTCGTGACGCCACCTGCGGGTGTTCTGGTAACGGTACCAGCGCTGTTCGGGTCTCCGGGGGATGGTACACAGCGAGATGGAACGCTCCCCACAGGATGAGCGGGAATCCCCGGAGCCGGGAGCTGCGCAAGATGTTGTGAGGCAGCTGCGGGACGCTGCGCGCTGAATCCTGGAGTAATGCACAACCACGCACAGTCTCTTTTAGGTACCTTTACTGGATGATAGTCAGGTACACTCGGACCGGGATAGTGAAGTTGGCACTTATGGAGTTTCACAGCAAGCAGTGTTAGGCTTCCTTTCTCTACTTCTGGTGCTAAGGTCGGGTGGACGTGGAATCCAGCCGGACCGGGCAGGGTGTTCAATGGAACTTGCTTCACCTGGTTGTCAGCACTGAGGGCACTGTAAAAGGGTCTGAGCAGGATCAGTACTCTTCCCTGGGCTCTCGTGGGTAGGTGCATCAGGTGGAACAGGTGGCTAAACCTCCTGTTGGATGTGCTGGTTCTCTGTGAGGGCTTTGTAGCTTCCACAGCTTCGGTTCCAGTAACCGGATGATTTGGAAAGAGTTGGATTAACTCTGTATTCCTGAGAGGTGATCTCCTTCTTCCTATTATCCCAATTGCAGGGATCTCCACTGGCTAACAGGCTAGCAGGGCCTGGTGTGTTCCTCATAGGGTGGAGGTTTCACACAGGCAGGCAGCTCTTGTAGCGTCTACCACACTCTGAAGTTTCTCCCTCCAAGACTCTTTTTATAGGGGGAACTGGTTAGAAGTCACCAGTGTTAGCTCCCCCTAGAGGCTCGGGGTGAAACCAGGTGTTCTAAGTGTTGTTTGTGTTGTGGTTTTGCTGTGCTGTTACTTACTCCATTTGTACCTAAGGATTTCTGTGGTGCCCAACAGGTGCCAGGGTGCCACAGATCCTCCCCCCATAACAGTGCATTATAACCACATTTTTTGCTTAATTTTTTATTTTTATTAGTTTCCTCTTCTAAAACCTGGGTGCATTTTATGGTCTGGTGTGTCTTGTAGTCCAAAAAATACGTTATTCAAAATATGGAATTGACTCACTGTAACATAAAAAATCTGTAGAATTAAAAAAAAACAACAAATTTTAATTTATTTCTGTTCTGTTTCATTTACCATATATACTCGTGTATAAGCCGACCCGTGTATAAGCCGACCCCCCTACTTTTGCCCCCAAAACCTGGGAAAACCTATTGACTCGTGTATAAGCCGAGGGTGGACTCCAGCACAGGTATACAGCCCCCAGCAGTGTGGTATACAGGTCCCCCAATGGTAGTATACAGCAGCCTCCCCAGTGGTAGTATACAGCAGCAGCCCCAGTGGTATATACAGCAGCAGCTCCAGTAGTTAGTATACAGCAGCCCCAGAGGTATATACAGCCCCAGTGGTAGTATACAGCATCCCCAGAGGTATATACAGCCCCAGTGGTAGTATACAGCATCCCCAGAGGTAGTATACAGCAGCCCCAGAGGTAGTATACAGCAGCCCCAAAGGTAGTATACAGCAGCCCCAAAGGTATATACAGCAGCCCCAGTGGTAGTATACAGCAGCCCCAGTGGTAGTATACAGCAGCCCCAGTGGTAGTATACAGCAGCCCCAGAGGTAGTATACAGCAGCCTCAGAGGTATATACAGCCCCATTGGTAGTATACAGCAGCCCCAGAGGTATATATAGCCCCAGTGGTAGCATCCAGCAGCCCCAGAGGTATATACAGCCCCAGTGGTAGTATCCAGCAGCCCCAGAGGTATATACAGCCCCAGTGGTAGTATACAGCAGCCCCAGAAGTATATACAGCCCCAGTGGTAGTATACAGCAGCCCTAGAGGTATATACAGCCCCAGTGGTAGTATACAGCAGCCCCACAGGTATATACAGCACCAGTGGTAGCATCCAGCAGCCCCAGAGGTATATACAGCCCCAGTGGTAGTATACAGCAGCCCCACAGGTATATACAGCCCCAGTGGTAGTATACAGCAGCCCCAGAGGTATATACAGCCCCAGTGTAGTATACAGCAGCCCCAGAGGTATATACAGCCCCAGTGTAGTATACAGCAGCCCCACAGGTATATACAGCCCCAGTGGTAGTATACAGCAGCCCCACAGGTATATACAGCCCCAGTGGTAGTATATACAGCCCCAGTGGTAGTATATACAGCCCCAGTGGTAGTAGATTGCAGCCCCAGCGGTAGTATACAGGGCCCCAGCAGTATATACAGCCCCAGTGGTATATACAGCCCCAGTGTAGTATATACAGCCCCAGTGGTAGTAGATTGCAGCCCCATTGGTAGTATACAGCAGCCCCAGAGGTATATATAGCCCCAGTGGTAGCATCCAGCAGCCCCAGAGGTATATACAGCCCCAGTGGTAGTATCCAGCAGCCCCAGAGGTATATACAGCCCCAGTGGTAGTATACAGCAGCCCCAGAAGTATATACAGCCCCAGTGGTAGTATACAGCAGCCCCAGAGGTATATACAGCCCCAGTGGTAGTATACAGCAGCCCCACAGGTATATACAGCACCAGTGGTAGCATCCAGCAGCCCCAGAGGTATATACAGCCCCAGTGGTAGTATACAGCAGCCCCACAGGTATATACAGCCCCAGTGGTAGTATACAGCAGCCCCAGAGGTATATACAGCCCCAGTGTAGTATACAGCAGCCCCAGAGGTATATACAGCCCCAGTGTAGTATACAGCAGCCCCACAGGTATATACAGCCCCAGTGGTAGTATACAGCAGCCCCACAGGTATATACAGCCCCAGTGGTAGTATATACAGCCCCAGTGGTAGTATATACAGCCCCAGTGGTAGTAGATTGCAGCCCCAGCGGTAGTATACAGGGCCCCAGCAGTATATACAGCCCCAGTGGTATATACAGCCCCAGTGGTAGTATATACAGCCCCAGTGGTAGTATATACAGCCCCAGTGGTAGTAGATTGCAGCCCCAGCGGTAGTATACAGGGCCCCAGCAGTATATACAGCCCCAGTGGTATATACAGCCCCAGTGGAAGTATATATAGCCCCAGTGGTAGTATATACAGCCCCAGTGGTAGTAGATTGCAGCCCCAGCGGTAGTATACAGGGCCCCAGTAATCCAGGGCCCCCCCAGCATCTCTCCGGTCACCTGAAAAGCAAACTATACTTATCAGTGTCCGCTGTCCGCGCCCGCTCGCCTCTGCCGTCTGCGATCCTCCATCTTCATGCGGCGTCTTCCGGTTTCTGTGCTCGTCGCAGGGAATGACGTCATTCCCTGCGACGAGCACAGGAAACCGGAAGACGCCGCATGAAGATGGAGGATCGCAGACAGCAGAGGCGAGCGGGCGCGGACAGCGGACACTGATAAGTATAGTTTGCTTTTCAGGTGACCGGAGAGACGCTGGGGGGGCCCTGGATTACTGGGGATGCGGGGGCTGCTGTATACCGATGTATACATCAGTATGTACCGATGTATACATCGGTATACAGCACTGACTCGCGTATAAGCCGAGGGGGGTACTTTTCAGCCCAACTTTTGGGCTGAAAAACTCGGCTTATACGCGAGTATATACGGTACATACATGATTTGTAAATGGGGCAAATATTATTGTTTCTTTGTCTCCAGTTGCAGACAGAGAAATGGAAAATATTAAAGGGATTGTCCCATCATCCTAAATAGGTAAAATTGCAAATTGCTTGTAAAAAGTTAACTTTGCAATTTACCTCTTATTAAAACACTAGCTGGGTGCCCGATGCACTTGCATCGGGATTCTAGAAGGGCGAGTCTCTGACTCGCAATGGCCGCGAAGCGGCCAATGCTTCGTGCTGCTAAGGCGACTCGCCATGCCCGCTGCGCGGGCATAGCGAGTCGCCTTAGAACTGCTCGCAATGGCCGCTGCGCGGCCAATGCTTCGGGCGTATCCACATGACCACGCCGACTCGCATTGCGAGTGGACTCAGAAGGAGCAAAAAACCCATTCGCAATTATATAATAGATTGTCTCCATTATGGAGACCGTAGGTTTTTTAATTCCATAGCTTACTACTCATTACTAGTGATGAGCGATCACTAAAGTGTTCGAGTGCTTGTTATTTGAATAGAGTGGGTCTGACACTGCAGTCTGGTAATATCTGACAGGAAAAAGCTAATGTTTATTTAGCCCTTCCCAGCATAACTATACCAGCCAACAGCTGCCCCAGAATTGGTGCCTTCATTAGAGTCACCAAGTCTGGAGCTTTGCTTTTAGGCTCTTCCTAATGCCCTAGTGTGGTTCCAGTCAGGGTAATGACTAATGACATTGATGTCAGCTGTGAATTGCCAGCTGGCATGAATCCCAGGTGTTAGAAATGGAGAAGGGTCTATCACACACCCCATTGCTAACCCAGTAAGTGTAAAGTTGAAAAAAACAAAAGGAAAAAATAATATATATACATAAAGGCTCCCTCACACTTTTCTTCATTCACTAATTTATCCAAATAAATGTTCCCACAAAGTTCTGATTTAGTTCACGATCCACGACTGCAGTTTCAGCGACTTTCAATAGCAGTTAAGAACAACTATTCACAGATGCCGAGTATTGACAACTCCCATCAGAACTGCTGGGTCTGACTGAGCACAGCTTTTAGCTGGCAGCCCTGAGGGCATATGTCATCCCTCGGCATCTGTGAATAACTATACTACTTTTTACATTCGGCAGATGTACACTTGTGGATCGTGGCCTACATCAGGGCTTCATGGGAACACTTTTCTAATAAATTGTTGAACAAGGGAATGTGTGGGGGGGGAGTCTTTATTCAAATAATTTTTTCCTGTGTGTGTATGTTTTTTTCTTAACTTTGCACTTACTGGGTTAGTAATGGGTGGTGTCTAAAATACCTCTCACCATTACTAACACTAGGACTTGATGCCAGCTGACTATTCACAGCTGACATCAACCCCATTAATCATTACCCTGATTGGCACCGCCTGGTGTAAAGCACAAGAAATGGTGCATCTAATGGAATAAAAAGGGGGCATTACATGCCACTTTAAATTTATTTATTTATTTATTAGGGTAAATCAGGCTGCACAGTGTTTAGCTTGGTTTAATCTAAGAAATAAGTAAATAATGAAAAAACAACAAGGAGTCCGCACAATTTTTGATCACCTGCCAAGTTAAAGCAGGCAGTAGCTTACCTTGGCTGGTGATCAAAAATACAGAGGACCTGAGGCCTTTTTTTAATTATTTATTTATAAATAAATGAATAATTAAAAATAACTGGAGTGAGGTAACTCCTATTGTTGATCACCAGCCAATGTAAAGCAGGCAGTTGCGGCTTGATATTACCAGACTAAGAAGGCGCACAGTTATTTGGCCTTTCCCAGCCTAAATATTTCAGTTCACAGCCACTTCAGAATAGGCACATTCATTATTTGCACCAATTCTGACACTTCATCCTGGCTCTTTTCGATTGCCCTAGTGCGGTTGCAATTGATATGGGTTGATGTCAGCTATGTGCTGACAGCATTAATCTCTGGGGCCATATGCAAATTGTCACTTCACTGAGGAAGTAGGTGAACTCTAGTGCCACCTAATAAACGTAGCAATCCAAAAAGTCATAGTTGACTCTTTAACAAGCCTTTTAATGTGACTTAGGATTTGTGCCAGATCATAACCCCAAACTGCAGACGCTGCAGGGTGATTGCCCCTCATCAGTGCAGTGTGTGGGATTCTGATATGGCTGTATGAGAGGTTAAGGCGAGGTCTGGGAGAATAGCTATTCTCCTTGCTTAGAGCATTCTGCATGCCGGATGAGGAGACTTATAGCCGCAATGCTCCTCTGGGAAATAAGCAAATTGTCACTTCAGTGAGGAAGTAGATGAACTCTAGTGCCACCTAATAAAGATAGCAATCCTAAAAGTCATAGTTGACTCTTTAACAAGCCTTTTAATATGACTTAGGATTTGTGCCAGATCCGAACCCCAAACTGCAGACGCTTCATTTCGGGATTGCCCCTCATCGGTGCAGTGTGTGAGATACTGATCTGGCTGTACGAGAGGCTGAGACAAGGTCTGGGGGAATAGCTATTCTCCTTGTGGAGAGAATTCTGCCTGCCGGCTGAGGAGACTAAGTCATATTAAAGGGCTTGTAAGAGTCAACTATGACTTTTAGGATTGCTACCTTTATTAGGTGGCACTAGAGTTCATCTACTTTCTCACTGAAGTGACAATTTGCATATTTCCCAGAGGAGCATTGCGGATATAAGTCTCCTCAGCTGGCAGGCAGAATGCTCTCCACAAGGAGAATAGCTATTTCCTGAGGTTAGTAATGGAGAGTCATCAATGAGACACTTCCATTACTAACCCAGTAAGTGCAGGATCAAAAAAATACACACACTCAGAAAAAAATAGTTTATTTGAATAAAAATTTCAGCACAGTATCCCTCATTCAGAGAATAAAGCTCCATATGTCACTCCAGGTCAGCGCCAGACCCAGAGTTTCTCAATGGAGGTGACGTCAGTAACTCAGTGACATCACTAAGTGTGAGAAACTCGAGGTCTTACATTGACCAAGACTGACCAATGGAGCCTCGTTCTCTGAACAGTTCTCCATAGATTGGAGTACAGATTCGGGGTACGTCATGAGACCATTACGCAATAGATATCTTCAGATCTTCACTTTCTTTTAAATACATTGGTGAACAAAAGATAGTGTGGGGAAGTCTTTATTAAAAAAAAAACTAGTGGGGCAACTGCAGGCTGCTATATTTAGGCTGGTAAGGGCCAAATAACCATGAGCCTTGCCGGCTTGGTAATGCCAGTCTGCAGCTGTCTGCTTTACCTTGGCTGATGATCAAAAATGTGCTATTTTTTTAATTATTTATTATGTTAAACCATGTTAAAAAAAAAGTTTAGTGTCACATGAAAGACATTAAAGGGTGCTAGTGAAGAACCCAGCCTATAAGCATGCTCAAATCTAAGCTTCCACTTCTATATCATCTCTCCAAGAACTGATGATGCGATGCGGTTGGTCAATAACAGTAATGCCAGTTGTCTACATCAGTGATTTTCAACCAGTGTTCCGCGGCACACTAGTGTGCCGTGACACATGGTCAGGTGTGCCGCGGGGAAAGTTCCCCAAACTATGGTGCCCCCTTTGTTTTGTTCCCCAGCAATGTGCAGCGATGCGCAGTCACAGAATAACACATGCGCGAGCTTTGAACGCTCGCGCGACTTAATGACGTCACCGAGGCCGGCGCGTCATCCTGAGAGCGGAGAGACTCTTGCATTTTCCCGCCGCCAAGGTAATGCCCGCCAATAATGCTGTTTATAATTAAGTCAGCTCAATAACAGTTAACCTCCCTGCCGGTATTCCCGAGCAGGACTCGGGGTTAAATTTCACTGCCAGAAGCGGTAACCCCGAGTCCTGCTCGGGGTGAATGCCAGAGAGTCCCCTTACCCCATCCTGGCGGTCCCCTGTGCTCCGGATCTCCCCCCCCGCCCTCTGATCTCCCCCGCTGCCCTCCGATCTCCCCCCTGCCCTCCGGATCTCCCCCCTCCCCTCTGATCTCCCCCCTGCCCTCCGGATCTCCCCCCTCCCCTCTGATCTCTCCTCCTGCCCTCCGGTCCACTCCCCCCGCTCTCCGGTGATATCCGCTGCTCCTTCCATTCTCTCCAGGCCTCTCACCTGTCTTCTTTCTTCTCCTCTGTCCTCCGGTCTTGTCCCTCTTTCCTCCGCTCTTCTTCCTCTGTCCTCCGGTCTGCTGTGTCTTCTGTCTTCTCTGTTGCTGTCCTCTTCCTGCGGTGTCTTCCTTCTTCTGTCGGCTCCTCTGCACAGTCATCTCCCAGCATAGAGATGAGTGTGCAGAGGAGCAGTGTCACAGCCAGGGCACAGCATCTCTGTGATTGCTGTGCCCTGGTCTGTGTTAACCCCCTAAGTGCTGTGATCTCATGGATCACAGCACTTAGTTTCCATGGTGATTGGATCCACTATTGCCAGAGACTTACAACAAGGGAGCACTTGATCCCTTGTTGTAGTCTCTGGGATCAGCGTCATGGTGCACTGTATGGCAATGATGTGCCATACCGTGCACCATGACGCTGATCCCAGAGACTACAACAAGAGGACAGTTGATCCCTTATTGTAGTCTCTGGGATCAGCGTCATGGTGCACTGTATGGTAATGATGTGCCATACCGTGCACCATGACGCTGATCCCAGAGACTACAACAAGAGGACAGTTGATCCCTTGTTGTAGTCTCTGGGATCAGCGTCATGGTGCACAGTATGGCAGATCATTGCCGGAGAGCGGGGGGAAGGGGGAGTGGACCGGAGGGCAGGGGGAGAGATCAGAGGGGGGGGGAGATCCGGAGGGCAGGGGGGAGATCAGAGGGGAGGGGGGAGATCCGGAGGGCAGGGGGGAGATCGGAGGGCAGCGGGGGAGATCAAAGGGCAGGGGGGGCAGAGATCCGGAGCACAGGGGACCGCCAGGATGGGGTAAGGGGACTCTCTGGCATTCACCCCGAGCAGGACTCGGGGTTACCGCTTCTGGCAGTGAAATTTAACCCCGAGTCCTGCTCGGGAATACCGGCAGGGAGGTTAACTGTTAATGACCTGACTTAATTATAAACAGCATTATTGGCGGGCATTACCTTGGCGGCGGGAAAATGCGAGAGTCTCTCCGCTCTCAGGATGACGCGCCGGCCCCGGTGACGTCATTAAGTCGCGCGAACGTTCAAAGCTCGCGCATGTGTTATTCTGTGACTGCGCATCGCTGCACATTGCTGGGGAACAAAACAAAGGGGGCACCATAGTTTGGGGAACTTTCCCCGCGGCACACCCGACCATGTGTCACGGCACACTAGTGTGCCGCGGAACACTGGTTGAAAATCACTGTATTAATGGATTGGTTCTTCTTCTCCTATTAGTGATATTCGACAGCTATCTTTACTTCTTCTCCATTATCCTTTTCAGAGGAGTATCTTTGGATACATATATCTTCAAATAGTGCATATGACTTACTTGTTCCCTTTGGGTACCTTTAGACGCCGCTACTGGCGGGTGGATACAACCAGCTACAGGCTACAAATGTAGCTTGTAGCGGCAAAATACCCTGTAGTAGCGGCGTGTAAAGACGGTAGGAGGCACCCGGCAACAGATACATCTGTTTCCGAGCACTGCCCGGAAACAGGTGGCTACACAGGCGATTGTAGCGACCTGTAGTGGCATGTAAAGGTACCCTTAGGTGTATATAAAAAGGTTGGTTGGTTGTAAAGTTTGTATTTTATCCACAGAAAATGACGTGAATAGTGGCGAGTAGTCGCGTAGTGAAGGAGTGCACGGAGCAGTGCACACGTACACTGAGGAATCCGGGAACGCCACGCAACCACATGACGGCAGAAGCCCGGAGAAAGAGGGTGAACGCTGAAGCCACAGCACTTATTGGGAAAGTCTGCACCTAATTCATAAGGTAAACCCTTGCAGCCTATTACACATCTACTCAGCAAAGTGCTTGCACAAAAGTTAAATGTCATTATATTAGCCTGCACTACATAGAGGTGATTAATCATTATATACAGTGAGAAAAAAGTTAACTAAAGTAATCTTAGAGACACATTAGGGCAATAGTTCAACACCATAGTAATAGCACATTTTATGTAAAAAGACACTTTGCATCTAAGTAAAGGTGACACCCATACTATAGAAGTTTAATTACAACTTAATTTATTTCTACACAGAACGTAATTTTTAGGACAATAAACAAGTACATTATAAGGCCAATAGGAAGTAGACGGCACATCCCTGAAAGATATATTAACTTCTGGACACCTAATACATACTCCTAGGAAAATAAGTACGGTAAGTGAATAGTTCATTCCCTTTTTTTTTTTTTCTCTCCTTTCTTTCAACATGAAGTTTGAGGGCCCCAATTTATTACCTAATATATGTTGATTACACCAACAGATACCAAAATAGACAGGCATTTTCTGTGGATGAAATACAAACTTTATAACCAACCAACCTTTTTATATACACCAAAGGGAACAAGTAAGTCATATGCACTATTTGAAGATATATGTATCCAAAGATACTCCTCTGAAAAGGATAATGGAGAAGAAATAAAGATAGCTGTCGAATATCACTAATAGAAGAAGAACCAATCCATTAATAGACCCTAATGTTGTAGTGGATACTGAATAATAAGCTATTTACAAATGTTGTGAATACTAATCATAGGATTTTTTTACGTTTTAATTTTACATTTTTAATTATTGATATATCAGTTTTTACTTTGATTGTTTATAGATATTTTAGTTTTTTGCTATATATATTGAATAATAAAAATATAAGTAGGCATCTAAATTACATAAGTTGTAATTATACAGATAATTTTTAATAAATATCCCCTGGAAGGGTAAAGAAAGTGGAAGGAATAGTTTTATTTATTTATTTATTATTTTAAGAGCTAGCACATAGTCTCACAAATAAATAATAATTGTCTGAAGCCACCTGCATGCTGCCAGCTCCAGTACTCTATGCTCCTCCGACACAGCAGAAGTAATGCAGATTCTTCAAGCAGGATTGGAAAGCGCACAATTCAAAATCATGCCACCGGTCCAAATTTTCATTCAACAGGAGTGAACTGGCCGCAGAAAGCAGAGAGACATGGCTACATGATTGAAGATTGCGCATATGAAAACCATTTTAATGGTAATGCTGTAGTCAGACCCAGGTCAAGTGAGGAGGAGGAAAACATTACACATTATCTTAGTTTGAAAATCCAATTTGAGAATGGCTGTACAATCCTTTTTGAAGGTTTATCTGCCTTCTTTTTTAAAGGGAATGTGGCATGTAAAAATAAGCTGTTAACCTGCAGATATGGAGTTAATCTGCAGGTCAATAGCATGCTAAAGCTGCACGATGAATTCACTGAAAGTATAGCTACTGAGAGCAAATAAACTTTATTCCTTCCAGTGGTCTCAGGCTTTCAGACATAGAGATGCGACCTCAGTCACTGTTCTGTATACATTGAGTGGTAGCTATAACCATAGCCAGGCACTATACAGTACATCACTGCTAAGCCGGCTGTCAGTCAGTGATGATGTGGGGTTACAGCCACTGCTCATTGTATACTAAATGGTGAATGAAACCACATCTCCATGGCTGCCATGAGGAACAATGTTGATGTCCTTTTTGACATGAGGAGCTCATGTTAAACACATATCCTAATATCAAAATTATTCAGTAACTTTCACATGGACTTTCAAAGTAACTACATCAGGCTTTTTAACAGACCCAAGAGATCGTTTTCGTAATGTAGTAATTTATATAGTGACGGATTAAGAGTAGTCAGGGCCCCGGGCAGTTTAGAAGGAGAGGGCCCCCAGCCCCGCTGCAATACGTGACATGTTGTGACATGACAGGATTTCCTTTTTATAGATTATGTGAAAGATCGCATGACTAACACACAGTTACTTTGGAGAACATCTTTAGATACAAATCAACGAGAGACAGCAGCGCGCTGCACAATTTTTTTCCCTTTAGTATAGTGAGACGTAACATAGCAATATACATAATTGAGAAGTTGGGGGAAATTAATTTTCCCTAGGGACTACATGAGAGACTGTAACTGTTGTGGAGGTCAAAAAATAGGCTGAAGTTAATACCGCTCAATAGTAATATCAAGCTATTAGTTATACCGTAACTATTATATTAGATTAATTGTATCACTTCTGATGATTCTTTTCACTCCTCTGTCTGAAATCTTGTGGGGAGCTCCTGGTCATGACCAGTTTATTGTGAAATTATGTTCTTTCCACTTACAGATTATGGCCTCAACAGTGCTTATTGGAACTTTTCGTAGTTTATAAATTCTTCTCTAACCAATTCCAACAGTTTGTTTTGCAACAATAATGTGGCGAAGGTCTTGAGACAGCTCACCGTTTTTACCTACCATGAGATGTTTCTTGTGTGGCACCTTGGTAATGCCCATCAGTTGAACCAGCTAAGTGGCAGGATGGCTAATTACTGAAAGATTTCAGCTTGTGTCATGACTTTCCATGGCTTTTTGCACTTCTCTTTCTCCATGTGTTCAATACTTTTTTCCTGTGTCATTTCTCATTATTACAGATAACTTAATTTAAGGACATCTACAGTTTGGTCTCTTTGCCTGTGTGGATTGGATGGGTTGTTACCTGTATCTGGTGAGAAATTCATGTCAAAATCACCTTCTGAAATATATCTTAGAAAATTGGTGACAATACTTATTTCACTCACTATATATAGATATACACACATACTGTACATATAAATATCTTTACCCAACATTAATTAATAATTCCATGCATTGGTATGAGGTGGGTCTTGCATCCATTTTTTCTGACTATGCAACTTCCTTTATTCCCTTCATAATTTCTCCCCTCTGGGTTTAAACTCTGCCGCTGAATCACCGAGCATTCACCTGAAGATTGCTTGTCAAAACCAGACCTTCATTTTTCATACCTTTGGATAAAGACTTTGATGAGAACAGCATCCCTCCACGTTTGATGACCTGAAAGATACGAGAGGACTGTGGTGTAGCGAACAAGCTGAGAAGGGGGGGAAGGTTTCTTTGTATCACGGAACACGTTTGCAGTGAGCAGAAAGTGCTCTCTGGTGCCTAATGCAATCCGCATCACAGACAGCGCTAGAGGAAATTACAGCTGACACCCATTCTGCTCAGTGTTAGCGTGCAGAACACAGCTACTGTGGTTTCCTAACCCTCATGATAATTAAAGGTATAATGTATTTCTCATCCTCTCTCCAGCGGCTTTGAAACTGCTATTCACCTTTTTTAGGTCCAGGAAGATTTCTACTCAGCTCATTTGAGTGATACTGAATAGCTCTCATGCAAGGTACAGATGGCTTCACATCACCTTCAAAAACAATATTTTACATAAATATATTGTACGTATTGCTGACACTTCATTTTGCAATTTAATAATCCAGCTAGTGTTTGGTTGTTGTAAAAGTATGAACAAAAAAACCCCAGTTAATTAAAGGTTAGCTTTGAAAAAAGTCTCGTAATGAGAAAATGCTCTTTTTAGAGATATTTTTGTGTGCGACAATCATACCACATGTGTACTTATCCTGAAGAGCCTGCTTTGTTTCTTGATTAAAATGAGGTTCTATGGGACTTAAATATCGATGGCCGATCCTTAGGAGTGTCATGATTCATGCGCCCACAATCAGCTGAATGAAGGGGCAACTGTACTCCAGACTTCATTGTTTTCACAGACACGGTGCCATATAGGTCTCATAGACTGTGAGCCCTCGTGGACAGGGTCCCTGCCCCTCCTGTACCTGTACGTCCTGATCGCCTAGATTTAGTGTACTTGTTCTTGTCTCCCTCATCCTCATGTAAAGCGCCATGGAACCTAATGGCGCTATATAAATAAATAATAATAATAATAATAATATAGCCATTAGGTGTTGCCTAATACTACAGTTCATTCTCATTTACTAGAATAGTGGCACAGCTTTATTCAGCTGGCGGGTACCAGCAGTGGCATAATTTTAAGCTCATGGGCCCCAATGCGAAAGCTCCAATAGGGCCCCCAATTATTTTATATCTCTAATAGCATTAGTCTTTTTCTACAGGCCAAAGGGACTTTTGAAGCCCCCTAGGCCCCAGGGCCCAGGTGCAATTGCAACCCCTGGGTTGCAAGATTTTAAATTAATCTAATTAGAGATCGAAGTTCTAAGGATAGAACCTTAATATTAAAGGGAACTTGTAAGCTTTCCTAGGCATCATGTGTTTATTTCTACCATTTTGTCCTTCCTAATAAGCCCATTTGAATCCCTTAAGCTGGCTTCACATTTGCATTTGTGTCTGCATGCTGATGGCATGCAGACACAAACGTAGTGAAAAGCAGGGTCTTTTTTTGTGTCCGCAGCGGAGAATGGCCGCCTGCGGACACATCACTGTGGAGCCCGGGCAGCCAATCGGCGTTGTCCGGGGGCGGGCCGGAGGCGGAGATCAGTGGCGGAGATCTCTTCCTCCCGGCCACCGGTAAGCTCCGGGACATGTCAGCGGGGAGAAACAGCTGATGTGACAGATGTTTGAATCTCCCGCGCCGACACCGAGAGGAGATGTCGGCGCGGGAAGATTCAAACAGCTGTCAGATCAGCTGTTTCTCCCCGCCGACACCGCTAGGAGATTACCGGCGGCGGGGAGGAGGAGATCATGAGAGGCTCAGCTGATC
Organism: Allobates femoralis; assembly: GCA_033576535.1. NCBI lineage: Eukaryota > Metazoa > Chordata > Amphibia > Anura > Aromobatidae > Allobates > Allobates femoralis. The sequence continues at coordinate 168,393,255 of JARQOC010000002.1, forward strand.
TCCCGGTGGCCGTTGGTGATCTCCTGTGACATCACCGGCGGCCACCGGGAGATATTTCAATGGGTCCGCTGCATTCTCATGCGCTGTCAAGCACAGAACACTGCCCACCCATTGATGCCAATGCATTGTTTGTACGCTTGCGGGCGCTTATAGATAAAACAAGCGCCCATGAACGCACAAAAAATGCAACATGATGCGTTCGGAGTGCGCTCAGAGGGTGCACAAATTATGCGCATCTGAACGCAAACGCAACCGAACACAGCCAAACGCAGGCACATGCGTTCCCATGTTAAACATAGGAACGCATGTGCGCAAGCGTTTGGCTGCGTTCGGTGCGCTGCGCTCCGAACGCCAGTGTGAAGCCAGCCTTACTGATTTCTGCACATACTGAATATCATGGTTATAACTGCAGTAGGGATATGCTAATTAGTGGGTAACTAGTCATGAGAGCATTGTTTTCCCCAAACTAGTCAGCTAACACCATGTTATCAGGCCCATGTGGGCATGAGTGAGACCTCATTCAGGCATCCGATATTTGTGTACGAGTGCTATCTGTGGTTATCAAGGATAGCACTCTTACCTGTGATAGTCAATGAGGCTATTCACATGTCCATGATGGGTGGTGTGGTGGAGACACTGTCTAGGGAGTAAGGGGAGATAAGTGCTGTAGTGAGAGATAATGAGGAGACTGCATGGGATAATTAAAACATGAGGGGACACAGAATAGGAACTGGGTAGTGTGAGAGGGATGCGTTATGGAGAGGGAGCAGCATAGGGGAAACTGTGAGGCCATAGCAAGGAGGGAACAGTATGCAAGTATGCAGAAGAGAGGGAGTGTGATTTGGTGGCCCAGTATGGAAAGGAGAGGGCAGTGTGGAGGACATGCACCATAAGATGGATATTAAGGGGTCATATTTTGCTCATGAAACACAGTGAGGGCCAATTATTTATTCAGGGGCACATCATAGGGCAGGTATTTTTATTCAAGGGCATTAAAATCATTCTGGTTTTTTTTAAGGGCACCATGTTGGGGTGTGCTGTAGAAGACTGGAGAAGATGGAAGTCTGCAAAGGTGAGCTGTGGATGTGAAAAGTAATCATCGTGTCTGGACAAGGTGAAGAAAAGAAAGAGAACAACCCTGATTAGAGAAAGCGTAATCTATAAGGTGCCTGGATGTAAATGATTATTTGAGATACTGACTAATTCTCATCGGTTTATGGTTACAGTATGGTACACTTTGATGATGACTGATAGCAACAACTCCCAGTATATCCATTCCTCAACATTATTAAGGACATGCTGTAAGGTGTAGTCTCTTGCAATGTAAATGCATGTGGGGTTGACCTGACATTACAATTGATGCACCATATACTGATTGTAGTCCTTGTCATGTATTCCTGTACTGATGAGGGTTGTGTTGCTGTGTTTGTGTACTGTTGGTGGTTATAATGATGAATTTCTGTACTTCTGGTGGCTCTGGTGACATGTTTTAGTACTGATGGGGGTTGTAGTTGTATATTTTTGTACCTCTGGTGGGTTTGATGATATATTCCTATGCTGTTATTAGTTTTGATCCTATACACATGAAACAATTTATAACTTGCAACATTACTTTATACATGACTATTGTGGTAGATCAACTCACTCGGCTGCAATATCAGGTAATCACAGGAATACTTCTCAATTTTCAGCTGGTTTATTGCACTTTCTAAACCAGCCCAACAAAGCAATTCAAAACCAGCCTTTCTGGCACAAAAACAATAAAAGAGTATACACAGAGTCCATACAACTGTGGGTTCCACCCACTCAGTAATAGGGTTTAGTAAATCAGAGCCAAAATGTAGAGATCTGGTGCCTCCCAACACAGAACCCTGAGTGATTCCAGAGGCCTTACTTTTACCCACTGGACCAAACTGTAAAGAGGGCATATGGTCAACAGGTATCCCACCCATCTCTTTAATTGTTCACAAAAAACCTGGCCCTGATAAGCGTTAAACTCTCTCAGTACTTAGTGCTGGAGCACCATGCAGGTTTATATCACTGAGGTTATCAATCGTAACAATACATATCTACTCTCTTTCATTTCAACAGTGACTACAGTACATATCACCCCCTGCCCAAATTTGGGGGTTTTGGCACCTTCAGATACTCAATAGGGGAACCTTGAAAAGGTAGCTGCATTCCCATGTGATTTCCTGGGCCTGTACTCTAGATGGAAGTTAAAGTCCTGGAGTGCAAGAAACCGCCTGGTCACCTGTGTGTTATTCCCTTTCCTTTCTGTCATCCACCTCAGGGGCACATGACCTGAAACTAGCCTGAACTTGTAGCCCAACGGGTTATATTTCAAAATCTCAATCACCCATCTGATGCCAAGCACTCTTTCTCTAGGATGGCATAGTTTTTCTCACAGGAAAAGAGTTTCCTACTCCTGTATAGAATCAGATTTTTCTCACCATTTACTTCCTGCGACAACACGACTCCCAACATGACCTCTGAAGTGTCCATCTGGAGCACAAACTCGTTACTAAAGTCAAGTGCCACCAAGACAGGTTGTTTACTGAGAGCTATCTTCAACTCTTGAAAGGCTATCTCTGCTTCTAAAGTAAACTTGACCGTAGCTAACCTCTTACCTCTAAGGTTTGTTAGCGGTGCAGCACTCATGGCAAAGTTTGGGATGAACCTTCTGTAGTACTCCACGATTCCAAGGACGGCCCTAACCAGCTTCTTTTACAGTGGTCTCAGCCAATGCTGGATTGCATCCACTTTATTGATTTGGGGCTTGATATCACCTTTACCTACTACATATCCCAGGTACTTGGCCCCTTCTCTCTGCACATTTTTTGGGTCCAGTACTGCCTGGACCGTCTTCAGATGACTTCACTAATCTGGTTTTAAAATCAGAATGTCATCAAGGTATGCTGCGGCATACTTTCTATGGGGAGCTAGGATCTGGTCCATGGCCCTTTGGAAAGTGTAAGGGCTTCCTGCAACCCAAACAACATCCTGGTATACTTTTAAATAAATAAGACAAGGGGGGGGGACAAGAGGCGCAATAGTGCCCTTATCACTAGACACTACTCCTGCGGTGGTGAGAAAAGAAAAGCCACTCACCTATGCCAGTTGTGACACCCACAACTGGTTAGTAGACCTGGTAGGATAAATATCCTGATGGCTGCTGCTGGACTTCCACCGGTCTCCACTCGTGGAGACGAAATCAGATGCTTTGGGGAAGGAGAGGTGTGTCACAGTCCGCGCTGCCAATGTGTTGTCAAAGTGTTCCGCTTTAAAGAATGCAAGTAGACGGTGTCCAAGTTTAACCTTCTTTTTATTCTCCAATGCGTCTCAACGCCTTTCCTGGCGTCTTCATCAGGGAAGACGCCAGGAAAGGCGTTGAAACGCGGACTGTGACACACCTCTCCTTCCCCAAAGCAACTTTTAAAAAAATGTCAGGTGTAGAGAATGCTGTCTTCTCCTTGGAACTTTGCGACATGAGAATTTGCCAGTAGCCTTTTGTCTATTTAAGGGTATACACTTGCTGGCCTAACCTCTCAATGAGCTCATTGACATGGATCATTGGCTATGCATCAATTGTTGAGATTTCATTCAATTTGCTATAATTGTTACAAAATCGCAATTTTCCATCTGGCTTCAGCACAAAAAAGATGCGACTAGACCATGAATTGATCCAAAAAGTAAAAATGACCATTTTAAAAGGCGGTGTCTAGCCAAATGAATTATTCAAAACTACAGGTCATACAATGCTTTTCTAAAGTGGACCGTGCTCGCCATCAGGTAAAAAAAAATACAATATTGCAATGGTTGTTAATGATGGGTCACATAGCAGCTAGGATAATGATTTTTTGTGACATACTACTTATTTTCTCACCTTTTTTTGTGCTCTTTTAAAAACTGCATTTTTTGGCTGTGTGGGTATGGCCAGTGTCCCACAGTGCCTGCCATCAGTGTGCGTATTTACACAGCTTCGGAGAGCAGGCTGACAGGGAGCAGTGTGATGCTCCAGCAGGGAAGGAGTTAAGCGAGATCTTGACTGAGTGGAGCCAGATGACAGATACCAAGCTTGTGCCAAGGAAAGAGGATTTCGTAGTGATCCTGACATTCTGACATTGCTTTGCAACTGTGCTGTAACCTGAAATAATCTGATACATTGTCTCCTCATCAGCTTCAGTCAGGAGCTTGCACACTGTGTAGTGCTTGCACACTGCTTACCCTTATAAGGTTTCATGCATTGTATTCAGTGTGAGAAGCTTGAAGATCTGACTGAGAATGAACATATGTCTGCTTCACACACAGTCTAGTGGGGACACCTTGTGGAAAGTTTATGAATGTTTTCCACGAGATTTCTTTTATAAAATATATTTGAAAATGTATTCAAATCACTTGCTCTACATTATTATTAAATAAAAATGTAAACGGCAGTTTACTTTCATTGAGTCCTTCCCGGACTAAGGAGAATAACTTAAAAATCCAAAAACTTTCTCTATTCACTAACTTTTGATATATGTTAGTATAAGTATCGGGTATTTGCTCCATATAGTTAGCTCTAGATTACCGGAATTTTTTCATGCACATGAGCAAAATGCCTAGAAAGGCTATGGTTCATAACCCCATTTGCAATGTTAGACCGATGCTTATTCATTCTTACATGCACTGGCATTTTGGGCAATCCCATGTATTGTAATTTACATAAACACTGGAGTATATAAATGATATATGAACTATTACAATTCAAAAACGTTTTCTCCTGCAACCATAGAACCAAATTTATTTTTGCCTGACTACACCACTTACAAGATTTGCATTTTTGACTGCCATATTGATAATTTCAATATTATGCAAAAAAGTTCATACACATGTGCCACAACCATTATTTTTTGTTCTACTATTAATCTTGTTTGGTGCAATTATATTTTTAAGATTTTTATTACATCAATACATCACAATTGGATCTTTTGGTACTCTTAGGTAGGATGGGGTCTCCCCCAAGGATAATCCAATGTTTCCTCAATATATCCCTCACCTTAGTATAAGATTTATTAAATGTCGTTAAAAAGCTACATTTTAATTTAGTGTTGCCCAACTGACTCATTGTTTTAGACTTTCATAGCAATTTTAGCCAGTCTTTTGTGTTAACCCGTTTGTTTTCTTAAAAGCATCTTGGACAAACTGTTCAGGACAGCCCTCTTCCACAAATGTCTTCTTCAAAATTTTAGGATCTTTTACAAAATCAATATCTGATGAACAGTTTTTTCAAATTCACCAAAATTGCCCATAAGGTATGTTTTTTACCCTAAGGATAGATATCTGCTAGAATACGCCAAATAGCTGTTGACAAGGTCTGGATGGTGCCATCTTTTGTAGAGATAAATAGGTCCAAAATCAGTAAAGGTTTTGGAAAAAAGTGAAGGTAAGTTGAATGCCCCATTGGTCAATATTAAGGTTTTGAACAAAAACATTAGCCTCCTCCTCTGACCCTGTACAGATAAAAAATAAATCATCAATAAAATGTTTATATAACAAAATGCGACCCATCGGCAGGAGAGAATGCGATATCTGCACTGACTCAATTAACCAACTAAACAAATTAGCATAACTGGGTTCGAATATGGTACCCATCATACAGCCCCTCATCTGCCAATAGGTCACACCCTCAAAAATAAAAAATATTATGGTTAAGTATAAAATCAATCTAATTTTGTTTTCTGATGGTCCGGAATAAAGTCCATTTACACTATAGGTAAGAAACAAAGATTTTGTTGGTATCTGCAGTCCACTCAACTCCAAAATGAGATGCAAGGAATTCCTAATGAATGATGGTAATTCAGCTAGATATTTTTGAAGAAAGAGGTCTATGTAGTGTGATAGGTTAGCTGTAATTGGTGATGTACCTGCTATAATGGGCTGTCCAAGGAGTTAGACAGACATTTATATATCTTTGGATTGTAGTAAAAATAAGATTCTGTTTAATAGACAAAAAGTCAAAACAATCCAAAGACACATAAATGCCTGGCTAACCTCCCCCCCCCGGATGGATGGCACACTATGTAGACCTCTATCTTCAAAAATATCTAGCTGAATTACCATCATGACCTGTATGACTTGTGCTTTTAAATACATTTATTTTCTTTTTATACTTTCATTTGGCTGGACAGCGCCTCTCAAAACCTTCATTTTTACCTTTTGGAACAAGCTTCCTTATGCCCTTGTGGGATCGACGACGAGTGCTGCAGTCAGTAATCTTCGCAGTCAGCAGTACCGTGCCTGTGATTGCACAACACCCTCAGGTGAGATATTTCATCATTTCACATGCCAACCCAATAGGCCTGTACATGTCACTGACCCACCTTATAAATTATTATTATTATGTCACTCATCCACCTATTACTAATCAATATTTAACCTTCAAATGCTAGGCCAGGCCCCGTTCCAGTCCCTGTGCCATGCATGCAGGCTGCGGCATTATATATTTTTTATTCTGGGTCAATTGATGCCACTTTCATAGTGTCTGGCCCTAATTTTTTAAATGTGGAGACTCTTCTTGGAGTGCCTTTGTTGTGTGTTTTGTGAATTTAGCAAGGCTCTCTAATCCCCTGCCTACACATTGACCCACAAGAATCCTTCTTCCTGTAGTAGTCCATGAAGCTAATTCTTGTGCCACCTGAATTTGGTGGAGAATAACATTTATTGGATTGATTGAATGAGGTATGAGGGCCCCCTGCCCACTAGGCATATAAATATCATTGACCCACCTGACTACTTCTTTTCATAGTAGTCTATGAAGCTAATTCTTGTGCCATCTGAGTGTGGTTGAGCATAAAATTTATTGGACTGGTTGCATGTGGTATGAGGGCCCCCTGGGGGCCCAATAGGTCTATACATATCATTAACCCACCTGACTAACTCTTTCAGTAGTAGTCTTTGAATCTAATACTTGTGCCACCTGAGTGTGGTGGAGCATAAAATTTATTGGACCGGTTGCATGTGGTATGAGTGCCCCCTGCCCAACAGGCCTGCACATGTCACTGACCCACCTGACTAATTCTTTCTGAAGTAGTCCATGAAGCTAATACTTCTGCCACTTGAGTGTTGCGTACCATAACATTTATTGCAGCTGTTGCATGAGGCATGAGAACTCCCTGCTCAATAGGCCTTTACATGTCACTGACCCATCTGACTAATTATTTTGGTAGTATTCCTTGAAGCTAATAATTGTGCTATTGGAGTGTGGCGTACCTTAAAATTTTTTGGAGCTGTTGCATGAGGTATGAGGGCCCCAGTGCAACACTCCTACACCTGTTATTCATCCTCCTATTCCTGATCAATGTTTAACCTTAAAATGCTAGGCCAGACCCTGAATCCAGACCCTGTACGATGCATGTAGTCTGTGCCATTGTACAATTTTTAGTCTGGGTCAATTGATGACACTTTCATGGTGACACTTTTTTGAGTGTATTTTCTGAATTTATCACAGTTCTCTGAGCACCATGCCTACACTAGACACTGATCTCACTGTTCTTAATCAATGTTGAAGCTTGAAATGCTGGGCCAGGACTTGCCCATGCATCCGTAATGCACAATGCTAAAAACTTTTACTCTGGGGAATAGATGACACTTTTCCTGGTGTAAGCCCCTAATTTAAGCTGTTTTGTCAGCTTTTGGGTTCCTTTGAAGGTATTTTCTATGCCCTTGATTTTACATTGATTGATTTCTATTGAATTTGAAAGTTCAGCGAACATATGTCCATTTGGCGAACCAAACCCTAACTCAGAAGGTTCACTCATCTCTATTTACAGCACCGCATAGATCATTGTAGCCTCTTCATAGATTGCATGTGAGCTGTTCAGAAGTTATTATCTACTCTTGCTCCATTTTTGACATATTGAATACTTTTGCTCTAAACTTAGGAGTTCCACAGAGCTGTAATACAGGAGTGTTATACTATACATAGCTTTATAAGCTTTGCTTTCCATACAGAGCTGGGTTTCTGCTGGATTTTGTAAAAATCAGACAGAAAAATGTGTCTGCTTTATCACATGTCATTTTATGGAGGTATTCTTTGTAACATTGTGTGTACAGACAATGAAATGGCAGCATGCAGAGTCTAGTGCACAGCCATAGCCACTATATGGGCACAAACTAAAATCATGCACTACATGCTGTCAATGTAGAAACCTACTGAATGGTATAAAGCAACGACTGGTGATCAAACAGGCTGAGTATTAAGTTTTTTTTGTTTACCTTTAATTTTAGGTATGTTTTGAGAATACACTGACAAATGTACACATTAGGAAGAACACTATTTCTGGCCACCATTATATACCATATCTTTTATCTGTATATTACAAAGTTTCTTAAATTCATTTGGGCCAGGATGATCTTTGCACAGCTCCAACTAATAGAAGGGGGACATGGACAGAGGTCTTCTTGGGCCGCAGTCTCTGAGCAACTGATGTCTATTCAAGAGCCGGGTAAATGTTTTTCAGAGAGGTATGGGGAGCGTAGTAAACCAAAGGGAAAAGCATGTAACAATGACCCAAAAAGACCAAACCCAAGATGAAAGAGGCAAACACTGCTAGCACTAATCACCACTACTACCATGCAAAAAATGCAATAAACAGCATTGACATGGGCTGGGAAAAGGCTTGAAATAGTCTGCCTGATGCTGGAGAAAAGATCAGGTGTTGAGTATCTCCCAATCATTCCCAGAAAGCCACTCCTTGCTAAGCTACACTGCAGGATGGAAACAATGACACCACTGCTTAATACCAAACACAGCAGGGTCCTGCATTGTTTGGAAACTGGAGAACACAGCATCCCATTTTCCACAGGCAACGAAACTCGTAGAAGACTCAGCGTCCCATGACTCCACACATCACACCATTCCACTATGTGCAGCTCTCTTAGATTGGGACTAATTACCTGAGCGTGTGGAAGCTCCACCCCTAAGCACACAGATTCCTTCCTAATATCCTTTTGAGGCTAGATGGATAGTAGCGAAGCTCACAACTGGAGTAGCGTAGCACCAGACCTGCTCTATTCTTGGGTGGAAGCAAAGAAACACCATTCTTAAGAAATATAGCCATATAATCCTAAACTGAGAAATGATCATTTTTATCTCCAGCTAGAATGATCGTTTGAATATTAGATGGAGAAACTGACACGCCCCTCCTTGGCCTTAGGATACTCAGAACCGGGCTGTTTCGAGGCTTCATCATGGGAACCACGGGGACCGAAACCTGGCTCCATAACCCTGGCGGTGTCATTAAAAGTTCGGTGTGGGTGCCTTACTCTCCTAGGGATAGGAATCTGGTGTGGAGGGTTAATTCTAGGCAGGGATGACTGGACCTGGGGATATTTGCTAATTTACACGTGATGCCACCCGCAGGCCGCAGCTATAGATGGCCACCAGTGCACGACAGTTCTCCCAGGGGCCGATGGTCGGGAAGTAGCAATGTTCTTAAGCCCTCTACGGATAGGGCTGACCCCTGGGGAAGCTTGAGGTACCTGAGTGAGTTGGTAGTTGTGTTTCTTGTGCTGTGGACGCATAAGAAAGTTCACAGACACAGCGGATTGCAGTCTTCAGGTCTTTTACTTACAGTCTCGGTGCAACAGCCCGCTGAGCACTGTGTTCTCGGAGGCAGGGATCCAGCTACTCCCGGGTAGGAGAATGACACGTAAACAGCACCCCTTCTCTGTCCTTTCTCTGCCGCCTTACACTGCGCTTGCTTCGCCCTCCTGCCTTGCGCCTTCACCACACAGAGCTCTGAGCCATTAGCTGTGGACTTTTCTTAGGGTTGACCAGCAATATCTCCCCTTATCCCTATGGTGCCACATTTTCAACAGTTTTGCGCAGTAGTTGACCATGGCACCTTGAAAGTACCACAGTCTCTGGGTTGCTAGCTGAGCCTGGTTTGCGTTCTCCACTAGTCTTGGGTCCTGGTGCCCCCTTTGCAGCCTGGTCCCTCCACTTACTTTGTGTTTGACCGTGGATATGTTATCACAAGTGGATTGCTCACTTCCCACGCCTCTGGAGCCCCCTCTTCCTCCTAGAACCACCTGGTTCTCCTTCTCTGCTCCTCAGTCTGCCTGTGGACACTTATCTCAAGTTCTTTTCCTTCTGTGACAGGCTTTTTTTCTCCAGCTCGACTCTAGCTGCTTCACTCTCCTTTTCTCTCTCTCTCTCTCTCTCTCTCTGCAGCAACTCTCCCCTCTGTTGTTCAACTGTCTCTCCTGTGATATAGATGGTTCCCACCCCTTTTATACCCTTTGTCACATGTCCCACATCATCTACATGTGTGTTTCCTGACTTCACTCTTCCCCAAGTGCTCCCTCTAACTAACTCCCTTCACCACCCGACCCCACTACAATCGTTCCTAGAGTGATCTGGGTGTACCGACACTGGTCTGTGCCCCTCTTACCCGTGAGTGGGATACTACACCCTAAGAGAAGTGCAGTACCTCTGTGACGACTGGATCTGCAGGGGCGCCACAAAACCATAAAAAAAAAATTTTACAGCCACCTGTTAAATGATCAATTTATCAATTTGTGCAGTTTGTATTGTAAAAACTGGTGACAGATCTGCTTAAAGCTCTTTTAAAACAATATTTTTTACTTTCCAGAAAAAATATCATTATATAGCAAATATGTTGCAAACAAGGGTGTAACGATAGGGGTCACAACTGTGATGGGGCCCGGACGTACATGGGCCTGCGCCGCCCACTGCCCCAGCGCCTGCTGATCCCAGCTTCTGCTTCACATGGATGTGCATTCCAGAGGACCCATATTCATGTCACTGCGCAGCAGAACACACCACTTTGGGGCCCGTGTGTCAGGGAGAGGAGGGGAGCATTCTACCTACTGCTCCTGCCACCCCCACCCTGCCCCTCTCTTCCTCTTACCACAGCTGCCTTTCCATGTGCGTTCCACCAGGAGTAGGCAGCACTTCCTGCTTTATGCATTCCATAGTGTAATGCACACCGGCATCACCTCCTCCTAAGTCTTAAGTTTTTGCAATAAGACCAGAGCAGCAGGGGAAATGGGAGAGGTAAGTACAGTTTTTAAACTGAGTACACGTTGGCCAGAGGATTATGGGAGGAAGAGGGGGGTGCATTCTACTGTAAGGAAAGGTATGAGCCTGCTCTATATGGAAAGATATGAGGCTGCACTATATGGAGAGTATGAGGCTGCACTATGTGAGGCTGCACTATATGGGACAGATATGAGGCTGGACTATATGGAGAAATATGAAGCTTCACTATATGGTGAGTTATGAGGCTGCACTATATGGAGAGTTATGAGGCTGCACTATAAGAGGCTGCACTGTATGGAGAGATATGAGACTTCTCTATATGGAAAGTTATGAGGCTGCACTATATGGAGAGATATGAGTCTGCACTATAATGAGGCTGCACTATATAGAGAGATATGAGGCTGCACAATATGGAGAGTTATGAGGCTGCACTATATGAGGCTGCACTATATGGAGTGATATGAGGCTGCACTATTTGAGGCTGCACTTTATGGAGACATATGAATCTGCAATATATGGAGTGAAGAGTCATGAAGCTGCACTGTATGGAGAGATATGAGGCTGTACTATATGGAGAGATATGAGGCTGCATTGTATGGATAGTTATGAGGTTGCATTATACTATATGGAGGACTATGAGGTTGCATTTTATTATATGGAGGGTCGTGAGGCTGCATTATGCTATATAGAGGAATATTAGGCTGAATTATACTATATGAACGATAATGGTAGTGTATTATAATAATTGGATGACTATTGGGACTACCTTATGGATGGGGGACTATAGGATGCTTTATAATATATGAAGCAGCATGGGGATGCATTATAATAATTGGAGGACAATAGTGGTGGGAGGAGGAAGACCATATATACCAGGATGGAGGACATATATACCAGGATAAGAGCAGATTCCAGGAGGAAGACCATATATAGCAGGATGAGGGACATTAATACATAATGAAGGGAGAGAGGGGTACATTTGTGAGCCTTTATAGAATTTTACACTGGGCCCATATATCTTACCAACGTGTTTGCGGGTGGGAGCAGTTGTAAATTTTGCACCAGTGCCCATCAAACTCTAGTTACGCCACTGGTTGCAGATTTCCACCATGGATTTGTGGGTGAAAAATATGGAGTGAATCACAGTAGTTGAATCTTGGAAAATATTATCAAGATCATTTAATTGTTGTGTAAAAGATCTCAGGATAAATTGACTTGTGATTAGAGATGAGAAAACATTTTGAAGTCCGGATTTGGTTCAGTTTGCTGAATGGGTATATGTTCACTAAATTGTTCGCCGAACTTCCAAACACCATTCAAACCAATGGGAGGCAAAAATCATGGGCCTAGAAAACACATTCAAAGGGGCCCAAAAGCTATAAAACACAGCTCAAACCGTTGTACAGTAGAGCCCCGCTCCTTTGGTATAGACATTATCTCCCTACATTATTACTTAGCAAGCTTCAGCGCTGCTATCACCATGGTTTCGGGCCTGCTCATGAATCTCAGACATTCTCATGACTTCCCTGAGGTTGTATCCGGCTATACAGTAGGTAATGCACAGCAGCGAATCCCGCTGTGTAACCTGGGATAACCTCAGTGCTTCAGCGCTTGTAACACTAGCTGCCTGGTGAGAGCCATGATATCGCTTGAGATGTAGTGGAAAAATCTCGCCAGTATCGTGAGACAGCACGTGTGAGGAGCGGTGATGTCAGGGAGTGCAGTGCTGTTTAAACTTGTGGGATAGCCCTGGTGTGACCCCTTGAGTCTGAACTGCAGTAATGTTTGTGATGGCACTGCTTGTTGTACTCTCACCAGTGCCTGCTCTCATAACATATGGAGAATGTTTTCTGTGAACGTGACCACACTATATTGCTGTAAGGCCCCGTATCTATGGTACATTGTTTCATGCTTCTTTTGAAGCAGATTTTGAGAATCTGCATCAAAATCTGCATGGCTATCTTGAAGTCAGCAAAGTCTACCATGGGCACATGACCTAAGGTCGTCCAGGGACAGCCACAGTTGTGGTGAAATGGCTTGAGGATTCCTCTTGCCCTCGACTACTCCCATATAGACTTCTAGGGCAGAAGTGGTCAACTACAGTCCTCAAGGTCTGAAAACTGCAAGTTTTCAATTTATCCTTATTATTACATAGGTGCTAGTTTCATCATCTGCAGAGGTGTTGATTCCAGCAACTTGTGCAATGCTAGGTAAATCCTGAAAACATGCAGTGTCATGCCAGAGGTCTGTGGCTTGTTCACTAGTCTTTGTAGGGCAATATCAAAGAACCTATTTGCAGAAACAGTCCAGCATACAAGGAGTGAAGTACAAAAAATGTTACTGTAGCACAGACTATAATAAGTCTCAAACAAACATATATGAATATACATACGGTAGTATGTATAACAAAAGTCACACTGGGATCAGCAAGCTGTATTAAAATGGTGGAAAGCCCATGAAGGGCGGAGTCCATTAAGGGCTTTGAGTTGTAGCCCAACGGCTGAATGCATGCCCGCTAATCCAGCAGGGGTAAGTGCAAATGGTGCTAAACTTGGGAAGGGGAAAAATAAAATTAACAAAAAACAGGCGTCACTCTTCAAAGAACCAAAAAACAACTCAAAAAAGTCCTTTTCTGTACAAAATGTCAACTAAGGGATAGGTCAGCGACCCCAACAACATGCTTTTTATTTTAAAGAAAGTGCACTGCACTGCCATACAGGGAGAACGCTAAGTGGTGTGCTCCCTGCACTCGGGGGCCATCAAGGCCTAATATCGCCGCAGATCCCGGTTATAATATCTCCATCAAACCTCCAGCTTATTGCTTACGTACTCCCACTATTTGTCTTCATCATCTGCTCTTCAGTGGTCATAGATTGGAGTTGCACCTCATACTGCACAAAGCTCACTACTGCCCCGTGTTGTGGTTCTCAACATAGCCTGAGCCCTATACCACCTCACTGAATGAAAATGATGTGATCACAGATGGGGCTAACATAGGATAACTGCCTCCTGATGTCTATTTAGTATATTGCCATCTTAAAGTGGAATGCCAAGGAAATGCCAGCCTGTCAACACAGATTTACTACCCTCTTCTCACATTACATGGAAAGTCTCCAAAACAATAGGACACTACTTCATACTGACGCCTGCAACAAACGCTGTCCCACTTCTGAATGCAAATACACCAATGCCTAACCCAACACCTGTTACTAAAGGCACCTCGAGGAAAAATAGAGACACCTCTCTTCCGAGACATTCTCTGCCATCATTTAAAGGCGCCACACCAGATTTTCATACGCAAGGCACCTCTAATCGTTCATCACAAAAACCACTGTTCCCTCACGACATGGAACTTTCAAATACTAGGCCCACTCACACGCAGGCTCATATAGACTTTCAGGCGCTGAATGACTTGATTCAGGCTCTCCGCACTAAACAAAACCTCGCTGATCTTGCCAAAAGAATTGAAACGTCCCCCCAGCAGGATATACATAGCATTAAAGGGGGCGTAGCGGAGCTCGCAACGAGGACATCAGCTTAAAGACCTTTCAGATCATGTCCTTGCTCTTACTGCGAGACAAGATACTATGCACTCAAGAATGCAAGAAATGGTTCTCCTAGTCGATGATCAAGAAAACAGAGGGAGGAGAAATATCATTCAGATAAAAGGGCTCCCTGAAGGCGAAGGTAGAGAGAACCTACAATCTAAAGTGCAGAAGCTTTTCCAAAGTGTGACTGGTCGAGCTCTTGGGGACCGCTATCAGTTTAACCTTTTCGGTCGGGGATCCCTAAGAGATTCGCATATGTGGTATACACGGACCTGGGAGGCACTTATTTTGCTGTTTAATATGTTTCTTGTTCTTTGATGGCACTGACAATGTTACTACTTTAGACAATATTAAGTAAAGGAACTATTGGCCACCTTGATGGCTTTTTAGACTTGGTCATAGTCCTCCCCTTGATACACCTGGGAAAATGATTTTTTGCAAGATGGCAACAGTACATTCACCCTCCTCTTTGCTTTCAGGGAGTTGTGGTATCCATGGCTGTATTCCCCCCATGTGTGCTCTTTATATTTATTGTTCTTGACCTCATGACTCCCCAACACTCCGTTTCTTGGAGCTTGCCTAAGAATTTTTCTTGGGTACATTGCGTTAGCTTTCCTACACATTATTCTCTTTTCTTTCCCCCTCAACTTATTACTGTCTTTGCTTTTCTTCTTCCTATTCTATTCCCTTGAGACTCCCTAACACTCCCATGTCTGGAGCCTACTTGGGATTATTTCCTAAGCATTTAACGTTAGCCTCTCAAATCCTTTTTCTTTCTTTTCCCTCCCTTTTTCATCTCTAATAAGCTATATCCCTACTCTTCTTTTTTCAACTACATTTCCTTCTTCTTCCCAAACCTATTTTCCCTTTCTCCCTTCCCACTCCCTCCCCTAAAGTATGTTGACCCAGACGTGCACAATTTATCACAAACAATTATCACAATGGCATCACACCCATACTTAGAATTGAGGGCAGGCTCATTGAATGTAAAGGGGCTGCATAGCACAGAAAAACGGTCTATCCTTCTAAACCTTCTACATAAAAGGAAATTAGATATCACCTTCCTTCAGGAAACTCATTACTGTCTAACTAAACCTTTTAAGCTTTCTGATTCCAGGTTATCTACAGCATATCACAGTCCCTCACCAGATCCGAATTCTAGAGGCTCGAGCAAATTTTAAATTGGTTCTTTGCCACCAATATGAATGGAGACACAGATCCTTGGTCAGTGTGGGAGGCACACAAGTGTGCAATCAGGGGAATTTTTATTAAACATGGGGCACAGGTGAAGAGGGAACGCGGAGAGGAGATATCCAATTTACTAAAAGAGATAAACTACCTGGAGAGCTTTCACAAAAGATCCTCTACCGAATTCTTGAGGGAAAACCCTGTTGGCCAGGCGGGAATATCTATGTTGTATACTGACCCACAAAGCAAAGGCAATATTTACCAAGTGCCGTCACTTTTATTATGAACACAGCATTAAGAGTGGCAAAGAACTAGCAAGAGCACTGAGAGCCTAGCGTTCCAATACTTACAATACAATACTTATTTGCCAACTATAGTTGATCAGACAGGGCAGCCTATCCAGACCAAATCGGGCACAGCGGATGCTTTTAAATACTATTACGAGGCACTTTACTCAATAGATAAGGATGGTAGGGTATGGTAAGGTATGGTAGCAACACGATGTGATGAATTTAAAGACCGAATTCGAAGATACATCAAGGAATCTGGCATGCCTGCGTTGTTGTGTGGAGAGGCGGATGCCATGGAACAGCCCTTTCAGAAGAGGAGCTCTTTATGGCAAATAAGAACACCAAACCATGGAAATCTCTGAGTCCTGATGGTCTAACACTCCCCTATTACAGATTATTTCTGAAATCCCTTTCCCAGAACCTTATCAGGTGCCTGAACTCTATCCCTGGGGGGTCGAGATTACCGGTAGACACTTTGAGAGCCCACATTTCTGTTATTCCTAAAATGGGAAAAGATCCTGCCCTCTATTCCAATTACAGGCCGATATTACTTCTAAATGTGGATATCAAACTATTTGTGAAAATGATAGCATCTAGATAAGCCCCTGATCAGGCGGGCTTCGTGGGAGGTAGAGAAGTCAGAGATAAGACAACTAAGGCTCTGAACCTTATCTACAGAGCAAAGCTGAAATCTCTGCCCCTGATGCTGCTTGCCACTGACACAGAGAAGGCATTCGACAGGGCGAATTGAACATTTATGTTTGAGAAGGTCTGTCGAATCGGCCTCAGGCCTAAAATGCTCGCCTGGATTTCACCTTTATAATCGAGAACGTCATTCAGGGTAAAAGTGAATGGGTTCCTCTCCTCAGACTTAACAGAACAAGGCAGAGGTGCCCACTATCTTCCCTGATTTTCATACTATAGATGGAACCATACCTCCGGAGGATTAGGACTAACCCTAACATACAAGGCCCCACGATTAAAGAAGCACCGTACAAAATTACAGCTTATGAAGACGATTTATTCTTTTTTATCAGTAACCTCATGCCACAAAGGTAACACCTGGGCTTGCAGCTAAGTGGAGTGATAATTGAAGCCTGACATATTTGGAAGAGAGATAATGATAAAAACAAAAATGTTTATTCAGGTCACCAATTCATCTGGAATGCTAATTAAGGCTATTGGGCAGCAAAGCAAGGACAATTTCAATATCAATTATGCATATAAAACACTTGTGCACATGACAAAAACCTGTATGCTAAACGTATGGAGTGAAATTAAATAAAGTGAATGCACATTTTCAAAAAGCAATATCCATAAAATGCTGTTTCATAAGTGTGAACAGACCTGTAAGACCATGTATGTGAAGCATAAAGTGGCCATATGCTATTTTTATATGAATTGCTATCACATAACTGTAGAAGAGATGGCCATGCATGCTGCTGACCACTTGCAATAATAAAGATTTGCTCTAAAAAAATGAATAACTAAAAATAATAATAATATATCCAAAAAATTCTCTAAAGAATATTAAGCTCTCTTAAATGAATGTTTTAAGGAAATTGTAAGCTTCCTGGACTTCACAGCTGCTGCCACATTTGGCACTGTTTCCAAAAGTCTCAACACCTGCAAACTCCAGGAAGCTCAAAAAAATTCTATTGCTTTATCCAAGCCAGTAGACACTATGGCTGGCAACACTCCTAACCATAGGGTTAGGCATGTTTTTACTGGACAAGAGGTCTTTTGGACAGTGTTTTGACCCCAAACAAACATGGAACGTTTTTGGGCTATTTTAAATGTCTAACTTTTTTCCAAACAAAGCAGGTTTCGCCATTTTCTTTGTAAACTGCTCGGGTTTCCAATCCCGAACATAATCTGCAATGTTCATGCCGGATTGGCTAACATGTTTGGGGAAAGTTTGCGCATCTCTACTTCTGAAGTCAATTTTCATTCCACAGAATGTCAATTTATGCTGTGGATTTACATTGTGACATATATGCAATACAATATGCAGCACAATCTAAATATTGGTACAGATTTTGTTTTTGTGGGTTTTTCATGTGCTGTACCATTAGGGTATATGCACCCACTGTCTTTTCAGGCGGGTACGTTACATAACCCTCTTTAAAAAGTGCTCAATAAACTTTAAAAAGACTGAACATTTGATAAATAACACTATAAAACAGCTTGATATTCATTTGTTTAGTATTTTAATTGTCTATTAACCACTTCATATTAGAAGATCTGAAGTGGTTTAAATAAATGGACCATCCCATTCTTGAGGCAGCTTTGCTCGGAAGTTGCTCACTAGTTGATATATACCAGCCCCCACCCCTCCCCAAACCCTACCAAATTCCCCACTAAAAATGTCCGAGAAGTCGCCATAGAAGACACTTACTGTTCAACACCTGCCATTTTCCTATAACAAAGTGCAGTGAGTACGTCAACATCTAAAATAGTTTGTGTGCACAAGCCTTTATGGATCACTATTTGGATCTGTGGACCAATTATTTTTGAGGTGTAAAAGACTAGTAATCAATAATGCACATTCCCTGCTTTAGTAGCCCTGATCATGTCCATTTATTACACTGGGCAGGTTGTTAGAGTCCTCCAACCATTAATTTATATTAATTACTTAATTACCAATCAATATCAGTAATCACCACTGGTAAGAATCCTGTACTAATTCTTTGTAATAAGTAAAGATAGGAGATTCTCCGCTTTATTGGAAATGCAATAAAGAAATTCCAAGTGAACTGATAAGTTGGTAACATGCAACAAATATTTAATCTTTCCAATTTCTTTGCACCTAAAAACAGAATATTGGAGCAAGATTAAAGCCGTTCCATAGGAGTTTTTTTTTAGCCATTTGGATGGGGGATAGATATAATTTGATTAATGATACTTTCCTCTGACTGTGGCCTCTTGTAACATGTTGCCATAGGCTGTATAGACTATCCAGATGGACTAGTATTTCATATATCAGATTCTGAATATCTTCCATAGCCTGCAAGCATTTCCCGATGGCTACATTTTAATGGGCTAGCCCTCTCCTTTTACAAACGATTCTCTTGTAAATTCAAATAAAGGCAAGAGATGAAAAGTTTGTGTGCGTGTGAGCTCGGTGGTTACTGTTGTGGCTCCCCTGTCATCTCTTATTGTAACCATGGCTCTAAAGCTCACACCTCCCCGTCGGCCTGTTTTATGTTAGAATTCTAACTGGATTAAATGAAATGTGTTTCTATGCGAGGCTCCGGAGAGACTTGTGATTGGAAGAAAAAATGGTGCTGACTGAGGGATCAAAGCAAAATGTTCATTAGTGGGGGTGCACCGCTCCTTTTAACCCATTCGGTGCTCAAGGCATCAGCATCATGCTGGTTGTGATGTCCCCTAAATTGTTGGCGGTGCTGGTTTGAAATAGACCTAATCCTTTCATGCAGATGTAGATTAAATATGCATATCTCAGCAGATTTCTCCGTCCTCAGTCTTGGGAATAATTAGAAGGAAATTAAAAATTCCCTGTTCTCCAACCTTTCTCTGTGGGCACCAAAGCGTGTGGTTTGTAATTGATGGTAATGCATGAGCTATGGAGGATCATTACCATTTATTTAGATTTAAGATTATGGCACTATAATGAAGCTGGGGCCTTATATAGTACATTCCCATCCTTGCTGTGTCAGTGGATTACAGCCCATAGCTGATATTATGGCACAAGGCTGCTGTACTGTTGACTCCATGCAGACTAACTGATGGACAATGAGTATCACTTGGGTCCACTTAGTCTATATTCTTACTAAGTAATCACCAGTCCTACCTGAGCTAATGACCTCTATATTTTATATCCCATGCTGCACCTATCACTTCATGAAAAAGCTTGACAAGCTCCACAGTTTATACCCCAAGAGTTTTGGTAATTTATGTAATGAACAATACAAAAGCAATTACAGTGTTGGCCAAAAGTATTGACACCCCTGCCATTCTGTCAGATAATACTCAGTTTCTTCCTGAAAATGATTGCAATCACAAATTCTTTGGTATTATTATTTTCATTTAATTTGTCTTCAATGAAAAAAACACAAAAAGAATTGTCCTAAAGCCAAATTGGATATAATTCCACACCAAACATAAAAAAGGGGGTGGACAAAAGTATTGGCACTGTTAGAAAAATCATGTGATGCTTCTCTAATTTGTGTAATTAACAGCACCTGTAACTTACCTGTGGCACCTAACAGGTGTTGGCAATAACTAAATCACACTTGCAGCCAGTTGACATGGATTAAAGTTGACTCAACCTCTGTCCTGTGTCCTTGTGTTTACCACATTGAGCATGGAGAAAAGAAAGAAGACCAAAGAACTGTCTGAGGACTTGGAAACCAAATTGTGAGGAAGCATGAGCAATCTCAAGGCTACAAGTCCATCTCCAAAGACCTGAATGTCCCTGTGTTTACCGTGCACAGTGTCGTCAAGAAGTTTAAAGCCCATGGCACTGTGGCTAACTTCCCTAGATGTGGACGGAAAAGAAAAATTGACGAGAGATTTCAATGCAAGATTGTGCGGATGGTGGATAAAGAACCTCGACTAACATCCAAACAAGTTCAAGCTGCCCTGCAGTCCGAGGGTACAACAGTGTCAACCCGTACTATTCGTCGGCGTCTGAATGAAAAGGGACTGTATGGTAGGAGACCCAGGAAGACCCCACTTCTTACCCCGAGACATAAAAAAGCCAGGCTGGAGTTTGCCAAAACTTCTCTCTTTTTGGGCAAAGGCATCAACATGGAGTTTACAGGAGAAAAAAAGAGGCATTCAAAGAAAAGAACACGGTCCCTACAGTCAAACATGGCGGAGGTTCCCTGATGTTTTGGGGTTGCTTTGCTGCCTCTGGCACTGGACTGATTGACCGTGTGCATGGCATTATGAAGTCTGAAGAGTACCAACAAATTTTGCAGCATAATGTAGGGCCCAGTGTGAGAAAGCTGGGTCTCCCTCAGAGGTCATGGGTCTTCCAGCAGGACAATGACCCAAAACACACTTCAAAAAGCACTAGAAAATGGTTTGAGAGAAAGCACTGGAGACTTCTAAGGTGGCCAGCAATGAGTCCAGACCTGAATTCCATAGAACACCTGTGGAGAGATCTAAAAATGGCAGTTTGGAGAAGGCACCCTTCAAATATCAGGGACCTGGAGCAGTTTGCCAAGAAGAATGGTCTAAAATTCCAGCAGAGCATTGTAAGAAACTCATTGATGGTTACCGGAAGCGGTTGATCACAGTTATTTTGGCTAAAGATTGTGCAACCAAGTATTAGGCTGAGGGTGCCAATACTTTTGTCCGGCCCATTTTTGGAGTTTTGTGTGAAATGGTCAATGTTTTGCTTTTTGCTTCATTCTCTTTTGTGTTTTTTCATTTAAGGAATATTAAATGAAGATAATAATACCGAAGAATTTGTGATTGCAATCATTTTTAGGAAGAAACTGAGTATTATCTGACAGAATTGCAGGGGTGTCAATACTTTTGGCCAACACTGTAACTTGTGAAGCAGGATATTACATTTTAAAAAATAAATGAAAATTTCTGTAAAACATAGTAATAAATGATAAACTTTTATGGAGAATAATATAACTTATAAAAAACAAATGGCAAAAATACTTTCGATTAACCAAAGAAAGGAAAAGAGACAGCAATACTGGCCTAGGAGTGTGCCATAAACTCTCCTTAAAGGTGTTATTGCATTTCCAAAATATTGGTCTCAGGGCACTGTTACATAAAAAGACAAATAAAATGTGCTTTAATTACTGTCTCTGGGTCCAGTGCTGAGTCTCTGCCACTGCCCCCAGTGTTTAGTATAGGCAGTGGTGCTGATGTCACATCAACAGCAGTTCAGCTTGTAGAGAGGTCTAGGGGGCTGCCACTCCCTTCCTGGAGGATACCATGACTTTGTAAGAATCTGTTATTAGTAAGTATATTGTAGGCTATCGGGCTAGCTAAGGTTAACTGTGGTTAGGTGTTTTGTACAAGCCCTTAAGGGGTGGAGTTAAGGAAACAAAGGGGGTTGCAGAGAGGGGAAGGTAGGAGAAGTACATAGAGAAGGCACAGACGTTATGCCTGTGGGAGGCATTGTGAGAAGGAACCCCAAGAATATAATTTGGCCGGACCTTCAGGTCAGACTCGGAACCCTGACACACAATGGTCAAAAAAAGTGGAGGACCAGGCGGTGACAGCCAAGTGACTGCGTCCCTCGAAGTTTGAGATGATGAGTTTCCAGGTGGCGTCTAAGTTCTACTTAAAGATCCCTCTCAGCTGCTGAAGTCCTGTAGGCTCTACAGACCAAGCCGTAGACGTGTAGTGGAGTGTTGTCTCATTGGCCATTCCAATAGTTTACACTAAATCCCTGTGGGAGGGATGGAGTGGACCCAAAGAGACTGTTTGATTCTGCATATGCACCATGACACTAGCAGAGAGAATGAGAGGTTAGAATGAATCTTCGGAAACCCAAGGGCCAGGAATGAGGTCAGCGATAAAATTAATTGTAACTGTTGCTGATGAAACTCCATTTGTGGGAAAAGATGCCTACAACATGCTTGAGAATCCCTAGTTGTTTGATATTTCAAATAAAGTTCCTATGTTGACAAGAAAGCCTGAAGTGTCTGTGTATTCGTACAAGAAAGGGGACTGTAACTCAAAATGTGTCTTAACTGGGGAGGCAACAAAGGCCGCAGTCTGTTAATCCAGTGCTGCGCAGCAGCGGAGGCTCACCCTCACACACAACCACGGTGGCCCTCTGCTGCCTCCTCAACAAACTGATAAGTGAGCTCAGTGGCTTTGGCCATCAGATGGAATGGAACTCTCTGAGTCTCTGAGCTCAATTATGGGCTGTTGCCCTGTTGACATGACATCAGCACCCGAGCCCATGCCAGACATCAGAATTAGCAAAGGAGACTCAGTGCTCGAATTGGGAACAATGAGTAAAGTATAAATTGCTTTCTTATATCAAGCTACACCTGGGGACCAACATTTTCTGAAAGGGGATAACCCCTTACATAATAACTAGATTAGATCTTGTATTTATTTCTGAATTAATTGCATTCAATGTAACACTAAAGGCAATCATCTGATATGTATGGGGGCCTCTTCATGTCTGGATGTTTCTCTTTAGCCTTCCTATTTCAGTTTAGTAAATAATTGAAATATGATTAATAAGTGTTTTGTATAGTCCCAGATTGTCCATTCTGTCCAACATTCTTTTATCCTGGTAGATAGCCACAAATACCCTTTAGCACTGATTTCCTGTAAAACATGAAGGACTAAATTCTATATTAATGTATGGTGGCAACATAATAGAGGTGATCAGTCTTACACTACTCCAGTGCATGACTATGTTATCCTAGCAACCTTTATGTCAAACATTAAATACTTCTATAGTGAATCATACAATAACCTGTTTAGGTGTGTGGTTCTGAAATAGATAGTGCTTCTTATAGCTATTGCTCCAAGATTCACTTGGGTTCTGGACAAATTTATGAAACCAGAGCATGCATTCTTTAAAACATCTAAAAAAAAGTCTGCAATATAAGCTTTAAACTAGCAATACACATGAGATAATGCTTGGCAAACATTTGTTCTGCAGACAGCTATCTCTCTTAACCAGGGGCTGGCTGGAGCCTCTATACCCGGGTGGCAGATTTCCATTGCCGGCCCCGACTTGAGGACCGGGGTGGGGGGTGCTGTCAGCCTGACTTGAGGACCGGGGGGGGGGGGGGGGGGGTTGGGGGTGCTGTCAGCCTGACTTGAGGACCGGGGGGGGGGGGGTGCTGTCAGCCAGCCACAGCCCTTACCTCATCCCGGACCTCCAGCGTCATGTGCTATCGCCGCGCCGGCCGACTCCCGACTCCCGCGGCCCGTTTCTGTAGGGGCCGGCCCGAAATGTGGACTATACCACCAGCCCAGGGGCACCTGCCCCCCTGCCACCTGGGCCAGCCCGCCCCTGCTCTTAACCACCCCATACAAATAGGGGCAGTTTTATCAATGTATACTGATTTTTAGGTCAAATCATTTATTACAATTTAAAAGGATCGTGCCGTTGTAATTTTAATTGCTAATACTTTCAGGCGAGACAAGCTGCTTCCAGAGAAGCTTGACAGGGGTTTATTAAAGTCAAAAACACATGAACACTTGGTCAAGCCAAGCAAGCATATGCATCAAGGAGTCAATAGATATAGCTATCTGCCAAACAAATATTTGACTGAGATTTATCTTATGGCTATGGCCGGCTTGAAGCCCTCATTCTCCACTTATTTGGATGTATTAAAAATGGGTTAGGCCTAAAACCCAGTAACAGGTGCAAAACAGAAATCACACTAAATGCTGAATGTAGTCTCCACTATCACATTAGAAACAGGAGGTCCAGTTCAACCATTAGCTATAGGTAATAACAATCCATAATAAAAAGAAGAAAGGACTGATTCCTCCACTAAAATTATTTCATTCCATTAATATGACTCTGTTAACAGGTTTTTTTTGGCATATAGGCAGCGGCCACCAACAATAAGGCCTTATTTATAGCATTGTATAATACTGTATGTAAGTTCCCAGGCCAAATTGTAATACAGGAAAAATAACTTTTATTATACTCACCTGCATTGCTGGTTCTGATCCGACGCCTCCTCTCCTCTTGTGATTGGTGTCCTCCTTCATGAGGATTACGAGTCCTATATCATCCATTCACTGACCTTCATTGCAATTCTGCACACGTGCAGTACTCTCTGCCCTGGTTAGGGCAGAGCAAAGTACTGTAATGCGCAGGTGCAGGGAAAGGTCAAAAAATGCACACATAGTGCGTGTGACGCTAGTCACTACAGTGATAACTAATCTCTGAGGTGCAGGAAACAGTCTGTAATAATAGAAAGTAAATAATAATAATACATACTGGTAGTAAAGAGAGGTCGAAACAAACTGGGGTCAAATCCAGGAAATGGCACAGTAATAGCCAGGGATATTCAG
This sequence comes from Allobates femoralis, assembly GCA_033576535.1. Classification (NCBI taxonomy): domain Eukaryota; kingdom Metazoa; phylum Chordata; class Amphibia; order Anura; family Aromobatidae; genus Allobates; species Allobates femoralis. Next base: position 168,418,322 of record JARQOC010000002.1, read on the forward strand.
AAGTGAAGTCCAATTCAATCCAAAGTCAGGACACCAGAGGGAGAAAACAGAATACAGAGGAGTAGGCAGAAAGAGGACTGAGGTTACAAGCAGAGAGTCTAGGAAAGGTAACTAATCAGGCATGGTCTGGCTCAGAGCACAAAGAGGTTACACATCCAAAGGCAAATGTACAATTGACTGTCACACGCTTAGTTGGCGATGACCTTGCTGGATGCTGCTATGTATGTGTTTGTCTTTAAGAGCTGCATGGTTGATAGTTGTGAAGGTCCTGGGCCTCCTGTGTTGTGCTCCAGAACTGCATTCACTATGAGGTTCGGCTGCTGGTTGAGGGGTTAATGTGTGACTCACCTGGGCTCCCCTCCCCCTGGCCTTTAAGTAGTCTCTCCTTCCACCAGTTGGTGCTGCTGATAAAGTTTCACTCTATGCCTGGAAGCCATGCTGTGCTGACCTGTGTGTCTGTGTTGCTGAAGTCCTTTCCTTTGGAGTTGCTGTATCCCAGTTCTGTGGAGGGAGGTGAGGGGGGAATAGCGCAGGGCTGGTGGAGAAGTTTTAGGGAGAGGCTGGAGGCCCGAACCTTCTCACCTTTAGAGATACCTTCGGGATCAGGGCCATTCAGGGTTCCTAGACTAGGGTCAGACTAGTCTTCCCTGGTAACCCTGCCCATAACTGCCATTCCCTCATCAGCATTCTCACTACACCGTGACATTGACACAGACTAGGGCAGCAAGCTTGCTTAAGTAGAGTTCTGCCGCACAGAGCCAGTCCAGACTGACAATCTCCACAACAACCTAGTAAAGTATAAAGGCAGTGTGGAGGTCATGACAGTGCGCATGTGCGAGCAATCTTTGACTTTTCCCTGCTCCTGCAAATTACAGCACTTTGCTTCACCGTCAGTAGGGCAGACAGAAATGTACATTCACAGGAGTGCAATGAAGGCCAGTGAGTGGATGGCATAGCATGTGTCATCCACAAGAAGGCGAGAAGAAGGACAATATTCACAAGAAGAAAGGGGGCATCGAATCAAGACCAGCCAAGCCTGGACCACCCCACTGTTGAGTATAATAAAAGGCCTCTTTCATGTTTTACAGATCGGCCTTGATATTTATACACAGCATTCTAGAAAGCCTTACAGGTGGTGGAAGCAGTTTATATGCAAAAAACCTGGTGTCAGGTTCACTTTAAAAATAGGTTATTGTATAAGGTACAAACATTGACACACATTTCAACTCCACAAGTCTTATTATTAGTTATAACTCAATATACTGAAAATCAGTATGCCTTGATAAAACTGCTCCTGTGTGTATAACTCCATTGTTATCACATCTATATATATCATGCAAAAAAAGTCCACTGACCGGGCACTACACACGTGGAGCTCTGCTAATAGCCTGTCGGCTATCCCCCGGTGCCTGGTGTTGCACAGCCTTAGAACAAGCAATCTAAGATTCAAAAAGAAGTGAATAAAGAAACACCAACAATGTTTTAATGGATTAAGCCACCTGGATTAAAACACTCTTCAACCAGCCTACATGGTGAGTGCCGCCTTTCTTTATTCACTTCTTTATGACATCTATATATATGTTACAGTACTGTATTTCAGAAATTTTGTCCATAACAGCTGCCTTTATAATAGTATCAGCCAGGGGTGGATTAAGGGTAGCCAGGGCCCGGGGCTGTTCAGACTCTGTGGGCCCCCCCCCCGGGTCATGTGATGGGGGTCATGTGACGGGGTCACGGGGGTCATGTGACGGGGTCACGGGGGTCATGTGACGGGGTCGCGGGAGTCATGTGACGGAGGTTATCATATACCTGAAATAGATTATTCCAGAAAAATAGTTGCTGAGTGAAACTCTGACCTGTCAAACATCCATTGATCCTAGTCAATTTACCATTCAGTTAGGAGGAAAAAAAAAAAACACTTTAAGCCATAGTATTGAGCAGTCCATTAGGAGGCGGCCACTATGCCCTGACTGCCCCTGTACTCAGAATAAATAACTTATAAATATCTCGATCAGTGTGCCCCCTGAATGATAATCACCTGTTACTGGTCCAATGGACTTGCTTGCAGATTGGTCCGTCCCGCCTCCTCGCGGTCCGACAGCGTCTTCTTCTGAATGATGTAGATAACGCCTCCTGTCACCTGCGTTATCCACGTGACTACGTCCAATTTTTCCATTGCCTATGCTATGCCCATACCTCTCCAGCTTGTGCAGGTGCACTGTGCTCCATCATGGGATTATCCTACAAGTTTAAAATCTCAGTAATGTCACCATACATTACACGCAGAAGACTGGGAGCCTGGAGCCATGTGCAGAGACCCCTGCGGTTCGCGCATGAGTAGATGAGTTTTACATTGTAGCTGCAGTAGGGCAGAGCACGGTGCGTTTGCGCAAGATGGAGAGGCATCTGCACAGATGTGAGATGGGAAAGTGGGATGTGGATAACAAAGGCGTGATCCATATCATTCAGAAGAAGAGGCTGTCAGACGGCGAGGAGAGGCTAAATGAACCAATCTGCAAGCAAGAATTTTGGACTGGTAATAGGTTAGAATACAGGGTGCTAGATTTCTATAAGTTATTTATTCTGTGTACAGGGGGCATTCAGGGCATAATAGCCTGTTTCTTATAATGCAGCATCAGCGTGTGCACGAGACCTTACAGATACTGAGGGGAAAAAAAATCACCAAATACTCAGCGTGTGCACGAGGCCTTACAGATACTGAGGGGAAAAAAAATCACCAAATACTCAGCGTGTGCACGAGGCATTACATATACTGAGGGGAAAAAAAATCACCAAATACTCAGCGTGTGCACGAGGCCTTACAGATACTGAGGGGAAAAAAAATCACCAAATACTCAGCGTGTGCACGAGGCCTTACATATACTAAGGGAAAAACTCACCAAATACTCAGTGTGTGCACGAGGCCTTACATATACTAAGGGAAAAACTGACCAAATACTCAGCGTGTGCACGAGGCCTTACAGATACTGAGGGGAAAAAAAATCACCAAATACTCAGCGTGTGCACGAGGCCTTACATATACTAAGGGAAAAACTGACCAAATACTCAGCGTGTGCACGAGGCCTTACAGATACTGAGGTAAAAACTCACCAAATACTCAGCGTGTGCACGAGGCCTTACATATACTAAGGGAAAAACTGACCAAATACTCAGCGTGTGCACGAGGCCTTACAGATACTGAGGGGAAAAAAAATCACCAAATACTCAGCGTGTGCACGAGGCCTTACAGATTCTGAGGGGAAAAAAAATCACCAAATACTCAGCGTGTGCACGAGGCCTTACATATACTAAGGGAAAAACTCACCAAATACTCAGTGTGTGCACGAGGCCTTACATATACTAAGGGAAAAACTGACCAAATACTCAGCGTGTGCACGAGGCCTTACAGATACTGAGGTAAAAACTCACCAAATACTCAGCGTGTGCACGAGGCCTTACATATACTAAGGGAAAAACTCACCAAATACTCAGTGTGTGCACGAGGCCTTACATATACTAAGGGAAAAACTGACCAAATACTCAGCGTGTGCACGAGGCCTTACAGATACTGAGGGGGAAAAAAATCACCAAATACTCAGCGTGTGCACGAGGCCTTACATATACTAAGGGAAAAACTCACCAAATACTCAGTGTGTGCACGAGGCCTTACGTATACTAAGGGAAAAACTGACCAAATACTCAGCGTGTGCACGAGGCCTTACAGATACTGAGGGGAAAAAAAATCACCAAATACTCAGCGTGTGCACGAGGCCTTACAGATTCTGAGGGGAAAAAAAAATCACCAAATACTCAGCGTGTGCACGAGGCCTTACATATACTAAGGGAAAAACTCACCAAATACTCAGTGTGTGCACGAGGCCTTACATATACTAAGGGAAAAACTGACCAAATACTCAGCGTGTGCACGAGGCCTTACAGATACTGAGGTAAAAACTCACCAAATACTCAGCGTGTGCATGAGACCTTACAGATACTGAGGGGAAAAAAAATCACCAAATACTCAGCGTGTGCACGAGGCCTTACAGATTCTGAGGTAACAACTCACCAAATACTCAGCGTGTGCACGAGGCCTTACAGATACTGAGGTAACAACTCACCAAATACTCAGCGTGTGCACGAGGCCTTACAGATACTGAGGGGAAAAAAAATCACCAAATACTCAGCGTGTGCACGAGGCATTACATATACTGAGGGGAAAAAAAATCACCAAATACTCAGCGTGTGCACGAGGCCTTACAGATACTGAGGGGAAAAAAAATCACCAAATACTCAGCGTGTGCACGAGGCCTTACATATACTAAGGGAAAAACTCACCAAATACTCAGTGTGTGCACGAGGCCTTACATATACTAAGGGAAAAAACTGACCAAATACTCAGCGTGTGCACGAGGCCTTACAGATACTGAGGGGAAAAAAAATCACCAAATACTCAGCGTGTGCACGAGGCCTTACATATACTAAGGGAAAAACTGACCAAATACTCAGCGTGTGCACGAGGCCTTACAGATACTGAGGTAAAAACTCACCAAATACTCAGCGTGTGCACGAGGCCTTACATATACTAAGGGAAAAACTGACCAAATACTCAGCGTGTGCACGAGGCCTTACAGATACTGAGGGGAAAAAAAATCACCAAATACTCAGCGTGTGCACGAGGCCTTACAGATTCTGAGGGGAAAAAAAATCACCAAATACTCAGCGTGTGCACGAGGCCTTACATATACTAAGGGAAAAACTCACCAAATACTCAGTGTGTGCACGAGGCCTTACATATACTAAGGGAAAAACTGACCAAATACTCAGCGTGTGCACGAGGCCTTACAGATACTGAGGTAAAAACTCACCAAATACTCAGCGTGTGCATGAGACCTTACAGATACTGAGGGGAAAAAAAATCACCAAATACTCAGCGTGTGCACGAGGCCTTACAGATTCTGAGGTAACAACTCACCAAATACTCAGCGTGTGCACGAGGCCTTACAGATACTGAGGTAACAACTCACCAAATACTCAGCGTGTGCACGAGGCCTTACATATACTAAGGGAAAAACTCACCAAATACTCAGTGTGTGCACGAGGCCTTACATATACTAAGGGAAAAACTGACCAAATACTCAGCGTGTGCACGAGGCCTTACAGATACTGAGGGGAAAAAAAATCACCAAATACTCAGCGTGTGCACGAGGCCTTACAGATTCTGAGGGGAAAAAAAATCACCAAATACTCAGCGTGTGCACGAGGCCTTACAGATTCTGAGGTAACAACTCACCAAATACTCAGCGTGTGCACGAGGCCTTACAGATACTGAGGTAACAACTCACCAAATACTCAGCGTGTGCACGAGGCCTTACAGATACTGAGGGGAAAAAAAATCAAATACTCAGCGTGTGCACGAGGCCTTACAGATACTGAGGTAAAAACTCACCAAATACTCAGCGTGTGCACGAGGCCTTACAGATACTGAGGTATAAACTGACCAAATACTCAGCGTGTGCACAAGGCCTTACAAATACTGAGGTATAAACTGACCAAATACTCAGCGTGTGCACAAGGCCTTACAGATACTGAGGTAAAAATTCACCAAATACTCAGCGTGTGCACGAGGCCTTACAGATACTGAGGTAAAAACCCACCAAATACTCAGCATGTGCAATAGGCTTTACAAAAACTGAGGTAAAAAAAAATCACAAAATACACAATGTGCGCACCCACTACCCCTCCACCTTGGATAGACATGTGAAATACCTCTACATGTTGTATGTGCCCCTCTATGTGGATATTTTTCTTGAATCATGAATGCATGGACTCCATACGTACATGATCCAAGCAAGACAGCCACTTATTAGAGGGGCACATGATACACCATGTATAGCCATTTCACATGTTTCTGTATTATACAAGATGGTGGGGCACACCACTCCAGTAATTAAGGGGCCTTTCACATCAGCTGTTTTGCTGATGTGCGGCCGTTTCGGCAGGTGGCGCCGGATCAGCCGCCTAATGGCCGACTTGCGGTCCAGATGCGGCAAGCCCTATGCATTGTCTATGGGGCTTGCGGTCCGGTGCGGCAAGTGCGGTTCTGCCGTGTGCGGCAGATTCGACACTTGCAGCCGCGAAAAAAAAACACCACTTGTAGAGTTTTTTTTTTCGCGGCCACAAGTGCCTGATCTGCCGCACTCAGCAAAACCGCACTTGTGATAGACAATGCATGGGGCTTGCCGCATCCGGGCCGCAAGTCGGCTGTTAGGCGGACGATCCGGCACATGCGCCGCCACCTGCTGGAACGGCCCAAACATCAGCTAAAGACTGATGTGAAAGCAGCGTTCGTTAGGCCCCTTTCACATCACCGTGTCTTTCAAATTGCGTCAGATCCAGCAGATTTACCACATTTGCTGCCTAACAGCCGTTGCGACGATGGATGACAACGCGGTCAGCGGCTTTTTTTTTTCCACCGCCGCAAATGCCGGACTTGCCGCACCCAGCAGAACCGCACTTGCCGCACCAAACCGCAAGCCCCATAAACAATGCATGGGGCTTGCCGCAAGTGTGCCGCAAGTGCGGCCGTTAGTCGGCAGATGCGGTAAATCTGCCGGATCTGCCACAATCTGAAAAAAAAAAAGATGTGAAAGGGGCCTTTGTACACAAATCATTTAATTACTGCTTACATTCTTTCTTTACACTGACTGAGTCCTCCCTGCCATGCAGCAGCCACCAGGTCTGGCTGGCAGTGCACACACAGAGCACAGCCACAGGCAGCAGCTGCAGCAGCAGGGCAGGAGTCAGGAGTGGACATATCACTCACCTCTCTGTCACACAGGCACGTCCTCTCTGTGCTCTGTGTCGGCATTAGGTGACGGTCCCTCTCCTCAGACTCCCTCTCTTCATGCAGGCGGCGACCCAGGAGGTGGTGGACGGCGGTCGGCGGGTGAGACACAGACTCAGTCAGGAGGACGGAGGAGTCTGCTCAGCCTCAGTCGAGATCAGCTGCCTGCCTGGGTCTGGGTCCTCCTAGAGTAGGAGGATTCAGCAAAGCCCGGTCGGGCCCGGCAGAATCAGCATAGCAGGGCGGACAGCGGCAGCCGGGACTCGGGAGAACAATGCTGCCAGCAGAGGCCGCTGGGACTATAGGAGTGGGAGCAACATCCGCAAGCAGCTACCACTGGTACGCACACCTTGTAAGCACACAGCTCCACATGCTCCATACATACATGGCTCCGCTCCGTACACCTAGTACACACTCAACTCTGCTCCATACACCTCGTACACATGGCTCAGCTCCGTACACCTCGTACACACTTGGCTTTGCTCTGTACACCTTGTACGCATACGGCTCTGCTCCATACACCTCGTACACACTCGGCTCCGCTCCATACACCTCATACACACTCGGCTTCGCTCCGTACACCTCTTACGCACTCGGCTCTGCTCTGAACACCTCGTACACGCTCGGCTCCATACACATGCGGCTCCGCTCCATACACCTAGTACACACGCGGCTCCGCTCCATACACCTCGTACACACGCGGCTCCGCTCCATACACCTTGTACACATGCGGCTCGGCTCCGTACACCTCGTACACACGCGGCTCTGCTCTGTACACCTTGTACACATGCAACTCCACTCCGTACACCTTGTACACACACGGCTCTGCTCCGTACACACTCGGCTCTGCTCCGTACACACTCGGCTCTGCTCCGTACACCTCATACACATCTGGCTCCACTCCGTACACCTCATACACACACGGCTCTACTCCGAAACACACTCGGCTCCGCTCCGTACACCTCATACACACGGGGCTCTGCTCTGTGCACCTCGTACACACACGGCTCCGCTCCGTACACCTTGTACACACTCGGCTCCGCTCCATACACCTCGTACACATGCGGCTTGGCTCTGTACACCTCGTACACATGCGGCTTGGCTCTGTACACCTCGTACACACGCGGCTCTGCTCCATACACCCTGTACACACTCGGCTCCGCTCCATACACCTCGTACACACGTGGCTCCGCTCCGTACACCTCGTACACACGTGGCTCCGCTCCGTACACCTCGTACACACGTGGCTCCGCTCCGTACACCTTGTACACGCGGCTCTGCTTCGTACACACTCAGCTGTGCTCCGTACATCTCATACACATGAGGCTCCGCTCCATACACCTCGTACACACGGGTCCGCTCCATACACCTCGTACACATGTGGCTCCGCTCCATACACCTCATACACACACGGCTCCGCTCCGTACACCTCGTACACACGCGTCTCTGCTCCGTACACCTTGTACACGCGGCTCTGCTTCGTACACACTCAGCTCTGCTCCGTACATCGCTCCGCTCCATACACCTAGTTACACAAGCGGCTCTGCTCCGTACACCTCGTACACACACGGCTCCGCTCCATACACCTCGTACACACTCAGCTCCACTCTATACACTTCGTACACACACGGCTCCGTTCCATACACCACGTACACACACGGCTCCGCTCCATACACCTAGTACACACTCGGCTCTGCTACATCCACACTGTAAATCTCCTGACCCCTGTGTGGGGGACACACAGGGGGCCTCACAGGACACCCAGGGGGCCTCACAGCACACAGGGGTCCACACAGCACACACAGGGGGGCCACACAGCACACACAGGGGGCCACACAAGACAGATAGGGGGCCACACAGCACACACAGGGGGCCTCACAGCACACACACGGGGCCACACAAGACAGACAGGAAGCCACACAGGGGGCCTCACAGGACACACAGGGGGCCTCACAGGACACACAGGGGCCTCGCAGGATAGACAGGGGGCCTCGCAGGACAGACAGGAGGCCACATAGCACACACAGGGGGCCATACAGCACACACAGGGGGACACACAGCACACACAGGGGGCCTCACAGGACACACCAAGGGGCCTCACAGGACACACAGGGGGCCACACAGGGGACCACACAGGAGGCCACACAGGACAGACAGGAGGCCACATAGGGGGCCTCGCAGGGCACACAGGGGGCCCGCCGTCATGCTCTGACAGCCCGGAAGCCGCAGGGAGATGAGCACCGCGCGCGGCACTCATTTCCCGCCGGCACAGAGCTGAAGTGCCCCGGGGCCTCACAGGACACACAGGGGCCTCACAGCACACACAGGGGGCCACACAAGACAGATAGGAGGACACACAGGGGACCTCACAGGACACACAGGGGGCCTCACAGGACACACAGGGGGCCACACAGCACACACAGGGGGCCACACAGCACACACAGGGGGCCACACAGCACACACAGGGGGCCACACAGCACACACAGGGGGCCACACAGCACACACAGAGGGTAACACAGCACACAGGTGGGCCACACAAGACAGATAGGAGGACACACAGGGGACCTCACAGGACACACAGGGGGCCTCACAGGACACCCAGGGGTCCTCACAGCACACACAGGGGGCCACACAGCACAAACAGGGGGCCACACAGCACACACAGGGGGCCACACAGGACACACAGGGGGCCACACAGCACACACAGTGGGTAACACAGCACACAGGTGGGCCGCACATAACTGTCATCTCATCCTCTCCTTCACCTTATCCAGCACCATGACATCCAGCACAGTGGAGGACTGCATAACGAGGAGCTGATCATGTGATCCCTGACTCCTCCCCTCTATGACATCATCACAGGTCCTGTAAGCACAGGTCTTCTCATCCTTTTCCTCACCTCTCCAGCACCATGACAACCATCACAGAGTGGAGACCTGCATAACGAGGAGCCGATCATGTGATCCCTGACTCCTCCCCTCCATTCACATCATCACAGGTCCTGTAAGCACAGGTCTTTCATCCTGTGCGGCTACAGGTGGGCTCACAGTCACTGCGGGGGGGGGGAGAGTGTAACACAGCGGTGGCGGCCGGGACTGTGGGAGAGAGAGCGGCATTAGCAGGGGGCCGCGCCACCATCAGGCCCCCTGCGGTTGCCGCTCCCTGTCAACTAGCAGGGCTCATCACCTCATGGATGCTGTGCCTGCGTGCAGAGTGCTGTGTGGTGGCGCCGTGGCGGATTATAATGGGGCAATTTACCCCCTGGACTGCGGGCCCCTAGACACCATTGGGCCCGGGGCAAAAGCCCATATTGACCTCATTATAATCCGCCACTGGTGTCAGCTATAGTGTTCTGCATTTTTGTCCCAATGCCTCTATTACCGTATGTTCCAATAATTTATTTAAGGGGTTTTCCACCACTTTGATTTTGATGACCTATTTTTAGAATAGGTCATTAATATCAGATTAGTGAGAATCTAACACTTGGCATTCCCACCACCAATCACCTATTTGCAGCGGTGGCAAGGGCTTTTTAGTGGCGATTGTTGGGTCCTGCTGATCAGCTCCCATTGTGTTTACATCCAGCCTCTGCCAGGAATGAAAACAGTGGATTCAGTGGATTTGTGGGAACACTGGGAGTTAGACCACTCCCAATAGTGCATAAATATCAAAGTGGTGTAAAGCCCCTATGAAATATACTTGCCTCTTTCACATTGTACAGAAAATTAGAGCGAGAGTGTATTTTTGGCTATTTGCTTGCTCAAAAGAGTGTCATTCTGGGAAAGTAGGACAGAACTAACAATCCAAGACACCTAGGAATATTATTCCCATGTTTTAAAATACTGAAATATGAAGACAAAAGATGGAAAGCAAATTAGTCTTACGCATAATTAGGCAATTCCTAGCAACAAATAATTATCGAAGATCCTCCCATGATTATATACTTGCTCACACACAATATTTGGTTGCACAAGCTGTGTGTAATACAGCCTGTAGACACAAGGGATCAGGTACATTACAGCAGCTCAGTTTCATCACTGATGATGTAGTAGATAACATAACATCACTTATGCTAGTTTCTCATTAAGCAGAGTTTCCTGGGTTGAATGCCATAACTGCCAACTATCCCCGATTTTCAGGGACACTGAAGTCTTTTTCTGCACTTGTAGCTACGGCTTCACAATAAATGCAATAATTGATTGGAGCTCAAGTACTGCTACAGCTTGCTCTTGGCTGATGTCCAGGGACAGTCATACGTTTTTACAGCTTTGTCCCTGGAAATTTTTTGTCTCTACAAACGTTCATGATTTTAATGTATACCATGTGTATGGCATCATTTTTCAGCATCTGTTCTTGAACAGGCTCTTAACGTGCATGCAGTACCTTGTGAATTAAAGTCCGCTGAATGGGAATGATTAAAAGGGAAAAGACGTATGTTTTGAATGTGTCCGGTAGTGTTGTTATGATGATGAGGCTAGTATGAGTTCACGCGGCAAGGTCTGCTGAATTACCGAACAGGCTGAGACAAAATGAGATACTGACTTACAGCTCGCTCCATGCATTTTCTTTCGTACCTTAATACGTTACATCAACAACTGTGCATGAAGGAATGGAATAAAAGTATGTCTCTGACCTTCAAATTAAAACACAAGCTTATAAAACACTGATCTATAATATAACCTCAATAGCCTTTATTAATGTAGGTCCATGCTGTATCTTTGTCTTTAATTTTACACTTCTAAACATTGACATCGCAAAACCAAGAAGGAAGGAATAGTAATTGAGTTATAGTAATCACAGGATAAATAGACATGTTAAACAGACATGAAAGTGATGAAAAAATGAACAGTATTTTCAGAGCATCGAATATGACCTCTACATGCAGATACATGCCTTGGCTGCTATCAATTAGATTATTAATGGTTGTGTGGGGAATGTTCTGCAATGCTGTACGCACTTAGAGACATAATTCATCAAGATCCGCGGCTGGAGAACTTTTCCAATTGCAAATGGCTTCCCAGATGTGCTCAATAAGAGACAAGTTTCGGGGGATACAGACCATGGCAGTATGTTTAAGCCTTGGTGGTTGCTCACAGTAGCATGATCAACATGCTGCCTTACATTGTAGTATAGAAAAATGGCTCCCGAGATGCTTTTTGTTTCAAGAAAAATTGGACATCACATACCAAATTTATGTCATCAGTGTCTCCATCAATAAAAAATCAGAAGACATTTGCATGACATTGGGATATTAGCCACATATCCAGATACAGGTGTTCTGTTGACCTCATGGTTCTGCTCTGAAAGACTATAAAGGACAGAACAGGTTGGCAATGGAGCCTGGAAGGAGGTCCATCCCTTTCAGAGACAAGTCTTGCCTTCATCTTGGCCATGTGAGGGGATGAGGGTTGTGGGGGCCATCATACTGAGTAAGGGCTGTGGTAGCATAAAACTGGGCTGTGACCTTCATACTGAGTGACGGGCAATGAGGACATGAAACTGATGAGGTCCATCATACTGTCAGGCCATCATATTGTGTGGGGGCCATGTTACTGAGTGTTGGGAAACCATGGCTGGGTGGGCACTTTAGGGGTATTATATGTTGGAGGCACTGTGTGTTATATCTTGCTGAAGACCCTGTGGGGACATCATAATGTATGTATGTGACCCTTTCTATGCACACCTCTGAGTAATGGTTCCTTCATGCTACGCCTCCATTTCATCCTGTTCTTTCCTACAGGATATATTAGATGTCGTGGAATGTGGTCAATTAGCAGCTAATGGATATGGCCAATACTCACCAGTCCCTATGTGACTTTCTAATGATTATTTTAAGATGGAAAGGATAGGGAGAATTACAAATTAGAATTAGACACAATTAGACACAATTAGACACAATTAAACCAAATATGTATAGTTGTAGTAAACCATTCTTCCATGAAAGACTATCAAAAATAATTAACACATTGTTTATTTGCCTAAAATATTTAGCTCTTTAGAATTTGGTAATCGGTTATTTTTTATATTGTAAAGGGATTTTGTGTCTTCACCATAAAAAGCCACTTACAGGGGTATAAATTTTGAAGTGGACTTCCATAAGCAACATTCCCTGAGTAGTCCCTGACTATTACGTATGGCTCTCAGACATAAGAATAGTCATTCAAATTCATTCACGTAATATTGATACACAGGAACATGTCAGGACAGGCAAATAATCAGAAAATGACGTTGCCTAACAGTCTGGGTCAAAACTAATTCAGCTGACAAATAATCACACCTTTACACCAAACAGAAACTTTGGAACCTTGTTGTTCAGCCAAGGTTTACGTGACCGAGTTGGTTTAAAACAACCAGGAACATTGAGACTGACTGAGCATTCATTGCGCCTGGTTGGCACGTATTGACCTTTTAAAACTCTGTATAAAGGGTGCAGGCCAAGGGTAACCGAGCTCAGGAGTGATGACGACTGAACAAATATGGAAGTCTTTCACAGCATCCAGAGTTCCAATACATTTTTTTATATTTATAATAAATAGATTACCAAAATTAATAATTTGTGTGCACTCACATTGCAATCATAAAGTTTGAATATTATTTTTATTTATTTATATAGTGCCATAATATTCCATGGCGCTTTACATGTTAAGAGGGCAGACTAGGACAAGTAACATAGTAACAATACAAGTAACAATGGCTGTGGACAATTCTAACGTACCGTTACAATAGAGGAGAAGATCCTGTCCGCGAGGGCTCACAGTCTATGAGGGGCAGGTGGGGATACAGTAGGAGGGGCAGGATAAAAACTCCAGGTCGCATAACTATTGTGTACAGCACCAATAAAAAGAACACGACTTTTCACTAGCAAAACTGCATACTGAGAGTGCTTTTGTTTCATATAACCGACTATATTCTGGGACTTTGATGACCCCTACAAATACCACCTCCAACTCACACAAGGAGTGCACGCCAATTAACCATTACATGAAAAGGATATCCTCAGTAGCTGCCACTCATGTAAGAATGTAATGAGTTCCAATTTATACCTAAGTATTAGGTAGCCCTAAGATGACAGATTTCCATGTGCCTATAAAGTAACGTAAAAGAAAGTAAATATATCCCCTAGTTAGGGATGGGCGAATTACTCGCTACTATTCGGGACTCGCCCGAATAGTAGCGGACTCGGGGGACTCGCTACTCGCCGAGTTTCCTTAGGAATTACTCGGGGGTAGCGAGTCCTTGTACTTTTGCAGTGTATCTATACAGATACACTACAAAAGTACCCTAAAAGTTAATCTAAGGGGTTAAAAACAATAAACATTCATACTCACCTTCTGTGGGGCCTGTACCTTATGTACCGGGACCGGTACCGAAGACCTCCGGACGTCACAAGACCTCAGATCACCGGGAGAAGATGGGCTGAAGGACCTGTGAGATTTCAGCCAATCAGCATGTGGCAGAGCGGTCACATGGGTTTGTCACGTGGCTGCACTGCCAGCCATCAGATTAGCCAGATCGCTCATTGGCTGGCAGTGCGGCCACGTGACAAACCCATGTGACCGCTAGCCGCATGCTAATTGGCTGAAATCTCACAGGTCCTTCAGCCCATCTTCTTCCGGTGATCTGAGGTCTTGTGACGTCTGGAGGTCTTTGGTACCGGTCCCGGAACATAAGGTACAGGCCCCACAGAAGGTGAGTATGAACGTTTATTGTTTTTAACCCCTTAGATTAACTTTTAGGGTACTTTTGTAGTGTATCTGTATAGATACACTGCAAAAGTACAGGTTACTATTCGGACTCGCTGGACTCGCAACGAGTACCGAGTCTCGGACCCGGACTCGTTAGAGTCCAGCGATTCCGAGTATTTCAGGATTCGCCCATCCCTACTCCTAGTGTATGTATATTTACATGTTCCTTACCACTGGTGGGTAATTTGTATGTGAGATTGTCTAATGGCGTTAGCATTTCAGGAATATCCATCTGAATGTGTGAATTAGCGGGTATGAGATTGGATATGAGTCGAGGATCACACGGGTGCCAGTTAAAAGCTGTCGCTCTAATTCTAACTTTTTTCTCTCTCTCATTATGTTTTATATTCGCTATTCCCTCTATTTCCTGCCTCCCCCTCATTCTGCACGCTACTGTGATGGTCATTACATGCCCTGCTGACTTTTCTCCTTAACTCTCTTTACTTGTCCATGCTGTCAGCACTTCCACTAGAACAAAACAAGGAACTAACGGCCGCATAGAGAATTCCATATCTTGTCCTTTCTGCCTCTCACATCTTTTTAGTCTGCACCTAACATAAGATTTCTAACCACAAATTGCAAATTACTCTGCATCAATGAAAAGGAGATGACCTGGAAATAGAAACCTTAAAATGTAACATTTATCCAAAATTAGAACATGACAAAATACAGAAATCTACATTTAAGACACATGTATCTTATAAAAAAGTTTCCTTTTTGTATTTTCATACCATTTTGTTCCTTTTGGGATGACATTTTGAACATATTATCCATTATTAGCACCCATTATTATTAGCCGGTAGGAGTAACCAATCACGGAAGAGTTTGGGCTCATTCACGCACCCAGATAGCACATGGACACCACCAGGGGCATATCTACAACAGGTACAGGGATTGCAATCGCAACTGGGCACTTGAGCCTAGAGGGCCCCAAAAGTCACTTTGGCCTATCGAAAAACACTAATTCTATTAACAAGTTTCTATAATTGGTGGCCCCGTTGGAACTTTTGCATCAGGACCCATGAGCTTCAAGTTACACAACTGGATAACGCACTAAGCAATGGTGTTCAGTGGGACAGTTCAGATGACCATGAACCAAGTGTCCACGTGAAAAATTCATCTTTTGGATGAGACTTGCCTATTTAAGTTCATAGCTGCCCAAAAAAATTGGATCCCATACAGATCATCTGTAATGCATCCAATTTTTACATTGCCATTATTTACTTAAGAATCTGTATTGGCCTTGGTAAACTTTTTTTCTGCTGATTTATAAACACAGATGCCATACGGATGTCATTCAAATGTAATAAATGGACATATGGATGACACACAGATGGCACACAAATGGAATATGGATGACAATAGAAATGAAAATTGTCAATTTTTTCTGGATGAAAATCTGATGATTTTGAATAAACTTGTCTGATCTCGGCCTCATCAGCGAACCATGTGCAATCCGTTTTCATAGTTCTACATTAAAAAATGTACATGATGATATACAGTTTCCTAGGTTAACAATGGAAATGTAGTTGAAAAAATTGAAAATCACATGGATGTTTTGCATGGGTCGGTGTCCTGTCTTTGTGCTATTTGATCTAAGGCTAGGGTCACACTTGACAGATTCTAAGTTTCCTGCGTGTTTTGCAGAAAACTTAGAATTTTTTCTCCCTCCGCAGCCTTCACGCTGGCTGCATAGTGGTGAACGCGGCCCCTAGCAACCCGCTGTGTTCCCTGGATACCTGCTACACAGCGGGCTGCGGGGAGCGCTATTCGCACCACGCACAGGGGAACGCATCATAATCTGCACAAGCCCTTAGATTACATTCTAGCGCTGTCAACTTTTTCTCGGACAGCACATTGATCCATTGAGTTCTATTGAGCTATACTCACATCAGTTAAAACCAGGTCCATGTCTGCGGGGTCTGGGTAGGTTCACATGAGAGTGTGTTCAGTCTGAGTGTTTTCTGTCAAAAAAATGGACAGCACTAGGAACAATAATAGTAAACTGGGCTGTTCAGATGACCGTTTCTTCCACTGACCAAATCTGCATGTGAAAAAAAATCACAGTGTGCACTAGTTTCTACCATACCAGTTAGACTCTGCAATTCAAGTCTTTGGTTGTGCAGAAGAAAACAGATTTCATACGGAACATCCATATAGGATCCGTTATTTAATGGACACTGACAGGTCCCTGGTGTCCTCAAGACCACCCACAATTGTGTCTGCATATCTAAATTCCCTGCCTAGCAGTCCCTTTATTATATTGGGTACATACAGTTGTGGCCAAAAGTATTGACACCCCTGCACTTCTGTCAGATAATACTCAGTTTCTTCCTGAAAATGATTGCAATCACAAATTCTTTGGTATTATTATCTTCATTTAATTTGTCTTCAATGAAAAAACACAAAAGAGAATGAAGCAAAAAGCAAACTCAGTATTATCTGACAGAATTGCAGTCAATACTTTTGGCCACAACTACAGATGGATCTTTAGAAAATGAGAGTAAAGCTACTTTCACATCTGCACTTTTTTCAAATCCGGCAGAATTCCACCATTTTGAAAAAATGGATGCGGCACACTTGGTGCAACATTGCGTTCTGGCTAATGCATTTTGTATTGGAGTTCCAGACATGTGTAGCTCTTACATTTTCATCTGAATTCAGGAAATCTGGCACTTTTGGCTTGTCTTAAAACTGCAGTTAGCAGTGGTATTAGTCTGGTGCCTGAAGTGCCAGATTTGACGAATTGTGATGAAAACGCAAGTGCCACACATGTCCAGAACTCCAATTTAAAATGCATTAGCGCAAACGCAATGTTGCACCAAGTGTGTCGCACCCGTTTTTTGTCAAAATAGGTAGAATTCCTCTGGATTTGAAAAAATGCAGCTGTGAAAGTAAAAAAAAAACCTGAAGTTCAAAAGTTCAGGCTTTGCCTGATCTACCTGAACGTAAAACAAATGCAGATCTGAAAGTACCCTTAGTTACGCCAGCATCACAAGTTTCCCCAGGCTAGTGAGCCCACTTAGCATGTTCTCACACCCCAGTGGACATCTTCTGCAGGTCCGATCATGCGCAGAACACTTCTCTGAAGACAGAACAGGTACATCCGGCTTCAGAGGCTCAATGATATATGGGAACAAAGCATGATTTGTAGAGCCCTGGAATTTAAGCCGACTGTTTTAAAGGGATCCTGTCACCTCCAAAGTGCCTCATAAGCTATCAAAAACATGTCCCTGCAGCATCCCATCACTAATCCCACACTCCTTTTGTCTCAAAAAAGCATCCTGTGAAAGTGCATAAAAACGTTTTATAACTTACTCATTAGCGATGTTAATTAGCTGTGGCTATATTCTTTAGCCCCTTGGGCGGGTCAACTTCGTCATAAGATCACGCCTTAATAGGAGTGATCTTCTATTCATATTGTATTCAGCGCCTCCCTGCTCTCCTCAACGCTGCCTGGGCTGTAATGGGTCTGTAATGACACGAATCACGTCATTTCCGGCATCGGGTGATGTCAGTACACCCGTGACACTCTGTAGGCTTCTTGCACCGCATTGCGCATGCGGCGTGGCTGTACTGACGTGATCCGATGCCGGAAATGACGCGATTCGCGTCATTACAGCCCCATTACAGCCCAGGCAGCGCAGAGAGCAGGGAGGTGCTGAATAGAATATGAATAGAAGATCACGCCTATTAGGGCGTGATCTTATAATGAAGAGAGCCCGCCCAAGGGGCTAAAGAATATAGCCACAGCTGATTAACATCACTAATGAGTAAGTTATAAAACGTTTTAATGCACTTTCACAGGATGCTTTTCTGAGCCAAAAGGGTGTGGGATTAGTGATAGGATGCTGCAGGGACATGTTTTGATAGCTTATGATGCGTTTTGCAGGTGACAGGATCCCTTTAAAAAAATATTATTACACTGTTAGGGGTGTGTTAACATGCTAAGTGGGTCACTAGTCTGGGAAAATTAACGCCCCATCGACTAGTCAAAGTATTCATTTGCATATCATAAATAGACTTCAGAAATACTTTTTCTAAAGATGTTTATTTGCTCAATGTAATAAAGAGACTGTTAGGCTGGGAATATAGATGTTTAGACCCAACAGGCCAACTTTTATTTATTTATTTTTTTATTAAAATAAAAAGAAAAGAAAAAATTTAAAAATAAAAATAAAGTACATGAGAGAACCACAAAAAATTCACAATTATAGCATATGAAGAGTATGAAAACTTGTTGGAGCCAAACCAAAAAGCCAAACAAAAGAATTGAACTCCCGTGTAAAATGACCTCTGATCGGACATGTTTTCCCTATTTGTGGATGTAAGATCTCACTAGATTTTATGATGTTGGAAACAACCTACGTGAGCTCTAATCGAGTTGTCTCTAATTTTACGTGTCTCTTGGCACTGATCAGTGCAGGTGGTTTAAGTTCTTATATGTTCAGGTAGGCTTTATTACCACTACTACCTCAATATAATTCATTCCCCAAAAAAGAATATATTAAAACTCAAATCTTTATTGTATATTCTTTTTTGAAAAAGAGAAAGATTTTCCTTTCTTTTTATGAATGCTTACAATACAAAAAACATAGAGATTAACAGAAATTAAAATAAAATACAAAAGGGTCCTTAAACATATATCAGGTACAATAATGCAGTCTAGTACTCAAAATAGCCTCATCACCTTATTAAAAAGAGATTCTATGCTCAAGTAAATAAGGAATTTAAAAGGAACCTGCCTGTGAAGCTATTCTTACATATATTATGATCATTGCCAGTCAGCTATGTAAAGGCTACTATACCATGAGTAGATCTGAGCTAATTTGCAAAGATCAAATGGTCTGAGAAGGCCTAGCTATGTTGGTGCATACACAGGCTTTGCATAGTTGTAGGCAGTGTTTCCATATAATTGTGTCAGCATCACAAGGTGGTATGTATGAATAAATAAAAGCTGTTTAATTTGTGTCCATCAATTATATAATGGGGCTCTGGTTATGACCACGTGTTTTTCACACTCCAGTTATTGCTGTAGATAGTCTCTGTCTGAGAACTGTAGTTTGAAAAATGTAGTCTCTATCTGAGAAATTTTTTTGCCTTTTCATTTACTTGGTAAAAGGATTTTTGTCACAATTGTAGATATCCTTTAGCCATCGGTACTTGGATCAGGAGAAACTATTTTTATAGATTTGGCAAAATGAATAATGGAGTAGACTGTTGCTGACAGCTGGTTTAGAATAGAGATCAGTAGTTAAAATGCCCTCATCTGTTTTGATCACCAATTTCTCTAAGAATAGAATTTGCTCTAGTATGAACTGGAGTGATAGTATCGAAAATGAGCATGAAGATAATGCAAGGGTATCATGCTAAATGCAGAATATATCATCAATATACCTATGCCACGAGATTAAATGTTGTGTGAACATATGTGTAAATATATGAATCTTTAAAACTATTCACATAGCAATTGGTGTAGGCTGATGCAATATATACCAGGGGTTTCAAACTTGGCTGGGTTAGTGGGCCGCACATAGAGAAAAATTGATATCGGGGGCCACATTGCTTATAGGACTAAGTGACATTTTTAGTAATACCAGCACTTTTTGCTCAATGTAGTAATGTTCAAATCCTGATCTTTTTTTAGTAATGTCCCCACCCTGCTCCCCTTCTTGTGGTAATGTCCCTATCCTGCTCCCATTCTTGTAGTAATGTCCCCATCCTGATCCCTTTCTTGTGGTAATGTCCCCATTCTGATCCCCATCCTATAGTAATGTCTAACATCCTGATCCCCATCTTGTAGTAATGTCCCCATCCTGGTCCTCATCATGTACTAATGTCCCCATCCTGATCCCCTTCTTGTACTAATGGTTTCGCCCTTAGCTTCATCTTGTAGTAATGTACACATCCTGGTCCCCTTGTAGTAATGCCCCATCGTGGTCCCCATATTGTATTAATGTCTCCCTACCTGATCCCCTTCTTGAAATAGTGTCCCAATCCTAGCCCTCATGTAGTAATGTTCCCATCCTGCTCCCCTTCTTGTAGCAATGTCCCCATCCTGATCCCTTTCTTGTGGTAATATCCCCATACTGATCCCATTTTTGTAGTAATGTCCCCACCCTGGTTTCCTTTTTGTAGTAATGTTCCCCCTCCTGGTACCCTTTTGTAGTGATCTCCACCATACTGATACCCTTTTTGTACCTGTAGCATAGCATTTTTCCAACCCTGACCACAGTAAAACCGATGTTAGGCTGTTAATTTTAAAAAGCAACTTCAAATCACAGAGAGAGAGAAGAATTTAGGAATACAAATTATTAACGATCTTTGACACATTCAAAACAGGATTAAATGCCCCACGTGGATTCATGCCTTTTTATATAAAATGAATGGACATTTGGGGACATCACAGATTCATGCATTTTTATATAAAATGAAAGGACAGTTGGGGATATCACATCTCCAACAGACTCTATTTAGAGGACAATGAACTTTGTACACTTCTTATGTGAACTCTCTCACTTCGATTTATGGCTTCCACAATTCACTGAAGCATTTTCAGGTCTCCACAGGCCACTAACCATACCTCCCAGCTCAGCTCTCCTCCTCCCTAGCCTGACTCTGCTTTACATCACCTGTCGTATGTACTACAGCATCTAACACAGTTTTTTTCTCTTCTTCTTTTTTTCTTTTTGTTTTTCTTTTGCTCATGTATATACATATGTGTGTCTTCAGAATTTGTGTCATTATTAGCCTGATGAAGGGGCCACAGTGTTCCGAAAGCTTGCGTCACTTGCCATCTTTTCAGTTAGCCATTAAAAGGTATCAACCACTGAGGACTCTCAGATTGCAATATCTTTCTATCTACTGGCTAACACGGTACAAACATTTTTTCCCCTTTTTGTAGTAATGTCCACATACTGATCCCCTTTTTGTAGTAATGTCCCCCACGCTGGTCCTCTTTTGTAGTGATGTCCCCCATCCTGATCCACTTTTGTAATGTCCCCCATCCTGGACCCCTTTTCTAGTGATGACCCCTATCCTGGACCTCTTTTTTAGTGATTACCCCCATGCTGATCCCCTTTTGTACTGATGTCCCCATCCTAGACTCCTATATAGTGATGTCCCCATACTGATCCCCCTTTGTAGTGATGTCCTCCATGCTGGTCCCCTTTTGTAGTGATGTCCACATCCTGGCCGCCATAGTGTAGAAATGTCCCCCATGCTGGTCCCCTTTTGTACTGATATCCCCAACCTGGTCTACCTTCTTTTTACACACACACACACACACACACACACACACACACACACACACACACACACACACACTCTCTCTCTCACACACTCACACACATTGTCTCACACACTCACACACATTCTCTTACACACTCACTCTCACACTCACACACAAACACACACCCACTCACTCTCCCACATTCACTCGCACACACACATTCTCTCACACACACACATTTTCTCACACACACACTCACATACACACTTACTCTCACACTCACAAACACTCTCAAACTCACTCTCTACACATTCTCACACACTCACACACATTCTCTCACACACACTCTCACACACACAATCATACACATTTTCTCACACGCATTCTCTCATACACTCTCACAAAGACATTCACTCATACACATTCACACACACGCATTCTCTCACACACTCACTCTCACACACTCACTCTCACACACATTCTCTCACATTCTCTCAAACACTGACACACACTCACATTCTCACATACACACTCTCACACTCACACACTCACTCATTCACTCTCACACACTCACCCTCACACACACAAACACACACTCTCACACACTCACTCTCACATTCACTCTCACACACACACTCTCACACACATTCTTTCACATACACATTCTTTCACATACACTCACTCTCACACACACTCACACACACTCACTCACACACACTCACATTCTCACATATGCATGTTTGAGACCCCCGATGTAGACTCCATTGCTGTACCAGAAATTGGAGGTAAAGTTCATCACTAAATAGAAAAAAAATGTTATGTAGTACAATATTTATAAGTTCCAAGCAGAATTGGATTGAATTTCTTGTAAGGTGTAAATTGTGGAGTGAGTTATTTACAGCCTATAAATGTTTGTGCATGATCAATTGAATACACTTTTCACATCTGAAGTAACCAATTTGCTGCATGGGGATTTGAAAATAAGTTGATGATGATCCTTACAAAATGTCCTGAGTCAAATAGAAACTAACATGTCCATTTGACCAAATGAGCAAGATTTTTCTCCATTTAAGTGTATAATGAAGATAAAATAAAACCAGTTGAAGCAACCAAGGGGTATCATAAAGGCTTTTCTAGAAATTTATATTTTTTATAAGATCCCAAAAAACTGGGGGTGATAGGATGTGAAAACGTCAAGAATGTAGCCAATTTTTGGTCAATAATATTACTCTGCAAGATCTGTTGGATCTTTGCTCTAATGAGGGAGAGGGGTCATATGAAATATTTCAGTACATGTTGTTGTTATATAATTGGAGATATATTTTACCAAGGTAGTCACTACATTTCATAACCACAATGGTAACGCTTTATAAGTAGGTTTAATGGTAATGTTGTTGTTTTCCAGGGAATTGATAGTTAGAAAGGAATCAACATGTACTTGATGGAAATACCTTTGATATCGTTATTAACTAAGTCAGTGTTTCTTCTCAATGCTAAGCATGTGGTGATTTAAACATGCTTGAGTTATCGACCCCCTAGTCTAGTTTTGGAGAGATCAGGAATAGAATGACACTTCATTGGAAGGATTCTATTCAGGGAGGTCTTTCTGATCATCCAAAATATTATTATATTGCAATATAATTACTGCAAGGCTACGTTCACACGTAGCGTAACTACCGCGTTTTGTTACAGCTTGCTTTTACCCAAAAGCACATCTGCGTCTGTGTTTCCCGGCAAAGTGAATGGACTTTCACATTTGTCGTTCAGACGATGTGCTTTTTCGTCTGTGCTTTTGGGGAGAAAGCACGTAAAAAGAATGAACATGTCAATTCTTTGCGATTAATAGCGTGCACTTTCTTCCATAGGCGCTATTATAAGCGCTGGAATACACATCGCCGTTCACACGACGCTGTATTCCAGCGCTTATAAGCGCAGGCACAGGAGGAATAGCAGGATGTGATGTCATGTGGCATCCCAGGAGTCCGGTTGCCACAGTGGCATTGCCTCCCTCACTGGGGGAGATCTCATGCCTGGAAGCAAGAAGGGGTCGCCAAGTCAGGTAACACCAGCATCCAACACTTGTCCTGACTCCAGACCAGAGACCCGGATTCAAGGGAGCTTCCCTATAAATTCTGGCCTGGTGGAGGGGATAGGCAGAAAGTCTGAGAGTACAGTACGAAGCAGTACTGAGGAAGACCAGTCTGACGTCCTGGGGACTGGAGACTGTGGAGCTCATCCCAGGACAGAGGAGAGCTAGTGACCGGGCTTGCCCAAGAGGAGAGCGCTAGAGACTGGACGCCGGAGTCCGTGGTTGTTCGGGTTCTGAAGTCCCGGCAGCCAAATCCGGAGGGCAGAGGATTGCAAGTCCCCTGGCCCTATTAAAGACCCAATGGCACAGCAGCATAGCAGAGCCCGGAGCCGCCACAGAGAAGCGACACCTGGAATAGGCTTGAGCTGCCTGCCATACCGGTAAAGGACAAGACATGCAGGAAGAGGGCCGTAGCACAGCTTTAGGCAGCGAGGTCCAAGTAGAACCGTGCAGAATGGAGGCCTTTAAAGCCACCTGGCTAAGTAGATCCCCAATTCTTCCCATGCTGCCGGATCCCCATTACCATCTGTTGCCAGTAACCCGGTGTGCCTAAACAACCATCAAGTAAAGGTAAAGGAAACTTTCATCATTTTGTCCTGCAATTATTTACTGCGCCCTCAGTCCTGGATCCCACTGAATTCTATTCTCAGCATAGACTGTATCAACTGCCCTGGGGTCTTCCACTCTACCCGTGGAGAGCCACACCATCTCAGCTGCAATACTAATGGCCACTTTACACATCCCGATTTCGGCGTCCAACTCCGATAAAAAGTCACGTGGTTTGTGCATTGGACCCGATATCGTACGTGCATTGTATGGTATAAATGTCCAATACAATGCATGAACGATGCCAAAACGATATCGGGGATCAAATGAGCCTGCTCTCCAACGGCTCGATATTGGATGGACATTGTGGCCGGATCGTGCTGTGTGAAAGCCCAACAACGATGTGGAGTACCACGTCCCCTATTCTCTCCCATGTTAAATGGTCGTTCCTGGGTCGGCCGTACAAGGGGGCGTACACATCGCTGTTGCGTTGCCTGCCGATATCGCGCTGTGTAACATCTCCTATGCGATCTTGGAATTCTGCCCAGAAAAAGCGCACTCCCGCAGCGTTGTATCCAATATCGGACCGATGTTGGGACATGTAAAGTGGCCATAACAGCCCCAGAGGATCTGCATTGCAGCGTCGGCCATCCATCTCAATTTCAGAAAGCCACGGGTGGCGTCACAAATTCATTTCCCATATAAACCTATTCCCCAATTATTGACACCACCAGGGCCACGGATCCGGGTCACGACTTCGTGATCTTCCCCGAGAGCTGCCCAACTCAGTTCCAAGTACCCCATGGTCCTGGGTGGGCATGTCAGTCACATGAGGGGAGGAAGAATTCTGTGTTCCTCCCCCGTGTCACATGTTGGGGCTGTAGTTTCACTTTTGCAGTGTATCTAAATACACTGTGAAAGTGAAATAAAAGTGAACAAAAGGTATTAAAAATAACACAATTAAATACTCACCTCTTTGCCGGCTGTCCCGGGAACCGAGGGGTAGACGTTTGATCGCTGCAAGGACGTGACTCAACTGATTGGCTGGTAGCGATCAGCTAATATGTCACGTGACACATCAGCTGATCACTACTGGCCAATCGGATGATTCAGGACTTTGCAGCGATCGGACTTCTTCCCCTCAGGTCCTGTGACAGCCAGGAGAAAGGTGAGTATTTAATTTTATTATTTTTAATATCTTTTGTTCACTTTTATTTCACTTTCACAGTGTATGTAGATACACTGCGAAAGTGAAACTACAGCCCCAACATGTCACACTGGAGAAAGAACACAAGATTCTTCCTCCCCCGTGTGATATCATGTAATCCTGCGCTTTTGAGGGAAAAATGCGGCCGTACAAAACACGGTGTGTGAACGCACCACATTTTTTTTAACTGGCATTATAAAGCGAGGCCGCAAAATGTGGGAAAAAAACACCAGCACAAAAGAAAGCCGCAAAATCGCAGCATACGAAAGTAGCCTCAGTCCTTTTGCAACTTGAAGGTATCACAGTTGAGGATTGAACAGAATAAAGGTACCATCACACGCGACAATATTGCTGGCCAATTTTACTGGCAATTTGTTGGTTGCAGTGAAATCATGGACACATTGTTCTATTTTGTTGCTGTGTACAAATGGAACAATGTGTTCATGATTTTACTGCAACCAGCAAATTGCCAGTGAAATTGCCATGCAATATTGCTGTGTGTGACGGTACCCTAAGAGACCATTTTATAGAACAATTTATCGCGCAAGAAATACAGTAGGGTATATGAAGAGTAGTTGACCAACAGATTCGATGTCTTATCTTGGATACAAGATCTGTTGATCCATTTACATTTTGACATGGTGCCACCTGAACATCCTTACATACAGTGGGTACGCAAAGTATTCAGACCCCTTTAAACTTTTCACTCATTGTTTCATTGCAGCCAGTTGGTAAAATCAAAAAAGTTCATTTTTTTCTCATTAATGTACACTCTGTACTCCATCTTGACTGAATGAAAACAGAAATGTAGACATTTTTGCAAATATTTTAAAAAAAGAAAATCTGAACTATCACATGGTCATAAGTATTCAGATCCTTTGCTCAGACACTGATATGTAGGTCACATGCTGTCAATTTCCTTGTGATCTTCCTTGAGATGGTTCTATTCCTTCATTGGAGTCCAGCTGTGTTTAATCAAGCTGATAGGACTTGATTTGGAAAGGTACACACCTGTCTATATAAGACCTCACAGCTCATAGTGCATGTCAGACCAAATGAGAATCTTGAGATCAAAGGAACTGCCCAAGGAGCTCAGGGAAAGAATTGTGGCAAGGCACAGAACAGGCCAAGGTTACAAAAGAATGTGGCCAAGGATACAAAAGAATTTCTGCAGTACTCAAGGTTCCTAAGAACACAGTAGCCTCCATAATCCTTAAATGTTAGAAGTCTGGGACCACCAGAAGTCTTCCTAGACCTGGCCATCCAGCCAAACTGAGCAATCGTGGAAGAAGAGCCTTGATGAGAAGGGTAAAGAAGAACCCCAAGATCACTGTGGCTGAGCTCCAGAGATGCAGTAGGAGATGGGTAAAAGTTCCACAAAGTCAACTATCACTGCAGCCCTCCACCAGTCAGGTCTTTATGGCAGAATGGCCCGACGGAAGCCTCTTCTCAGTGCAAGACATATGTAAACCTACAACAGAGTTTGATAAAAAAAAAAAACACATGAAGGACTCCCAGACTATGAAAAATAAGATTCTCTAGTCTGATAAGACAAAAATAGAACTTTTTGGTGATAATTCTAATGCGTGGAGAAAACCAAACACTGCTCATCACCTGCCCAATACAATCGCAACAGTGAAACATGGTGGTGACATCATCATGCTATTAGGGTGTTTTTCAGCTACAGGGACAGGACGACTGGTTGCAATTGAACGAAACATGAATACAGTCAAGTACAGAGATATCCTGGATGAAAACTTCTTCCAGAGTGCTTTGGACCTCAGACTTGGCTGAAGGTTCACCTTCCAACAAGACAATGACCCTAAGCACACAGCTAAAATAACAGAGGAGTGGCATCAGAACATCTCTGTGACCATTCCTGACTGGCCCAGCAAGAGCCCTGACCTAACCCCAATTGAACACTTATGGAGAGACCTGAAAATGGCTTTTCACCAATGTTCACCATCCAACCTAACAGAGCTGGAGAGGATCTGCAAGAAAGAATGGCAGAGGATCCCCAAATCCTGGTGTGAAAAACTTGTTGCATTATTCCCAAGAAGACTCATGGCTGTACTAGCTCAAAAGGTGCTTCTAATCAATACTGAGGAAAGGGTCTGAATACTTATGACCATGTATATTTAAGTTTTTCTTTTTTAATAAATTTGCAAAAATTTCTACATCTCTGTTTTTTCCAGTCAAGATGCTATACATTATACATATACATTAATGAGAAAAAAATAAACTTTTTTTGAAGTTACCAAATGGCTGCAATGAAACAAAGAGTGAACAATATAAGGGGTCTGAATACTTTCCGTACCCACAGACAAATGGGAAATATTTATTCTGCTTTCCCATCAAACAGTGAGAAAAACATGCATATGTGTAATTTTATATAGTGTATGTAATCTTCTGGTTTCAATTTATATGGAGAAGCACGGGCTGATTCAGGGTGGGTTTACACACACCAATTTATCTGTTCAATCTCTGAACCAATCTCTGGTTGCAGTGAAATCATGGATACATTGCTCCATTTTGTGGCTGTGTACAACATGGAGCAATGTATCCATGATTTCACTGCAACCAGAGATTGGTTCAGAGATTGAACAGATAAATTGGTGTGTGTAAACCCACCATAAGAGTAGCCAGGCCACCTGTTTAGAAGGCTAGCGGCCCAAGCGGATGAAACTTATCACATGATCCAGTTTTAATAAATTATGTGATAGGTCACGTGACTGACGCACAGATGCTTTGGTGCAAATCTGTAGATGCAAAATGACAGAGACAATGGTGCACATAGCAAGCCACACATTTTTTTTCCTTTATGTGCAGTGCTTATACATGACATAGCACTATACATAATAGAGGAGGGGTGGGAAATTAATTTTCATGAGAGTCTACATTAGAGACCATTACTGTTGTGGAGGGCTGAATCAATAGGGTGAAATTAACTCTGCTCAATATTAGCAGATTATTATTTTACATTAATATTAATTGCATCATTTAATATTGAGTAGAAAAAAGTATGTTGACATCATCCTATATACACTATGAGCCCTTACATGACTCTCCATATACAGGATGAGCCATCATACATCACATACACATATTAAAAAAATCAAACAACAACCACTCACCTCGTTCCTGTTCCATCGGCACTCTGCTCTGGTCCCAGAAATACACTTCTTGTGTTCAGCATGTAAATGCTGGCACATACCCAGGACTGTGGAGTTGGTAACTCAAACCACTTACTCCGCCTCCTCAATTTCCCTGACTCCGCATTCTCATACTTGGCTTATGTTTAACTGATACATTTCTTGTAGCATAATGTGAACATTAGGCTTTAATCATTATTATGATACAACAAGCTGTAGAGCCCGGCGTTGCTCGGGCATAGTAACTCTTAGGTATAATAAAATTGAATGATTATTTTGCACATAAATGTCTGACTCTAGATCCTCCTCCTCCATAGAATATTGTCTGGTTCTGCCTCTAGTTCCTCCTCCTCAATAGAATGTTGTCTAGTTCTGCGTATAGCTTCTCTCCCACCATAGAATATTGTCTGATTCTGCCTCTAACTTCTCCCCTCCATAAAATTTTGTCTGGTTCTGTCTCTAGCTCCTCTCCCTCCATAGAATATTGTCTGATTCTGCCTCTAACTTCTCCCCTCCATAAAATTTTGTCTGGTTCTGCCTCTAGCTCCTCCCCTTCATATAATGTTGTCTGGTTCTGCCTCTAGCTCCTCCACCTCCATAGAATGTTGTCTGATTCTGCCTGTAGCTCCTCACCCTCCTTAGAATGTTGTCTGGTTCTGCCTCTAGCTCCTCCACTTCCACAGAATGTTGTCTAATTCTGACTCTAGCACCTTCCCTCCATAGAATTTTGTCTGGTTCTGCCTCTAGCACCTCTCCCTCCATAGAATGTTATCTGATTCTTCCTCTAGCTCCTCTCCCTCCATAGAATGTTGTCTGGTTCTGCCTCTAGCACCTCTCTCTCCGTAGAATGTTGTCTGATTCTGCCTCTAGCTCCTCCCTCTCCATAGAATGTTGTCTGGTTCTGCCTCTAGCACCTCTCCCTCCGTAGAATGTTGTCTGATTCTGCCTCTAGCTCCTCCCTCTCCATAGAATGTTGTCTGGTTCTGCCTCTAGCACCTCTCCCTCCATAGAATGTTGTCTGGTTCTGCCTCTAGCTCCTCCCCTCCATAAAATATTGCCTGGTTCTGCCTCTAGCACTTCTCCCTCCATAGAATGTTGTCTGGTTCTGCCTCTAGCTCCTCTCCCTCCATAGAATGTTGTCTGGTTCTGCCTCTAGCACCTCTCCCTCCATAGAATGTTGTCTGGTTCTGCGTATAGCTCATCCCCCCCCCCCCATAGAATGTTGTCTGGTTCTGTGAGGAGGTGGGCTATGAAGTGGGCATGGCTCACTGGAGTGGGCAGGGCTATATGGAGTGGGCAGGGCTTGATACATACATACACACACACACATACATACATTCAGCTTTATATATACAGATAAACAAGATATTTAGATAGAACATAATAATAACTAATAATGTTCAACACATTTTGCATTGAACTACTGAACCCAATTTATTATATATTTTAAGAGTCGGAGTTGGCCCATTTTATACCAACTCCACCAAAAATGGACACCGACCCTGACTCCAAAGCCCTGCACACACAAGTTGATAACTTCATCGCACCAACATGTCACAAAAGAGGTAATGGGAGCTCCCTTGGAGCTGCACTACTATTATGTATTGCCAGATGTAGAACTCCAGCTAAGCTCCCTGACCAGAGATCTGTGCCACAAATAGATGAGCACAAACCATTTTAATTAAAGTGCACAAATTTTTTTTGGTTTGCATTGCCATACTTAACCAATCCCAAGGGCTGTACAAAACTTAAAGGGGTATATGGCGCCCCTATGGGAAGGCGCCACAGGGTGGTACTGCACCCCAAACAGAAGGTGTAGTGCCTTCGTAGTCAGGGATGTGGGGTTTCTCACAGAGTCTGTCACAAAAACTTATACAATAGGCCACCTTAGGACAGGGGACTCTAAGCTGCACCTCCATCACCACAGCGGCCGGCCACAGCGCTGGTATCCACGTTACCAGGTACCACAGGTGGCATCATGTTACCATTTCCCCATCCATCATCATCATCCCCCACCATCCCCGCCATTGAGGGTCCAGGGCACGGAACCGGGAACCGACGAGCCGTGATCCCCCATTAAAGTGACCATCAGCCCCGGTATCCGAGTACCCCCTACCCTGTCGACCAACTCAGGTACTTACATGAATAAATCACCAGACCCACCAGCAGTGCATTAATATATCAAAAGCAGGTTTTGAGCATTTGGGGAGAATTTGGAGAGATTCTGCTCAGTTTTGCTCAAAGGAATAAGTGTGAACATACGCTAACTCACACTGAGGTTTTGGAGCAGAAACTTGCAAAATCCTATGAAGATTTTAAAAGTTTTACCATAGCTATGAAGCAATTTTGGATTACTACAAGTGTACATGGTCAGTACTGCCATGTCAGCCCAAGAATGCAGAGCCAGAATCACTGTCAGTACATTAATGCAGCTACGGAAGCCTTCATGAACACAAGATCACAACCACCATCAGTACATTGATGCAGCACCAGAACCACCCTCATTAGATGCAGCACCAAGCTTAGTATAGTGATTAATTGTAATGTCAAGTTATCTTCATAACTAATTGTATTGCATAAATCTTCAATTCCCAATATGTCCTTAACAATGGTAAAAAGATACTGGGATTTGTTGTTATCAATCATCATTAGACTGTGGATTATACAAGAACCACAGTACTGATGAGATGCAGGAAGGATCACAAATAAACATCGAACTCCTCTGAGGGAGCACTGGTGAGCGAACTTCTTTACAGGGGTTGACTCGGCACAGCCTTGTAGGCTCTGAGTGCAATAACATCAAGACCATAGGGGCGAACCATGGGGAACAGAGTCTATGAGTGAGAGCAAGAGGTCCAGGGAACTGGATGGGACAGAGGAACCGGGATATCTAGACGAATCTGGAGGATTCACGAGGCTGTGTCACCGAAGAATAGTCCAGAGAGGTCCGGAGGGTACCATCTGAGTTCGCAGGGATGAAGACAAGAATGGTGAGACTTCAAGCAGTCGTAAGACCAGGACAGGGACACCAGCACTAAAAAGAAAACACCAGACATTAATAGCAAGCAATGGCAAGGCAATAGCAAGCAAGCGCTGATGCAAGGACCTGAGCTCAACAAAGTTTGAACCATAGTACAAAGTTGCCCAGGCATCTCCCTAAGGAAGTGAGGGCCTTAAATACACAAAAACCTCTCAGCGATTGGCTGAGAGGTGATTTCTGAAAAAGGGTGCGCTGGGCCTTTAATTAAATGAATCTGCGGCTCACGCTGCCTTTGCACACTCCCCTGCAACCCGGAAGTGAGAGGAAGCAAAGGAGATGCGACTGGACAGCGCAGCCATATGGTGGGACATCGCAGGAGCGCAGACCAGGTGAGTAAGAGTGTGGGGAACAGGGGGGTGCCTGCGGCATGACAGCACCCGATCTCCCTGTCCCATGGAGACAGTTGCTCCCGTAAGGAACATTACAATAAGTTTTTATGAAAAAACAACTGTCGTTTTAAAATTCAAGAAAATTACCTCTACAAAACGAATAATCAATAAACCAAACCTACCAAATGATTTAATCATTTACAAAGCCCAATTAATGTGCATTTTCTATGAATATTCAGAGATCAAAACTGAAATATAAATGTCCCATCCTGTTATGGATAATGAGCATTTACTCAACTGGGTTCAATGAAAATTCTAATGGTCAATTAAGGCAGTATGTGCATCCTACTATCATAGTCAATATAGCAAATCATCTCATATAACTCTCAGCTCAAAAATGTCCATAATCCCCAATCGTTACTTAACATATCGTGGGCTCACTGTGCATGGCAGAAAGAGCAGTTAGTAGATTATTAGACACTTCATTTCTGATTCGCCTTCAGGTACAGAGCTCAAAACTGCTTCTTTTGGAACACAAGCAAAAACACAACCGTTTTGAGCCCTCTCATTACCATGATCACTACAACGTTTTTCAGGAAGCCCTACTGGATCCCTAGCTAGGGACCTCCTCTGTGATATAGATCAGAGACAAATGACACCTTCTGGGACTAACACAAGCCTTTGATAGATTCTATGGTCAGCTATTTCTAAAATAGGCAGTACGTCATTTTCCTGACAGCATGTGTGGCGCCCTGCTCACACGGGTAGCCACAGATCTCTCTAATGCACAGCTGGGCTTCCACAGCAGGTACCTACTATATACAACACCTTCCACCCCGACACAGTAGGGGGAGCACCACTTGCTGCCCTTAGGCAAGATCCCCTATAAATACTGCTGCTGGGGAGGAGTTAGAGAGTGTGCAGACGCTAGGAGAGCTGCAAGGACGTCCTGGTGGTCAGTGCTGTGATTAGGCCCGAGCCAGTGACCCGGAGTGGCCCTTCAGCGTCCCACCAGCCTAAGTGGGACTGAGGGCTAGGAGCAGCGAACTGAAAGGGAACAAGGAACTTGAGGGAGTTCATCCCAGGAGAAACATAGCATATTGGGGATCTGCACCTGTGGGACACTATAGGACCACAGAAAACCCTGTTGCACCATGGAGGCCTCGGCTACCCGGTTTGTTCCCCCTGTGAGTCAAGAGAGGGAGCCAGACACAGCAGGGCAGAGCCGCAGTGAGCAGGAGAAGGTATTCCGGAGAACGCACAGGAGGAGAGGAAGACACTACAGTCAGGAAGAGAGAGGAGGCAAGTGAGGCTGCAAGCAGGCTGTGCTTCAGTCAAACACTACAGAACAGCGGAGGCCTTATACCCACTTGCTGTGGGGACCCACTGTGCAACCTGTCCACCCGTCAGTGCCCTGGATCGTTTTACCTGCTTAACAACAGTAAAAGGTAAAAGAGACTTGCCTACGTGTGTGTATCCTTCCTTTCCACTCCCAGTATCCTCCATAGACTGTTCTAACTTTCCCTATACAATCCAGCTCCACTCCAACCTGTCCCTCCTCATTACGCTGCCCTGGAGGTCCAGTCCTGCCTGTGGAGGACTACACCATCTCAGCCGCAATACCACTGACCTCCGGTGTACTGTGGCGGCGCTGGTGGTACTTCACCAGAAACTGCAGGTGGCGTCACGACAAACTAACTTTGTTAATAATCCCTTGTACATAAATCCCCCTTTTTCAAGAGAATAGTGCCCCAGGATAAGGGATCAGGCGCGGCCCCCATTCCCCGTGACACAGTTAACCCCTTCTGCCGCCTGATACCCGAGTACCCCACACCCTAGGGTGACACACATGTATAGACAGATATGGCTCCAGATTCAATTGGTGGAAAATAATTTTGAAAAAAAAAAGAAAATGAAGTGCTGATCTGACACATAGAGACACAGGCAGCAGGCATTAAAAGAGTTTTCAAGGACTTTACATTGAGGGCAGCACTGTGGCTCAAGTGGTTAGCACTGTAGCCTTTACAGCACTGGGGTCTTGAGGTCCCGGGTTCATTTCCCACCAAGGACACTAAGGACAACATCTGCAAGGAGCTTGTATGTTTTCCCCGTGTTTGCGTGGTTTCCTCCAGGCACTCCGGTTTCCTCCCACATTGTAAAGACATACTGATAGGATGTTTAGCTTGTGAGCTCTAAAGGCCACTTCTCACACACAGATATCTGAGTCCAATATCTGAACAGATCTCTGGTTGCAGTGAAATCATGGATAAATTGCTCCATGTTGTACACAGCCACAAAATGGAGCAATGTATCCATGATTTCACTGCAACCAAAGATCTGTTCAGATATTGGACTCCGATATCTGTGTGTGTGAAGTGGCCTTAAGAGAGACAGAATTACTCATGTATGTAAAGTGCTATGGAATCAATAGCGCTATATAAATAAATAAATAAATAAAATTAGATATCATTAGGATACATCATGAATATCTGATTAGTAGGCATGCAACACCCAGTGTCAGATGGATGTCCTAGGATGTGGGACTGCATGGCACAGCTCCATCATTGGGACAGTAGCTGGGGCTGGATACTGCTTCTCCGCCCCCTATTTAAATTATAGTGTTGCATATGCAGTTGAAAAAAGGTAAAAAATCAGGTCATAGCTGTTGCCTAGTCCTTCTGGAGCACATAATGAATGTTGCTGCCACTAAGGCGGCCGTCACACGCACAGATATCTATAGCGATATTGTAAGCGATCACGTGCACGCGCAATCGCTTACAATATCGCTCACATCGCTGGTGAGATGTCACACAGACAGACTCACCAGCGATGTGGATCCGCGATCTCGCAGGTAACTATGGTACACATCGGGTAACTAGGCGCCGCGCGTCGCTTAGTTACCCGACGTGTATCATAGTTACCATCTCCCAGCATAGGCTCTGCCGCTGGGAGATCGCTCATCGTGGTGTTATACACCACGATGAGACAGATCGTCAAATCGCTCATCGCTAGATCTGAGAACCGGAGCTCAGATCAGCGATGTCACGATCAAGCGATTTCAAATCGTAAATCGCTTGATTACATGCAACGATTTCTTGCCCGATATCGCTTAAGCGATCAAAAAGGAGATCGCTTAAACGATATCGGGCAAGAAATCTTTGCATGTGACGGCCGCCTAACAATGATGATCATGAGTAAGGGTGCTGCGTGCACCAGAAATGCGTAGATGTTTCTATCTATGGATAATGCACTAATGATCTATGTCAAGATGTTTTAATCAAATACAGATAAAGTTGATGATTTATACATTTGAGCTGGATTTTTTTCTACTACAGGTGGATGTGAAGTACTTGGCCGCGGCCACTATGCCATTGAAGAAGGTATTTTGTACAGCTCCGTAACTCAGCAAATTCAGCTGCTGCAGGCACCAGGAACAACTGATCGTAGGGGGTATCAGATAAAAGTCCCAGATGACCCTTTTAAAGTGAACCTGTCACCTCCCCCCCCTAGTGCTTTACAAACCGAAAGCACCACCTTCAGCAGTGTCTATGCTGCATTCTGTGAAGGTGTCCATAATCCCTCTTTCCCCCTGTACACCGAAAGAAACATTTTATAATGTATCTCGCCATGTATGTAAATTATTACTTAGCCGGTCCAATGGGCTTGTCACTGTGTCCTAACATCACTGCCAGGCCGCTCCTCCCCGCCTCCTCTATGTGTCATTCGCCTCACCTCCTCTTCTTTCTTTGTCGCCCCCTACTCGGCACCTGCACAGATACATCTTTGTTCACAAAGGCACACAGAGCTCAGACGGACTTTGAAAGTTTATAAAAATCACTTGCTCTACATTATTATTAATTGAAAATTTAAACAGCGATTACGCTTTAAAACAAGTGTAAGGCTAAGTGCCCCAGTGCGTTTTTTTTATGTGTTTCTGCACCAAAAAAGCAGCACCCACTGTTTAGTAATGAATGTCTATGTGTTTTTACAAAAGCTGTGCCCACATGTGCGTTTTTTGAGTGCTGCGTTTTTGGTGCAGAAATCACCTGCGTTTTGGCCCTGCAATTAAGTTGCCCATGTTTGGGCTGCGTTTTTCCCATAGACTCCATTCTAAACTTAAAAAAAAAGCATCACAAACGCATGGGTTATGTCCATTTGTTATGTTCTTTTGAAGCGATTTATGCAGCATAAATGCTGCAATACTCACCCCTGTAATTCCAGGGTGATCTCCGGTGTTTCTTGCTCCATGCATAACCGATTGAAGGATCTGCG
The DNA here is from genome assembly GCA_033576535.1 of Allobates femoralis. Taxonomy (NCBI): domain Eukaryota; kingdom Metazoa; phylum Chordata; class Amphibia; order Anura; family Aromobatidae; genus Allobates; species Allobates femoralis. The sequence goes on from JARQOC010000002.1 coordinate 168,454,777, forward strand.
GGAATCATCCCATCAGAGCCAGAGCCTGTTCACCATGTGACAGACTGAGTCACATGGTGCAAGGTCCTGACAGGACAATACAGACATCTCCTGCCGGTGTATGGAGGAAGAGTCACTGAAGATCATCGGGGGAGGGGGAGAAATTGTCTGATTGTCTGTCTGTGTCTTTCTCTGTGTGTGTCAGTCTGTCTGTGTTTGTGTGTCCCCTTAATTGTGCTGTGTTTTAATAATAACAATTTATTCATTTATACAGCACTATTAATTCCATATTGTTTTTATAACACTGTCCCCTCTTGGGGCTCACAATCTAAACATCCTATCAGTATGTCTTTGAAAATGTGGGAGGAAACCGAGGAACCGAGGACCTCAATGCTACAAGACTACACTGCTAACCACTGAGCCACCGTGCCGCCCCGTGTGTTTGTATATGCACAAACTCATGAGGCAACAAGGCACAATATCCCAATTTTTAAATAAGATGTCCTACATTCTAACATGACCTAAAATAAATGACACAGTACAGAGCATTGCCGTAAAAACTTGGTCGGTACTTTATTAAGGCTGACATAAGTTATTAAAACCATAAAATCCAATAAATAAATTTATTGCTCATAAATATGTAAAAAACCAATAAATAATAAATTATCTCAATAAGGATGCTTTCACACTGGCGGTTTTGAAAAAATGCAGCAGATTTGGTAAAAAAAAGGCATCTGCCGCATTTTCGCCTAACGGCCGCACTTGCGGCACACTTGCGGCAAGCCCCATGCATTGTCTATGGGGCTTGCGGTAAGTGTGCAGCAGACGTGGCAAGTGCAGTTTCGGCACTTGTGGCAGATGCGGCCGCGAAAAAAACGTCGCTGACCGTGTTTATTTTCGCGCCCGCATCTGCCACAACTGTCAGATCCGCAAGTGCTGCCAGATCTGGGCAAAACCGCCAGTGTGAAAGCACCCTACCTTAACCATTTGAACTAAAAATTGGTCCACCCAGCAAAGCTGGGCAACCCTCCCTCTAACAAAGTATCGAAACCAGATAAAGAGCAAGGAAAAATGGGCGGCAGGGCAGGGGCTTCTTCAGGTAATGACTTGCTGATTAACTGGTAGCCCCACAGACCCTTCTGTATATACACAACTCTGACAGCTGTCAACCAATCAGCTGTTTAAAACTTTGGGCACGCAAAAACCAGCCAGAACCGGTTTAAACTGCTCATGGCCAAAGCCACAGCTTTTATTTACATTTACTTAACCCTCTCATGTCTCTGTGCCTGTTCCCTCAGGATAACCCCAATTTATGCAATAGGGGCTATTTCAATATGTTTGTGCACATACAAACGCAGCACAGTATAGAAGCACAGTGGTCACATAGCTTAATTGTCATGTTACAGATATCAAAAATGTACTGCTGGTCAATTTATACAACATTAAAAAAAGGACAGTGGGCTTAAGAATTCTATATATTCTATTACCATTGCTGGATCTGTAATACACTGCATTTTTTACACAGGGAAAATACACAGTGTCATAAACGCACCAAGTACTCATCATAACTAAATGTCAGAGGCGAGATATCACTTTAAAGTGACCCTAAACCCAGAAGCCAACCCCACATCCCCTTCATACCTATCCATGCAGCTTGTGAACCTGCTGCCATCCATCCCTGTATCTTCCAAAACCACTGGGGCATTCTTCATAAATCATACTTTTAATATCTCAGTTCTGGGCGTTTCACTGCAATTTTAAAGCCGCAGCAGGCGGGCCTGTGTGCCGCTCTCCCCCTCCTTGTCCGTAATTCTGCACGCAGCGATGGGCGTGCTAAACAACAGAGAGGCGGCTCGCCTCATAGTATGGGCGTTGAAACCGGTATGACGCGTATTATTATTACGTCATACCGGTTTCAACGCCCATACTATGAGGCGAGCCGCCTCTCTGTTGTTTAGCACGCCCATCGCTGCGTGCAGAATTACGGACAAGGAGGGGGAGAGCGGCACACAGGCCCGCCTGCTGCGGCTTTAAAATTGCAGTGAAACGCCCAGAACTGAGATATTAAAAGTATGATTTATGAAGAATGCCCCAGCGGTTTTGGAAGATACAGGGATGGATGGCAGCAGGTTTACAAGCTGCATGGATAGGTATGAAGGGGATGTGGGGTTGGCTTCTGGGTTTAGGGTCACTTTAAGTAGTAATTTTGTGAAAAATGAGAACATGCTGCTGTACTTCTTTTATTTGCTCTTATGGTACTTTTACATGCCGCCACAGGAAGGTAGAAACCGCCAGGCATCGGACACAATTGTGCCTGTTACCTTGAAAACACCATGATGTGGCGGCGTGTAATTCAGGAATTTCTTTCCTGTGTCTTCGGATACCTGTGTCTGAGCCATGCCCAAAAACTGGAAGGCACAATCCCTATGGTGGCGGCATGTAATCGGGGAACAGGCACGGTATTTGCGTGCCCTAGTGAATTCCCTGGAGCGTGCCACAGCGTCATGGTTACCACGCCCCATCAGCTGTCATTAGTGGGGGCTACTGTGTAACCATTGGCTGTCCCTGCAAAGGGCGCCATATTCAGCGATCTGACCAGTCACACTCCACATTTGCAATGGCGTCATGTATTAGCCAGCCTTCCTGCGCTGGCTGGCCAATCATGATGCAATTGCATTGTCCAATCACCGTACGAGCGTCGCGTAATACACAACTCTGTCACGCCTATGTTCTTACGGCGCGAAATATGTACGCCCATATTCCCTTGTGGTAGCGGCGTGTAAATCAGGTAAGGTGCTCCACAGGAGGTAACCCGCGGCACCCATCGGTACTTCCGGGGAACGCAAATACCTTCTGTGGAGCACGTTGTGGCGGCGTGTATATGCGGCACCAGGGATCGTTAGCCACCGTTCAAAAAACGCGCGCGTGCACGTGCGATGCCTGCCTGTTGCTACCCTCTGTGGCGGCGTGTAAAGGTACCATTAAAAGTTTTTTCAGGACATAGATATTGTTGACATATTTTTGGAATAGGTTATCAATCTTAGATCTACGAGGGTCGTAAATGCAGAACCCACGTTAATTAACTGTTTGCAACTTGAGGCAGTGATTTGTACACAGTTTGTGAATCCAGGACACTACAGCTCCATACATTGTGTTGTCAATGTTCTCAAGTCCAGCAGTTCATCTCCCATTGACTTCAAAAGGATCATAGCTGAAGTTCCTAAGAATGGCTCTTGCACAGTGCACAGAACCATCATATTCTGGCTTACTACACTGTGTTTATTCAGCCACCACTAAATGGCGGTAGTTTATCGGTGGGGGTGCCAAGTGTCAGACTTTGATGGTCCTATATTAATAATCTATCTTACAGATGGGCAATCAATATCTAAGCAATGACCAACTTATTAATTTTACCATAATCATTTTCCTTGCAACTCCACCATAAACATGCAGCTTACATACATGTTATTTTTGAATGAATAACCCAACTGGAGGAGTCATGCCACAACTGGGGAAAAGGATCTGACCTGGTGAACTTTTTATGTATTTGATCCTTCTTTCCCTGAGTATATACTGAAGGATAACAGAATGAAAGTCCCTATACCAGAGGTAGCACAAATCAAACTGCAGGGCCCAGTCTATTGGCCACGTCGAGACACTAGACAGAAGCCCTGAGAATTTCTTTCTACTTGATGGCATGTTCAGTCACGAGAGGCCTGCTAATCAACATAAGTTAGGCTTATAAGAGGTGGCTCCCATCCAGTGGTCACAAATTATTGAGTTTGCTGAAGGACAGTGTCCTGCAAAATGATTTGCATTAACTGTAAGGGTGCTTTCACACAGCGATTTTCTGTGATCCGTGGCTGTCCGTTGTAAAACGGACAGCCACGGATAAGATTTTGGCCCCATGTTATCCTATGGGCACGGATCACATCGGATTTGGCCTTATTGGCATCCGATTTTTGTCGGATCCGATTCTGGCCGATTTTTTGCTGTGCCCAAAATTGCAGCCTGCTGCGATTTTTGGCACAGCGGGTCAAATTGGACCGAATTGGATCCGACCTGATCCGCGCCAAATAACATGGGGCCTATGGAGCGTGGATCTGAGGAAACAGCTGATGTCTCCTCGGACCCGATCTTAGTGTACTGAGCATGCTCAGTACACTAAAATCGCTGTGTGCCATCTAATATCACTTCTGCAATGTATATTCATACATTGCAGAAGTGATATCCAGTGAAATGAAAGGGTTAAAAATAAAAAAATCATTCCCCTCACCTCTCCACGATCCAGCGATGCCTCCTGCGCTCTGTGCTTCTAGGACCTGGCGTGACGTCACAGTGCAGTCACATGACCGATTACCGCGGTAACCGGTCATGTGACTGTGACATCACGCCAGGTCCTGTTGATCAGAAGAGAAGCTGGAAGCACTGCGGGTGTCATGGAGAGGTGAGAATAATGATTTTTTTATTTTTTAAGCTCTGCAAAGAGGGAGGACAAAGAGGGGGGCAAAGAGGGGGTCTAAAGAGGGGAACAAAGAGGGGACAAAGAGGAGTACATGAGGGGTCCAACAGGAGGACAAAGAGGGGAGACATAGGGGACAAAGAGGGGGCCAACAGGAGGACAAAGAGGGGACAAAGAGGAGAGACAGAGGGGACAAAGAGGGGAGACAGAGGGGACAAAGAGGGGAGACAGAGGAGAAAGGTGACAGGAGGGAGAGAGGAGGGGGACGAGATGACAGGAGGAGCAGGGATAGGAGAGAGGATCCAAACGGATGCTGCTAAATATCGGAATCGGATGCCTATTTGGCATCCAATTGTAGTCATCAGTTTGGATCCGTTGCTGTCCGAGGGGTGCAGCAAAAAGTCTGATCCCTCGGACAGCACAAAAACGCTGTGTGAAAGCAGCCTAACCCATATGAATACATTTTTGTCCAATTCTACATTTATAGATTCAACCAAATGTAATTAAAGGGGAACTCCAGTGAGAGAAAACTTTTTAGTACAGTTCCTGCACTGCTGCATGATGAAGCAGAGCTATACACAGCAGTTCTAGAATCTATAGATTTATAAATCGATAAAATCATACCTGCTCTTTTGCTCTAGCCCCCACCTCAGGGAATCCAGATTTCTGCCTGTTAGCTTCAACTAGAAGCAAAAAGCAGGAGGTGTGTCAGGAGCGTGGATACTGGGGGCTGCAGGATCAGCCTACATTCACTCCCCCTCACAATTCTGTATGAGGAGGGGCCGTGGCAGAGGGCATGACCACCAGCCCCATGTTCACACACATACAATGCAGCCCCTGATATACCATTCTATGTGACAGGGGGTTCGGGCTTCAAATAGCAATCATGTCACCAAGCAGATAGAAATACATGCTGTGATCCTCTGCTGTATGATGATGCATAATGTGTAATTGTAATGTGAGGATACAAGCAGAGGAAAATCATTAGATTCATTGATTCAGCTTAGCATGGTCTCCCCTTCCCCATAGGACCATGGTAGATTCCTGTCCATGCAACTTTCAATGGATCATCATCATCCTCATCACTCCTTAAGGGCCCGTCACACGGGGAGATATCGCCGGCGATGTTGCCGGGAACACAGGGGCGTGGCCAGGTTGCGGCGACATCGCCGGAGAGTTGCCTCGTGTGACAGGGCGATAATCAGGCGAAAAATCGCCTGAGTAACATCGCCAGGTTTCCCAACAATGTTGGGAAACCTGGCGATGTTGGTCAGGCGATCATGCCTGATCGCCCTGTGTAACGCGGCAACCTGCAATGTTGCGGGCGATTCCGCCTATCTACAACATTGCGGGTTACTGCTCGCTGGGTTGCTGGGCAACCCAGCGAGCGACAGCCGCGGCAACTAGCCGGCGACATCGCCGGTAAGTTGCTCCGTCTGACATCTCCCCGGCGATGTTGCCAGGGATGCGCGCTCCCGCGATCGCCGGCAACATCGCCGGCGATATCTCCCTGTGTGACAGTACCTTTAGTGACAGGCACAGCAAAGGCATCCAAAGTCTGCAGTATCTGTTAGACATAGTATAAACCCTAAAGTTTCATTATGCCTTTATCTGTTGCTTATACTGTGCACCAAACATATATGGGTTTAAAAATATTTTTCCATTATGTATCTCTCACATGTCTGTGTATTTATCTATCATCTATAAATCAGTGTATAGTAGGGATGAGCGAGTCTACTCGCTAGGACTCGTTACTCGGCGATTCTTAAGGGACTCGCTGGACTCGGTAATCGGCGAGTCTTTTAGCGAATACTCGCTCAGTAACGAGTCCAATGCAAGTCAATGGCAATCTTAGTTTTGTCAGAGTTTACTTTATCTCACTCGCTAGACTCGCTAGACTCGCTCTATCACATCGCTATATAGCTTGAATCTCCCCAAACAGCAGCGAGTCTGAGCGAGTCTACGAGTCCGAATCCTAGCGAGTCTGCGATTCCGAGTCCTGTATTCTCTATTCGGGACTCGCGAATCCAGAATCTTTTATGTTACTAGTCAGCATTGCGTGTTAGGTCAGAAAACTTGTGAAGACAGCCAATCATAGTCAGTAATGCCATAGCAGCTTTGGTTGTGTCAGGACTATGATTGGCTGCTGTCCATCGTGATGCCTATGTCATCTATGAGAGGCAAGGCAGTATATAAGGCTTGCCCCCGCCATTTTGGGCACATTCCTGAGAAGAGCTGACCTAGTGCAGGGAGACTTGGAGCAGATCTAGGGACAGTTAGGCAGTGTAGGAGTCACATATAACCCAAAAGTTCTTTTCAGAACTAACAGGACGGAGTGTAGGAGTCAAGATTCCTCACACATAACCCAAAAGTTCTTTTCAGAACTACCAGGACGGAGGATTGCTGTACAGGACTGTAAGGAAGGGGAGATAGGAGCAGCCTTACAGTGAATCCAGCACCATCCTCAGAGCTTAGTTCACCCAGCTTTCCGCAGAGCTGTAATCCTAAGCTTTTTCTTATTTTTGGCACTAGTCTACCAAATAATTTTGGTGCCATTTTTCCACAAAAAATTTCCTGTGCCAGTGCGTTGCTGTACGGTGTCCTGCCTGCAGCTCGCACGGTACTTGTAAACTTGCACGCAGCCAGCACCGCAGCCTAACAGTGCCTGGTTCTGCGTACTAAACAATTTTTTCCTGTGCCAGTGCGTTGCTGTACGGTGTCCTGCCTGCAGCTCGCACGGTACTTGTAAACTTGCACGCAGCCAGCACCGCAGCCTAACAGTGCCTGGTTCTGCGTACTAAACAATTTTTTCCTGTGCCAGTGCGTTGCTGTACGGTGTCCTGCCTGCAGCTCGCACGGTACTTGTAAACTTGCACGCAGCCAGCACCGCAGCCTAACAGTGCCTGGTTCTGCGTACTAAACAATTTTTTCCTGTGCCAGTGCGTTGCTGTACGGTGTCCTGCCTGCAGCTCGCACGGTACTTGTAAACTTGCACGCAGCCAGCACCGCAGCCTAACAGTGCCTGGTTCTGCGTACTAAACAATTTTTTCCTGTGCCAGTGCGTTGCTGTACGGTGTCCTGCCTGCAGCTCGCACGGTACTTGTAAACTTGCACGCAGCCAGCACCGCAGCCTAACAGTGCCTGGTTCTGCGTGCTAAACAATTTTTTCCTGTGCCAGTGCGTTGCTGTACGGTGTCCTGCCTGCAGCTCGCACGGTACTTGTAAACTTGCACGCAGCCAGCACCGCAGCCTAACAGTGCCTGGTTCTGCGTACTAAACAATTTTTTCCTGTGCCAGTGCGTTGCTGTACGGTGTCCTGCCTGCAGCTCGCACGGTACTTGTAAACTTGCACGCAGCCAGCACCGCAGCCTAACAGTGCCTGGTTCTGCGTACTAAACAATTTTTTCCTGTGCCAGTGCGTTGCTGTACGGTGTCCTGCCTGCAGCTCGCACGGTACTTGTAAACTTGCACGCAGCCAGCACCGCAGCCTAACAGTGCCTGGTTCTGCGTGCTAAACAATTTTTTCCTGTGCCAGTGCGTTGCTGTACGGTGTCCTGCCTGCAGCTCGCACGGTACTTGTAAACTTGCACGCAGCCAGCACCGCAGCCTAACAGTGCCTGGTTCTGCGTACTAAACAATTTTTTCCCTGTGGCCAGTGCGTTGCTGTAACGCTGTCCTGCCTGCAGCTCGCACTGCACGGTACTTGTAAACTTGCACGCAGCCAGCACCGCAGCCTAACAGTGCCTGGTTCTGCGTGCTAAACAATTTTTTCCTGTGCCAGTGCGTTGCTGTACGGTGTCCTGCCTGCAGCTCGCACGGTACTTGTAAACTTGCATGCAGCCAGCACCGCAGCCTAACAGTGCCTGGTTCTGCGTACTAAACAATTTTTTCCTGTGCCAGTGCGTTGCTGTACGGTGTCCTGCCTGCAGCTCGCACGGTACTTGTAAACTTGCACGCAGCCAGCACCGCAGCCTAACAGTGCCTGGTTCTGCGTACTAAACAATTTTTTCCTGTGCCAGTGCGTTGCTGTACGGTGTCCTGCCTGCAGCTCGCACGGTACTTGTAAACTTGCACGCAGCCAGCACCGCAGCCTAACAGTGCCTGGTTCTGCGTACTAAACAATTTTTTCCTGTGCCAGTGCGTTGCTGTACGGTGTCCTGCCTGCAGCTCGCACGGTACTTGTAAACTTGCACGCAGCCAGCACCGCAGCCTAACAGTGCCTGGTTCTGCGTGCTAAACAATTTTTTCCTGTGCCAGTGCGTTGCTGTACGGTGTCCTGCCTGCAGCTCGCACGGTACTTGTAAACTTGCACGCAGCCAGCACCGCAGCCTAACAGTGCCTGGTTCTGCGTACTAAACAATTTTTTCCTGTGCCAGTGCGTTGCTGTACGGTGTCCTGCCTGCAGCTCGCACGGTACTTGTAAACTTGCACGCAGCCAGCACCGCAGCCTAACAGTGCCTGGTTCTGCGTACTAAACAATTTTTTCCTGTGCCAGTGCGTTGCTGTACGGTGTCCTGCCTGCAGCTCGCACGGTACTTGTAAACTTGCACGCAGCCAGCACCGCAGCCTAACAGTGCCTGGTTCTGCGTACTAAACAATTTTTTCCTGTGCCAGTGCGTTGCTGTACGGTGTCCTGCCTGCAGCTCGCACGGTACTTGTAAACTTGCACGCAGCCAGCACCGCAGCCTAACAGTGCCTGGTTCTGCGTGCTAAACAATTTTTTCCTGTGCCAGTGCGTTGCTGTACGGTGTCCTGCCTGCAGCTCGCACGGTACTTGTAAACTTGCACGCAGCCAGCACCGCAGCCTAACAGTGCCTGGTTCTGCGTACTAAACAATTTTTTCCTGTGCCAGTGCGTTGCTGTACGGTGTCCTGCCTGCAGCTCGCACGGTACTTGTAAACTTGCACGCAGCCAGCACCGCAGCCTAACAGTGCCTGGTTCTGCGTACTAAACAATTTTTTCCTGTGCCAGTGCGTTGCTGTACGGTGTCCTGCCTGCAGCTCGCACGGTACTTGTAAACTTGCACGCAGCCAGCACCGCAGCCTAACAGTGCCTGGTTCTGCGTACTAAACAATTTTTTCCTGTGCCAGTGCGTTGCTGTACGGTGTCCTGCCTGCAGCTCGCACGGTACCTTCCATCTGTCTTTAAATATCTTAGCCTCTAGTGTGTACCTTTCACGAAATAGTACCTGCTACTTGTTTTACAAGCCCCCAGAAAGCCACCAGAAATTATAAAATGTCACACAAAAAAACAAATCCCAAAAAAAGTCTTGCTAAGGGACAGGGACGAGGTACAGGCATTGGTAGTCGTGGCCAACTATCCACCAGTTCGGGCAGACAGACGAGGATTGATCGATCGTTCCTCCTGTCTAACTTTCCCCGTCAGGAAAGTAAACGAGTATTGAGGCCGGAAGACGAACAGCATCTAACGTCTTGGCTGGCAGACAAGACCTCAACAACAGCTTCTTGCAGAACTCAAGGTTCCTTGAGCACTGTGTCTACTGTTGGTACATACCATGCTGGGTCATCTAATCCACAACCTCTTCACAGTTCCTCAGACCAACAGCAGCCCCATGAAAATGTTGACACAGACATGGGTCACTCAGATGACTTATTTGGTACATATAATCCTTTACATGAATCCGGTTTGCCAGACTCCGTAGTAGATGACATACTTGATGAAGAATTGTCCAATCATGGACAAGTTTTAGAGACACCCTGGCCACATGAACGTGTCTTTCAGCAAAGTCTTAGACCGTCTCAGGAGTTGGAGGATGATGATGATGATGAGACAGTGACACACTTGTCATCTGGGGAGCAAAATCTATCTTGTTATCGGGAAGATTTAGAAGAGGAAGGGGTTGATGATGAGACAACTGATCCCACGTGGAATGTTGCGATGCAGAGCCAGCAGAGCAGCACGGAGGAAGAAAGTGTGTATGTCCCACCAACAAAGGCACCAAGGCCTACTCCTCCCACCAGAACTGAAAGAGTCACCACTGTTGCCCAAAATGTGTCCACTGTGGCTCAAAATTTGTCAACTGTTGGACAAAATGTCTCAAATGTGGGCCTCAGTAATCCCTCAGGGAGTACAGTCAAGCCTAGAGGTCGGTCAGCCACTGTGTGGAAATTTTTTAAAGATGGGCCTTCTCAAGAAAATGTGGTCATCTGTACCATCTGCCATGCAAGGCTAAGCAGAGGCCACGGGAAAGGAAACCAGAGCACCAGCAGTATGCGGAAGCACATGGCTGGTCAGCACCCTATTCAGTGGTCAAAAGTGCAGCCTTCCACAACAGTGTCATCTGACCCAAAGACTGCGACGGTAACTCAGATACGTCCATCACAATCAAGTGTTGCTGAAGCTGGTCCAGCTGATATGTACTCATCACAAGCAGCGGTTGCAGAGAGACTGAACACGAGTGCAGACAGTTCTCGGTCAGCAACATCCTTACAGTTATCAGTGACACAGCTGTACGAAAGGAAGCAGAAATACCACTCTTCCCACCCATTAGCCAAAAAAATAAATGCCCAGATAGCTAAGTTGTTAGCAGTCGAGATGTTGCCGTTTAGGCTTGTGGGTACCGACTCTTTCCGTGAGCTTTTGGCTGTGGCAGTACCACGCTACTCGGTTCCAAGCCGCCACTACTTTTCACGTTGTGCCGTCCCCGCGTTACATGAGCATGTCATTAACAACCTCAAGCGTGCCCTCACCAACGCTGTAACCGGGAAAGTACACCTTACTACGGACACGTGGACAAGCAGTTCAGGACAGGGCCGGTACATCTCGCTCACCGCGCATTGGATCAACGTTGTGGAGAGTGTGCCAAACGATGTTAGTGTTACATCAAACATCCTACCCACGCCACGGATAGCTGGCACAACCTCTTTCAGGGTCTCTGCATCATCCTATATGTCCACTACCCCATCTTCCGCTTCCTCGACCAATCCTCAATTGCCCTCAACATCACGGCCAAGTTGGGAGGTTTGCTGCAGTGCTTCAGCAAGACGCCAACAGGCTCTGCTGAAGCTGATCTGTTTAGGTCACACACCGCACACTGCAGTAGAGCTGTTGAAAGGTCTGAAGCAACAGACAGATGAGTGGCTATCCCCACTCCAACTCCAGACCGGTCTCGTGGTGAGCGACAATGGTCGTAACCTAGTGGCTGCACTTAAGCTCGGAAACCTTGTGCACGTGCCTTGCATGGCTCACGTGCTGAATCTAGTAGTGCAGAAATTCCTGCGTACATACCCAGAGCTATGTGACCTACTGGAGAAGGTGCGTCGAGTTTGTGCACATTTTCGTCATTCGTCAACAGCGGTTGGAAAACTTTCATTGCTTCAAAAGCAATTGAATTTGCCCAACCACAGACTCATTTGTGACATGCCGACACGATGGAACTCTACATTCCATATGTTATCGAGGATCAATGAGCAGCAGAGGGCAATATCCGAGTATCAGTTGCAACATGCCCGTCAGACCGGCAGTCAGCCACGACATATTAGTACAATGGAGTGGGTGTGGATCGCTGACACATCTGAGGTTCTTGATAATTTTGACTACTGCACAAAACTGGTGAGCGGTGATCAGTCCATCATCAGTGTCACTGTACCCATGCTGTGTCTGCTGAAAGAATCCCTCATTAATCAGAAAAATGAAGCATTGAGAGCCCAGCAGATGGCTATGGAGCCAGATTTAAACAGCGCAGTACCTAGCCAGCAAAGCCAGTATGACCAGGCCACAATGGCTCCTGAGGAGGAACAGGAGCAAGACGATGAAGAGGATTTATTTTTTGTTGGTGCCGATGTCAACCCAGATGGTACTCACAACCCCAGCTTTGTGTCTGTCCACCATGGGTGGCCTGGATAGGAGGAGGCGGAGACAGACTTTCCGGATACAATGGGTATTGAACATCGTTCTGAGGACACTGAAGACATGAGTCTATGCAGCTTAGGACACATGGCTCACTTAATGTTGACTTGTCTGCTAGAAGACCCACGAGTGATTAACATATTGCACAACGACCTCTACTGGTTGGCCACCTTTCTGGACCCACGTTATAAAGATAAATTCACCTCGCTGCTGTTTCAGTCACCACGTGGCTTGACAATTGACTATTTCAAGAGGGTTCTTGTGGATAATATGCTTCGAATATCACCGTCAGACAACACTCTGCCCATAGTTAGCAACTCTGTGCAACAGCAGCCTTTGGTCGGGGCACAATCATCCACGCTGTCCAGAAGAGATGCTGGAAAGATGTCCGCAAAGTGGGCTATGTTCAATAAGCCATCGAACCTGCAGCGCCATGTTGCTCCAGTAACCATCTCTCGGAGACAGAAACTTACCAACATGGTACAAGAATACTTAAGTGACAGTACCTGCTTCCTGACTGATGCCGCAGTCCCGTTTAATTACTGGGTCTCCAAGCTCCACACTTGGACCGAGCTCTCGTTGTATGCCTTGGAGGTGCTGGCATGCCCTGCAGCTAGTGTGACATCAGAGCGGGTTTTCAGTGCCGCTGGGGGTATCATAACTGATACCAGGACACGTCTTACTCCAGAGAATGCAGACAGGCTTACTCTAATTAAGTTTAATAGGAACTGGATTTCACAAGACTTCTTGAGCCCTGAAGACGACAGTACTCAGAGCTGAAGTGCCACGTTCAACATCAATATGATATAATTAATCATTGTATTATATTGTGTCTTTTTGGTACAAGCAGTATGTACAAGACCAGTAACGATTTGCGTAACCATGTTCCTGCAACCTAGTAATGAGGCTGCTTCATCTTAAACCAACACTACACCTTAACTTCGGTTTCATTAACCATCACAACACCTTTTCACAAGGAATCAACCTTTATTTTCTGTTAGCAAACATTTAAAAGCCCCTTGGGCTAGTTTTTTGAGCCACCCTGGCTAACAAGCTGATCATGGCCCTTAGGCCTGCATTTATACCCAAAATGCAAAACAGCCCCTTGGGCTAATTTTTGGAGACACCCAGCCTAAGAGGCTTATCATGGCCCTTAGGCCTGCACTTATACCCAAATTGCCAAACAGCCCCCTTGGGCAAATTTTTAGAGCCACCATGGCTAACAAGCTGATCATGGCCCTTAGGCCTGCATTTATACCCAAAATGCAAAACAGCCCCTTGGGCTAATTTTTGGAAACACCCAGCCTAAGAGGCTTATCATGGCCCTTAGGCCTGCATTTACACTAAAAATGCCAAACAGCCCCTTGGGCTAAATTTTGGAAACACCCAGCCTAACAAGCTGATCATGGCCCTTAGGCCTGCATTTACACGAAAAATGCCAAACAGCCCCTTGGGCTAATTTTTGGAGCCACCCAGGCTAACAAGCTTATCATGGCCCTTAGGCCTGCATTTACACTCAAAATGCCAAACAGCCCCTTGGGCTAATTTTTGGAAACACCCAGCCTAAGAGGCTTATCATGGCCCTTAGGCATGCATTTACACTAAAAATGCCAAACAGCCCCTTGGGCTAAATTTTGGAAACACCCAGCCTAACAAGCTGATCATGGCCCTTAGGCCTGCATTTACACTAAAAATGCCAAACAGCCCCTTGGGCTAATTTTTGGAGCCACCCAGGCTAACAAGCTTATCATGGCCCTTAGGCCTGCATTTACACTCAAAATGCCAAACAGCCCCTTGGGCTAATTTTTGGAGCCACCCAGGCTAACAAGCTTATCATGGCCCTTAGGCCTGCATTTACACTCAAAATGCCAAACAGCCCCTTGGGCTAATTTTTGGAGCCACCCAGGCTAACAAGCTTATCATGGCCCTTAGGCCTGCATTTATACCCAAAATGCAAAACAGCCCCTTGGGCTAATTTTTGGAAACACCCAGCCTAAGAGGCTTATCATGGCCCTTAGGCCTGCATTTACACTCAAAATGCCAAACAGCCCCTTGGGCTAATTTTTGGAAACACCCAGCCTAACAAGCTTATCATGGCCCTTAGGCCTGCATTTACACTAAAAATGCCAAACAGCCCCTTGGGCTAATTTTTGGAGCCACCCAGGCTAACAAGCTTATCATGGCCCTTAGGCCTGCATTTACACTCAAAATGCAAAACAGCCCCTTGGGCTAATTTTTGGAGCCACCCAGGCTAACAAGCTTATCATGCTTTGGGAGACACCCTGGCTAACAAGCTTTTTATGGCCCTTAGGCCTACATTTATACCAAAAATGGGATACAGCCCCTTGGGCTCATTTTTGGAGCCACCCAGGCTAACAAGCTTATCATGCTTTGGGAGACACCCTGGCTAACAAGCTTTTTATGGCCCTTAGGCCTACATTTATACCAAAAATGGGAAACAGCCCATTGGGCTAATTTTTCCAGGCACCAATCCTATGCCTGCATCGTGGGCGTTGCTTGGACTATCATCCTGCTGGAGCCTGTTGAAGGGTCCCACTCTACGCTCCATACAAAACGCGTAGACGCGATGTGTAGCATGTAGACGTCCCAGCCTCTCACATGTGTGTTCATAGTCTTGTTGCCATAGCGAGGCAGAAAGTAACCCCCCAAACACAGGCACTGTTTGTCAGCAACAGTTGTATGTGGAGTCATGATTTGACACTTAGTAACCAAGGTGACTTCATGCGCCATGCGGGCCGTAAAGTACTTGCTAATGATGCTCTCTCCCCTGTCCCCCACGCCAAATGTCTCGGGGTAATCCTTGACTCCTCCCTCTCCTTCAAGCCCCACCTGTAGTCCCTAACCAAGTCCCTGTGACTTCAACTCAAAAATATTTAACCAATTCGGTCGTTCCTCAATCCTGACACTGCTGAAACACTCATAAATGCCCTCATCATCTCCCGCCTTGACTACTGCAACCTCCTTCGCATAGGTCTCCCTGCCAACTCTCTTGCACCTCTCCAATCTATACTAAACTCTGCTGCCCGACTAATACATTGTCACGGGTGGCACGGATGACAGGGTGGAGGCCACGCGCAGACGATCCCAGCGTGTGGCCCACCAGCCATAATGGTGGAGGATGGTCCGTCTCTTTCAGGGGCATTTACCTTCTGTGTAGATGGAGAGAGGGTGTGATGGGATCTCGCTGTTATGGGGGGACGGCTGTGGAGGTCTTGTGCTCGGTCTGGTTTTATCCACCAATATTGTAGGTCACTAGGACCCAGCGGATTCCTTCCACTTTTATAAGGAAGTTCATCACCCTTCCTCGGTGCAGGTGATAGTTCCTTGTGCACTCATTATCCTTGCTCCAGCAGACGCGGAGGTTGTGGAGGTTGCTGAGCTCTGCCGTAACTGTAAGTGAAGGAAGGGGAGGATTCGATTTTTCTCCTTTTCCTTATGGATCCTGTGTCTGCTTTGGCCCAGCAGCTGCAGACTTTGTCTTTGGAGGTTGCGGACCTTCGGTCGGCTCTACAGGGACCACCATCACAACATGGTGTCTTGGGGAATCAAGCAGTGGGTCCGGCCAGACCGGAACCTAAGGTTGCCCTCCCTGACAGGTTTTCAGGAGGCAGAGATAAATTTACTGTGTTCAAAGAGGCCTGTAAATTATACTTCAGGCTTAGGCCGTATTCTACTGGTGACGAGCAGCAGCGGGTAGGGATTATTATATCATTGCTGCAGGGGGATCCCCAATCCTGGGCTTTCTCTCTGCCACAGGACTCTACTTGTCTCCAGTCTGTGGATGGATTTTTTGACGCCTTAGGCCTCATATATGATGACCCTGACCGTGTCTCTTTGGCTGAATCCAAATTGCGCCATCTCCACCAGGGGACTCGGTCAGCGGAATCATATTGTTCTGAGTTCCGCAGGTGGGCTATGGACACGAAGTGGAACGATCCGGCTCTCAGGAGTCATTTTTGCCAGGGTCTTTCGGAAAGACTGAAGGATGCCCTGGCAGTGTATGAGACCCCTCCGTCCCTGGAGGCAGCTATGTCGTTGGCTATTCGCATGGATAGACGCCTCCAGGAGCGGAGGGGTAGACCTCCTGCAACTGGGAGCCCTTCTCGTGGTGGTTCCTTGTTGCCGGGTGGTCACTCGGAGGGCGAGTCATTTCTCCCGAGGGGGGAGGAACCTATGCAACTTGGAGGAGCGGCGGCCTCGAGGCTCTCCTCCGGTGCCTCCCGGGGCAGGGGAAAGGGGGTCTGTTTTTTCTGTGGGAAAGGAGACCATTTTATCGGGGCCTGTCCCTACGCTCCTAAACGGACTGGGGTGCCGGGACCTCATGTGTCTATGGGGGGTGTGGGGGTAGTCGAGCGGGAGGTGTGTGTATCCTCCGTTTGTACTTCCCATTTTCTCCTGAGTGCAGAGGTGGCGCTAGAGAGCAAAACGGAAGGCATTTCTGTGTTTGTGGACAGTGGTGCGGGGGTCAGCATGGTGGATGCTCGTTTTGTACACGCTCATGGGCTTAACCGCTGTTTATTGTCTCGCCCCATCCGTATCTATGCCATCGACTCAGCACCGCTTGCTCAGGGTAGTCTCACACATATCGTACATAACATTAAGTTAACGGTTGGATCCCAACATCAGGAGACGTTATCTTGCTATGTCTTAGACGGTCTCCCCGCTCCCATTGTCCTGGGCTTGCCATGGTTGATTAAACATAATCCCGTAGTGGATTGGCAGTCCAGGGACATTGTGGAATGGAGTGATTTTTGTTCGGAGAATTGCTTGGCTACATCCTTTTCGGTGGTATCTGCTGAATCTCTGCCCCCATTCCTATCGGAGTATGAGGATGTGTTCTCAGAGAAGGGGTGCCGAGACTTGCCCCCTCATCGGGCATATGATTGCCCTATCAACCTCGTTCCCGGAGCTAAACTGCCTAAAGCTAGGATGTTTACTATATCTGGTCCCGAAAGACAAGCAATGAAGGATTTCATTTCTGAAAGTCTAGAGACGGGTCATATTAGGCCCTCCACGTCGCCGGTTGCGGCTGGTTTCTTTTTTGTGAAAAAGAAGGATGGGGGCCTCCGTCCTTGTTTGGATTTTCGGGAATTGAATCGGATTACTGTCCGTGATCCATACCCCCTCCCTCTGATCCCTGATTTGTTTAGTCAGGTTGTGGGTGCTAAATGGTTCTCCAAGTTGGATTTGAGGGGGGCCTACAACCTGATTAGGGTCAGAGAGGGGGATGAATGGAAAACTGCATTCAATACCCCGGACGGCCATTTTGAAAGTCTCGTGATGCCGTTCGGGCTCACTAACGCCCCTGCGGTTTTCCAACATTTTGTCAATGATATTTTCCATCATTTGGTGGGTAGATTTGTAGTGGTTTACTTGGACGATATCTTGATCTATTCTCCTGATATGGAGACGCATCAGTCCCATGTCAAACAGGTGTTGCAGGTCTTACGGGACAACAAACTGTATGCTAAACTCGAGAAATGTGTTTTCGCCGTTCAGGAGGTTCGTTTTTTGGGGTACCTCTTGTCGCCGTTGGGTTTCCGGATGGATCCGGAAAAGGTCCGGGCGGTGCTGGACTGGGAGCGGCCGGACAATCTACGGGCATTGCAACGTTTTTTGGGGTTTACCAATTTTTACCGTAAATTTATTAAGAATTATTCGGTACTGGTGACGCCTCTAACAGACATGACTAGGAAGGGGACGGATTTTTCTGAGTGGTCTGATTCTGCTCGCCAGGCTTTCTCCTCCCTGAAGCGTTGTTTTGCTTCCGCGCCTGTTCTTTGTCAGCCCGATCTTTCTCGGCCCTTTGTTGTGGAGGTGGATGCGTCTGAGGTGGGGGTGGGGGCTGTGTTGTCGCAGGGCCCTTCGCCTGGGAGATGGGTGCCCTGTGCGTTCTTCTCCAAGAAGTTGTCGTCGGCCGAGAGGAATTATGATGTGGGCAATAGGGAGCTCTTGGCTATTAAGTTGGCTTTTGAGGAATGGCGGCACTGGCTGGAGGGGGCTGTCCATCCCGTCACGGTTATTACCGACCATAAGAACCTGTCTTACCTTGAGTCCGCCAGGCGTCTCAATCCCCGGCAGGCCAGGTGGTCTTTGTTTTTCACGAGATTTAATTTTACCGTCACCTACCGTCCGGGGGTTCAGAATGTGAAGGCGGATGCATTATCGCGTAGTTTTCCGGGTGGTAGTACTCATGAGAGTCCCGTCCCCATCTTGCAGGAGGGGGTGGTTGTTTCTGCTCTTTGCCCTGATCTAGAGGGGGAGGTGTTGAAGGTTCAGGGGGGCGCCCCTGCCTCCTGTCCTTCTGGGAGGCTTTTTGTGCCGTTCTCTTTGCGTCTCAGGGTGCTGTCGGAACATCACGACTCTGTACTGGCGGGGCATCCGGGCGGTAGGGCCACTTTCGATCTCTTGTCTCGTCGCTTTTGGTGGCCGGGGTTGAGGAAGGACGTAGCGGAATTCGTATCCGCCTGTGGTGTGTGTGCACGTGCTAAGGTTCCGCATACCCGTCCGTCTGGGTCTCTCGTGCCATTGTCTATTCCTGAGAGGCCATGGACACATTTGTCAATGGATTTTATCACCGATCTTCCGGCGTCTGCGGGCAAGACGGTGGTACTGGTAGTAGTAGATAGATTCAGTAAGATGGTTCGCTTTGTGGCACTGCCCGCACTTCCTAATGCTCGGACTCTGGCACAGGTGTTTGTAAGTGAAATCGTGAAGCTTCATGGGGTTCCCTCTGATGTGGTTTCTGATCACGGTACTCAGTTCGTCTCCAAATTTTGGAAGGCTTTTTGTACACGTTTGGGGATTACGTTGTCCTTTTCTTCTGCTTTTCATCCTCAGTCTAATGGTCAAACCGAACGTGTGAATCAGAATTTGGAGACTTACCTGAGGTGTTTTGTCTCTGACCATCAGGAGACTTGGGCAAGTTATTTGCCCTTGGCCGAATTTGCCCTTAATAATCGCCTTCAGGAGTCCACTGGCAAGTCACCGTTTTTCGGTGCATATGGGTTTCATCCTCAGTTTGGTACTTTTAGTGGTACGAGTCCTTCCGGAGTTCCGGAAGAGGACCGTTTTACCTCGTCCCTCTCCTCGGTTTGGCGGGGTGTGCAGCGTAGCTTGAAGCTCTTAGGTGACAGGTACAAACGTATGGCTGACAGGAAGCGTGCGCCAGGTCCGGACCTATGTGTGAATGACTACGTGTGGTTATCTACCAAGAATGTGAAGTTGAAGGTGCCCTCTTGGAAGTTGGGGCCCAGGTTTATTGGCCCCTATAGGATAACCGCCGTTATCAATCCCGTGGCGTTTCGTCTCGCGTTGCCTCCTGCTCTTAAGATTCACGATGTGTTTCACAGGTCGCTCCTCAAGCCGTATGTGCCATCATCTCACCCGTCTCCTTTGCCTCCTGAGCCCATCTGTGTGGCGGGGAATCTGGAATTCGAGATCTCGAGGGTGGTTGATTCACGCATGTTGCGCCGTTCTCTTCAGTATTTAGTGCACTGGAGGGGGTACGGTCCTGAGGAGCGGATGTGGGTGCCGGCGTCGGAGGTGTCCGCCACGAGGCTGGTCCGCGCTTTTCACCGTTCCCATCCGGCTAAGCCTGGTCCTGAGTGTCCGGGGGCCACTCGTTGGAGGGGGGGTACTGTCACGGGTGGCACGGATGACAGGGTGGAGGCCACGCGCAGACGATCCCAGCGTGTGGCCCACCAGCCATAATGGTGGAGGATGGTCCGTCTCTTTCAGGGGCATTTACCTTCTGTGTAGATGGAGAGAGGGTGTGATGGGATCTCGCTGTTATGGGGGGACGGCTGTGGAGGTCTTGTGCTCGGTCTGGTTTTATCCACCAATATTGTAGGTCACTAGGACCCAGCGGATTCCTTCCACTTTTATAAGGAAGTTCATCACCCTTCCTCGGTGCAGGTGATAGTTCCTTGTGCACTCATTATCCTTGCTCCAGCAGACGCGGAGGTTGTGGAGGTTGCTGAGCTCTGCTGTCAGATAAGTGTTTCCTTTTCCCAAATGTCTGTCTTCCCTGGTGTTTGTCTTTAGTTGATAGTGGAGGGGTCTAGTGAACCCCTCCATCTGATCCTTAGATAAGATAGTGCTAGGATCAGAGAGGGACGAGGTTCGTGGTCGGCGACAGTTGAGGAGACTGTATAGGGACGTTAGGGCAGACAGGGTCAGCTCTAGGAAGTCTAGGGGTCACCGTCTCCTTCTTGTGCCCTTAGCGTTAGGGACTCCTTGTTCCCCCCCCCCCGTCGTTATCCTACGCTGGGTGTCTTCCCCACTCCCAGCGTGACATACATCTGTCCTCACGCTACTCCCCTGCCTACCCCCTCTGCCAAGCCGTTCACTGGCCCCTCCGGCCCACAGAGAGCTCACTTTAAAACACTGACCATGACATTCAAAGCCTTACACAACCTATCCCCACCATACATCTCCGACCTGATCTCCCGATACCATCCCTCACGCAACCTGCGTTCATCCCAAGAACTTGTCCTACAGTCCACCCTCATCTCCTCTTCCCACAACCGCATACAGGATTTCTCCCGGTAATCCGCCATGCTATGGAACTCCCTGCCCCACCTCATCAGTCAGTCGCCTACCCTCTGAACCTTAAAGATACTTCTAAAGACTCACCTCTTCCGACAGGCCTACAACCTGCCATGAGACCCCGCTACACGCCCCACGACCGACACCTTCCCCACCCTATTGTATCCCCACCCACCCCTCGTAGAATGTGAGCCCACGCGTACAGGGTCCTCTACTATTGTACCTATATGATTTTATTGTCTATGTTTATTGTACTTGTCCTTCTCTACCTTTTCCTCATGTAAAGCGCCATGGAACCTATGGGCGCTATATAAATAAATAATTATAATAATTATGATGACTTGAAGCCCAACCACAAAAATAACTCCACATTCATTCCTTGAAAAAATACAGACACAAAGCTGGTTTTTAAAACTGTGTTTAAAAAAAAAAAATGGCAGCACTGTTTGGACATTCCAAAAAATACTACCTTTTAAAATTGTAGTAACAACAAGAACAACAACAAATGGAGCCCTACAGGTCCTGGTAGGTGGGCTGTCCGTCCTGCAAAAGGTCAAGGGCCCCACGTATGGCCTGGCCGAACCCTTCAGGGTGGATCCTCTGAACAGGTGTAGGGAACGGTGGTAGGTCCCTGTTAGCTGGCCACTGGCAGTGAGGCAAAGCCCTGTGGGGTGGGACATGGCTGTCCCGTGTTGTGGGCCTGCCTTGCCTGTTAGAGTTTATTTTCCACCCATCCAAATATTGGAACACATCACCGGAGTCGTTATTTGGCTGACAGGCTTCCAGCACTATCTGTAATGCTGACCTTGCCCGCAGTAGCCTGTCAAATGGAATATTATCCATGAATGGTATAATACTGCGGGCAAAGTCAGCATTACTCTGTTGCACACTTAAATGTGCTGACCCCGGGATCGGACCATAAGCTGGGCCTGCCGCTGGTGGCGTCGGTGGTGGTGCTGGCCCTGCCGCTGGTGGTGGCGGTGGTGGTGCTGGCCATGCCGCTGGTGGTGGCGGTGGTGGTGCTGGCTCTGCCACTAGTGGGGGCGGTGGTGGTGCGGACCCTGCCGCTGGTGGCGGTGGTGGTGGTGGTGGTGGCGGGGACGGCGGTGGTGGTGTTGATGGCCCTGCCGCTGGTGCCGGCGGTGGTGGTGCTGGCACGGCCGCTGGTGGCGGCGGTGGTGGTGCTGGCCCTGGCGCTGCTGGCGGCGATGCTGGTGGTGGTGGTGGCGGCGGCGACGGCGGTGGTGGTGGTGGCGCCGGCCGTGGTGGTGGTGGTGGGTTTACTCCACGCCGCCTTCTGTTTGGAGGTGGAGGATTAGCAGCACGCCGCCCTCTGTAGTAAGCTTCTCTGTGGGTAAAGTAAAAAAAAATTTGGTGAATGCATTGCATTTGGAAACAAAAACATAGGTCAAACATTAAGTTGCACGCTTTTTAGACTCTGTGTATCTGTGTATTCTTAGGGCCCTTTCACATCAGCGTTTTTCGTAATTCGCGGCAGATGCGGTGAAAAAAACGCATCTGCCGCGTTTGCCGCATAACCGTTCCACTTGCGGCGCGGTTGCGTTTTTTTCCATAGAAAGTATAGGGGGACTTGCGGCAGGTGCGGCAAGTGCGGTTTTGCACTTGCGGCAGGTGCGGCCGCGAAAAAAACCGCGGCTGACCGCGGTTTTTTTTCGCTGCCGCACCTGCCGCAAGTGCAAAACCGCACTTGCCGCACCTGCCGCAAGTCCCCCTATACTTTCTATGGAAAAAACCGCAACCGCGCCGCAAGTGGAACGGTTATGCGGCAAACGCGGCAGATGCGTTTTTTTCACCGCATCTGCCGCGAATTACGAAAAACGCTGATGTGAAAGGGCCCTTAATCAGATATTTGTTATTATTATGAAATAATAACCAACTGTACATAACATAAAGGAATACGTGACTTTCTTTGCTAATTCCATACTAATACATAATTTTTCACCCCCTGATTACCACCCACCCCCCCCCCATCCCATCTAATCTAGACGATCAATAACACCAATGGTTCACATGAAAAAAAAAAGTCCCCCTGACTTCACTTTTAACTTGACATACTTAATTCACAAAACTTTTAGCTTATATCATCTATATAAAGCAGGGAAGGGGTTGAAAGGTATACAATATATATATATATAATATATTTATATAATCGGGAGTTTGAAATTCCGGCACTGTAGCCGAATCCCAAACTCCTTAGCGTCACTGCAAGCGGAGACGCGTATGCGCCTTCGCGAGCCGCAGACGCTTAACTCACACAGCCGCTATAGCGTTTTCTCGAGCGGCCTCGCGCCCTCCGCTCACAGCAAGACCTGCGCCCCTCACAGCGCCCAATCCGCCCCGGCATGCTGGCATTTGTACTTCCCCCGTCTGTGCACCCACAGGTCTTAGCAGATCACTGATGCTGACAGCGGGGGGGGACAACACAGACAATCAAATCAGGAGGAGGTCAGTGTCAGGAGGAGATGACAGCCGCCCGCCGGGGCCTGTGACACTGCAGAGGTCACAGCGGGGCTGTGTGTGCGGACAACGGGGAGGCCGGGGGCTACGGACGTACCGGACACGTCCTCTGCTCCTGGAGATGTGCCGCGGTTCCACGCTCGCAGCGTATCTGACGCGGGAGCCGCGCTCACCACGCCCACACCACGCCCTCTGCCAAACAACCCACACCTCTCACTAACCTCCTGCAGCTAACCACACCCCATGTTTACCTTTGCCATGATGTCATTTAGCTGCGGCCGCTATCTTTAATAAGGTCAGTAATGATGGCAGTAATCGGATCTCTGCTCCCTCTAGCACGCCCCAACACTGTAGCACCATCTATTAACCCTATTCTCATCACCTATATACTCTGCTACCCACTGAGCCGCCTGTATACTCTGCTACCCACAGACCCGCCTGTATACTCTGCTACCCACAGACCCGCCTGTATACTCTGCTACCTCAGACCCGCCTGTATACTCTGCTACCCACAGACCCGCCTGTATACTCTGCTACCCACAGACCCGCCTGTATACTCTGCTACCCACAGACCCGCCTGTATACTCTGCTACCCACAGACCCGCCTGTATACTCTGCTACCCACAGAGCCGTCTTTATACTCTGCTACCTCAGACCCGCCTGTATACTCTGCTACCCACAGACCCGCCTGTATACTCTGCTACCCACAGAGCCGTCTTTATACTCTGCTACCTCAGACCCGCCTGTATACTCTGCTACCCACAGAGACGCCTGTATACTCTGCTACCTCAGACCCGCCTGTATACTCTGCTACCCACAGACCCGCCTGTATAGTCTGCTACCCACAGAGCCGTCTTTATACTCTGCTACCTCAGACCCGCCTGTATACTCTGCTACCCACAGAGACGCCTGTATACTCTGCTACCTCAGACCCGCCTGTATACTCTGCTACCCACAGACCCGCCTGTATACTCTGCTACCCACAGAGCCGTCTTTATACTCTGCTACCTCAGACCCGCCTGTATACTCTGCTACCCACAGACCCGCCTGTATACTCTGCTACCTCAGACCCGCCTGTATACTCTGCTACCTCAGACCCGCCTGTATACTCTGCTACCCACAGACCCGCCTGTATACTCTGCTACCCACAGACCCGCCTGTATACTCTGCTACCCACAGAGCCACGTGTATACTCTGCTACCCACAGAGCCGAAATGGAACCTAATGTATATATTAATAAATAATACTAAATGTACACAACAGTGCTGCAGACACATACCTTGGCATACGGGCCACCGGGTGAAGGAAGGACAGCCGGTCATAAAAGTGGTAGTGGTTGAGCAATGGAGCGGCTCCCGGTTGTCTCTCTGAGTACTGCCGGTACTGCTTCTTATGCTGGTCCCGGCAGCTCCTCCACCGTTTTTTAAGATGGTCAACTGTGAAATGATTTGAAACCGGGTTTAGAGATGTGTAATATTTGAAACAACAAAAGTATGTGTACAAATCAACAATAACATTTTATTCATTTTGTGTGTGTAATGTGTATACAAGGCACAGTGACACGACAGTGTGGAACATCATCAACAGCATTACGGACATTGAGCTCACGTGGCCACAATCACAAATGAGGCAGGACACATGTCAACGCATAGAGAATGTAATAGTGCGGGCACCAGACTCTGGTCATTAGTGGTATTTATATACACCCAACCCCTTGGCCGAAAGAGCCAGGAGGATCAGACATTAAACTCATTGTACTGTTGTGACCCCATCCAAATATAGGCAACTATGCGGTGGAGCATGATAACACATTCAGGGTCCTGTATACCCTGCTATGGGGGCCCTGTATTCCCACTGCTGGGGGCCCTGTAAACCCACTGGGCCACTGTCTACCCACTGCTGGGGGCCCTGTATACCCACTGCTGGGGGGGCCTGTACACACACTGAGGGCCCTGTATACAGGGACTGACTGGCACCCTACAGTTTGGGTCGCAACCCTCCCTCACCGGCCCGACAAAGGTGAGGACGGGGGGTGGGGGGGGGGGTGATGACTGGCGGCTGCCTCACAGTCACCGCAGCTCCCGCATTCTCCTATGGCTCGCTCCCAGCCGCAGCCTCGCGCTCCTCACAGCCGCTCGCTAACAGTCGCAGCCGCACGCCACTCACAGACGCTCACTCCCGGACGCAGCCGCGTGCTGATGACGTCATCGCGCGCCCAGGAGCTTCCGTTTCCGCCTGCTGCTTCAGGGACATGCGGATTATTCATGCTCCTGCAGCCGCATGACCCATGGCACCTGGGCCAGTCCGCCCCTGCCTGTATACCACAATATGGGGGATGTATACCCATCTGGGGCCTGTATACTCTGCAGGGGGAGGTGTATACTCTGCTGGGGGGCTGTCCACCAGTGATAGCCGCTGTATACCAGGATGGCGGTGAATATGTTTTCATAGTTTTTCGGGCAAAAATAGGGGGGTCGGCTTATACACGGGTCGGCTTATACACGAGTATATATACAGTAAATGCAATATATAACGTGTAAAGTCATTTAACTTACTTAGATTGCTCTGTTCCTCATGGTCACTCCGATGGAACGCAGGGAACATCTCTTGGGCGATCTCTCTCCAGGCTGTATTAATTTGGGTCGTATCCCCATAGTCAGGATCTGTAGGGAGCCATAGAAATGGACGAGCCTCCACAAGTGCAATAAGACGCAGTGTGTTCACCGTGCCACGTCCTGCTGCCATGATTGCACTGATGAATGGATCGCTCTGTGTGTGCGCCTGTCAGCGCGACTCGCTTCCTGTTTCCTTAAAGCATGGTGTGTGCTGGAGAATCCCTTCCCTCGCATCATCGGCTACAAGCCTCAAAATAAGAGAAAAACCAGCGAGTTTGGACTCGCACACTTTCAGAGACACATCAGCGAGTTGTAAATGTCATTATTCGCTATTACTCGGTTCCCTATTCATTAACATTGGACTCGCTGGACTCGCAACGAGTCCCGAGTCCTTGACTCGGACTCGTTGGGGTCTTGCGATTCCGAGTCTTTTCGGACTCGCTCATCTCTAGTGTATAGGCCCAGTTACACACACAGATAATTGTACAGAGATTGTTCGCAGATCTCTGGTTGCAGTGAAATCATGGACACATTGTTACATTTGTACACGGCCACAAAATAACAAGGTAACAATGTGTCCATGAATTCACTGCAACCACCATCTGTCTATCCTCTGTATTCATTCTATCTATTCTATTTGTATCTATCTATTCGGGTACCTTTACACACGGCTACATTTGTAGCTTGTCACCAGGTAACTTACTGGTTGCAGTGAAATCATGGATACATGGTTCTATCTTGTTGCTGTGTACAAATGGAATCATGTATCCATGATTTCCCTGCAACCAGTAAGTTACCTGGTGACAAGCTACAAATGTAGCCGTGTGTAAAGGTACCCTTCGAGTTAGGCGGCCGTCACACAGTACAATTTTGTAAGGGAACTCAATAACAATGTCAGGGGTGCGCGCTTGTGGACAACCTCGTTAGTGAGGTGTCACGTGTATAGATAACGTTCAGGACGCAGCAACGATGTTACGTGTAGGTATCGTTCACACAACCAGCGAACGATGCTTGCCAATGTTGTGAATAGGAGAAATCGGTAAGGAGCCCGGTTATCGCGGTGTCACACAGAACGATGCAGCAGATTGGATGATCGACATCATCTGATATGGGGTCCGGTTCTCATATCTGTGATTAACGATCTGACAACTTATCGGTAGTCACATCATCCTGTCACACGCAACGACGTCGTTACAGCGACTGAAAATCTGCAACGTTTCAGCTATATCTTTACAGATATCGTAGCGTGTGATGGCCGCCTAATATCTATCTATATATCTATGTGAAAAAAGGGGACTGCAGCAAGGAGTCCGCTCTATATATATATATATATATATATATATATATAACTAGAAAGAAATGCTCTGCAGCACTCGGTTACTAGTGTCGCAGCCGACGAGCAAACAGACATTGGCCAATGTATGTACCAAGAACTTCAGAATAAAAAGATAAGATTTTGAGTTTTTTGAAAAAACGTACGTTTTTAACTTTTTTCTCATATATATATAGCTTGTTAGCACATGTACATCTTTGGTAGTAACCGAGTGCTGCAGAGCATTTCTTTCTAGTTATTTGATTCAGCAGCCCTGCTGGCACCGGTTCACATTAGTCTGTGAGTGCTATGCAGTTTTTTTTCTGCTTTGTATTTTATGGAGTTGCTGGCTCCATGCTGCAATTGCACCCTTGTTGACTGCAGGTGATCTAAGGTTGAGATGGGGTCTGCCCACTGAGAGGTGGGGGGTGGACAAGGAGGATAGGGATATCAGAGTAGGACTCGTCGGACCTGAAGTCACTTTGTCGCAGTCGACGAGCAAACAGACATTGGCCAATGTATGTACCAAGAACTTCAGAATAAAAAGATAAGATTTTGAGTTTTTTGAAAAAACGTAAGTTTTTAACTTTTTTCTCATATATATATAGCTTGTTAGCACATGTACATCTTTGGTAGTAACCGAGTGCTGCAGAGCATTTCTTTCTAGTTATTTGATTCAGCAGCCCTGCTGGCACCGGTTCACATTAGTCTGTGAGTGCTATGCAGTTTTTTTTTTTTCTGCTTTGTATTTTATGGAGTTGCTGGCTCCATGCTGCAATTGCACCCTTGTTGACTGCAGGTGATCTAAGGTTGAGATGGGGTTTGCCCACTGAGAGGTGGGGGTGGACAAGGAGGATAGGGATATCAGAGTAGGACTCGTCGGACCTGAAGTCACTTTGTCGCAGTCGACGAGCAAACAGACATTGGCCAATGTATGTACCAAGAACTTCAGAATAAAAAGATAAGATTTTGAGTTTTTTGAAAAAACGTAAGTTTTTAACTTTTTTCTCATATATTTATATAGCTTGTTAGCACATGTACATCTTTGGTAGTAACCGAGTGCTGCAGAGCATTTCTTTCTAGTTATTTGATTCAGCAGCCCTACTGGCACCGGTTCACATTAGTCTGTGAGTGCTATGCAGTTGTTTTTTTTTCTGCTTTGTATTTTATGGAGTTGCTGGCTCCATGCTGCAATTGCACCCTTGTTGACTGCAGGTGATCTAAGGTTGAGATGGGGTCTGCCCACTGAGAGGTGGGGGGTGGACAAGGAGGATAGGGATATCAGAGTAGGACTCGTCGGACCTGAAGTCACTTTGTCGCAGTCGACGAGCAAACAGACATTGGCCAATGTATGTACCAAGAACTTCAGAATAAAAAGATAAGATTTTGAGTTTTTTGAAAAAACGTAAGTTTTTAACTTTTTTCTCATATATATAGCTTGTTAGCACATCTTTGGTAGTAACCGAGTGCTGCAGAGCATTTCTTTCTAGTTATTTGATTCAGCAGCCCTGCTGGCACCGGTTCACATTAGTCTGTGAGTGCTATGCAGTTTTTTCTTTCTGCTTTATATATATATATCCTATTTATATCTATCTATTCTATTTCTATCTATCTATCTATCTATCTATCTATCTATCTAACTAACGGGTTTGTCTGAATCCCATTTTAGACAAACTAAGGACTGGATTGTATGTGTGTGAACATGGAATCGGTGATCACACCTCCTGCCATGCCCCCTCCCCATTCAGAAATGTGAGGGAGTGTGAATGTAGGCTGATCCTGCAGCTCACAGCATCCATGCCCCCTGATACACCTCCTGCTTTTTGCTCTTACATGAAGCTGCCAGGCAGATATCTGGATTCCCTGAGGTGGGGGCTAGAGTAAAGGAGCAGGTATGATTTTATCTATCTATAATGGCCACTTTACACGTGGCAACAGGAAGATAGAATACGGCAGGTGTCGGAGACAATTGTACCTTTTACCTTGAAAACACCTTGAAGTGGCTGCGTGTAATTCAGGTATCTCCAAGGTGTTTTGAAGGTAAAAGGTACAATTGTCTCCGACACCTGCCCGTTTATATCTTCCTGTTGCCGCGTGTAAAGTGGTCATTAGAGATCTATAGATCATAGAACTGCAGTGTACAGCTCTGCTTCATCCTGTAGGAGGGCAGGAACTGTTCTAAAAGTTTTCTCTCACTGGAGTTCCCCTTTAAATCTGTATGGTCAGTTTAATGGTACCTTTACACGCCGCTACTGGATGGTGGCAACAACCGGGTACTTGATCTGCACGAGCACACACAAACGGTTGCAAACGGTAATCGCACCACCTTTACACACCGCAACAAGGTGCGCTACAGTAAGTCACATCTATCTCTGGATACACCGCCGGGTGTCTCAAGTTACCTCCTGCAGAGCACCTTACCTCATTTACACACCGCTACAACAAGCTAATATGGGCGGACCTGGTGCAGCAGGGACAACACATAGGCGTGCCACTATTGTGGATTACGAGAATTCCATACGCTGATAGGACAAAGCAATAACATCATGATTGGGCAGCCAGCGCAGGAGGCTGACTAATACATGACACTCGAGCAATTGTGTAGTGTGTGTGGTCAGCTCCTTAAATATGCCTCCCTATGCAGCGACTACCAATCGTAACGCAGGAGCTTCCACCAATGATCGCTGATGGGGCGCGGTAATCCGGAGGCTGTGTCACGCCCCAGCTACATACCAGGTACATAGCATGTGCCCGACGGGGCCCCCCCGGCGAGGTGGATGCCGCTACCATTCAAAGCGGCCGCAGGCGCCGCACACAGAGATCAAAGGCCGGGCTGCCGCCGCCAGACTGTAGTAGCCTGCTGCCTGCCTGTGACCCTGTGTGTTCTCTGCGCACTGCGCAGTCTGCAGAGTTGGTCACCTCCCCCCTGGCCGGCCTGTGACCCTTGTGAGTCCTAAGTCCGACTCCTTACTAACTAAGTCCCTCACAGCAGACAAGCAGGAAGAGGAAGGAGCTGCTGCACTGCCCGGAGCGAGGGTGAGAGAGAGGCGCCGCTATTAATAACACTATTTATTGACAGTGAGCAGCGGCAGCATGGGGAGGCCTTACTGTGAGGGGGGGGCCTGTATACCCTGTGTGTGCTGCTGGGACTCTGGGAGCTGTATACACCCTGTGTGTGCTGCTGGGAGCTGTATACACCCTGTGTGTGCTGCTGGGAGCTGTATACACCCTGTGTGTGCTGCTGGGAGCTGTATACACCCTGTGTGTGCTGCTGGGAGCTGTATACCTCCCTGTGTGTGCTGCTGGGAGCTGTATACCTCCCTGTGTGTGCTGCTGGGAGCTGTATACCTCCCTGTGTGTGCTGCTGAGAGCTGTATACCTCCCTGTGTGTGCTGCTGGGAGCTGTATACCTCCCTGTGTGTGCTGCTGGGAGCTGTATACACCCTGTGTGTGCTGCTGGGAGCTGTATACACCCTGTGTGTGCTGCTGGGAGCTGTATACACCCTGTGTGTGCTGCTGGGAGCTGTATACAACCTGTGTGTGCTGCTGGGAGCTGTATACACCCTGTGTGTGCTGCTGGGAGCTGTATACACCCTGTGTGTTCTGCCGGGAGCTGTATACCCTGTGCCGGGAGCTGTATACACCCTGTGTGTGTCGGGAGCTGTATACCCTGTGCCGGGAGCTGTATACCCTGTGCCAGGAGCTGTATAAACCCTGTGCCGGGAGCTGTATAAACCCTGTGCCGGGAGCTGTATACACCCTGTGTGTGCCGGGAGCTGTATACACCCTGTGTGTGCCGGGAGCTGTATAAACCCTGTGTGTGCCGGGAGCTGTATAAACCCTGTGCCGGGAGCTGTATAAACCCTGTGCCGGGAGCTGTATAAACCCTGTGCCGGGAGCTGTATACCCTATGGTGGGACTCTGGGAGCTGTATACCCTGTGCTGGGAGCCTGTGCGCCGGAGGAGGAAGCATGAAGACCCGGAGGAGCACGGTGTCAGAGCGGCAGGGATAAGTAAGTATAATGATGTATTCCTTTACAGGTGTGCAGCAGCAGCAAGGGGGGGCCCTGTATACCACCACTGGGGCCTGTATATACCACCACTGGGGCCTGTATGTACCACCACTGGGGCCTGTGTATACCACCACTGGGGCGGCTGCTGTAATACTGCTGAGGCCTGTATATACCACTGGGGAGGCTGCTGTATACCACTGGGGCTGCTGTATATACCACTGGGGCCTGTATATACCACTGGGGCTGCTGTATATACTGCTGGGGCCTGTATATACTACTGGAGAGGCTGCTGTAATACTGCTGGGGCCTGTATATACCACTTGGGAGGCTGCTGTATACCACTGGGGCTGCTGTATATACTGCTGGGGCCTGTATATACCACTGTGGAGGCAGCTGTATATACTGCTGGGGCCTGTAAGAGGGTGTGTCTTGAAGGGGGCGTGTCATTGGGTGCGTGTCTTGGAGGGGGCGTGTCATTGGGGCGTGTCTTGGAGGGGGCCCCGTTCAAAAGTTTGCTATGGGGCCCTGCCAGTTCTAGTTACGCCCCCTGCAAGAAGTATAACATTTTTATTTTTTCATCAATGTAGACACATGAGGGTTATTTTTTGTGAGACGAGTTGTACTTATGAATGACATCATTTATTTTACCATATAGTGTACAAGAAAATGGGAAAACAAAATTTCCAAGTGCGGTGAAATTGCAAAATAAAGTGCAATTCAACAATTATTTTTGTTTTTTTTTATTAGCCATGTTTACTATTTGGTAAAGTTGATGTGTCAGTATAACACCTCGAGTTGGTACAAGTTTGTATAGATCCAACATGTATACTTTTAATGTTGCCTAAGTGGTGAAAAATAAATTCAGAATATTAAAAAAAATAATTGCTCTTTTGTCGCCATTCTCCACGACCCGCAGCGTCCTAATTTTTCGGGATCTGGAGCAGTGTGATAGGTTATATTTTGTGGCTTGAGCTGACGTTTATAATAATACTAAATTTAGGTAGATGTGCTGTTTTGATCACCCGTTATTGCATTTTATTGCAATGTTGCAGAGACCAAAAAAGCATAATTTTGGCGTTTGGACTTTTTTTTCCATTTTGTAGTTTACATATCAAATTAATTGATTTAATATTTTGATAGAATCAGTATTTCTGAACATGACAAGACCAAATATGTAATATCAAACACCAATTTACCCAGCAAATGTGTCTACCAAGATACTGTATATATTTGTACTGGGATTCCTCTTAAATTAACTCATCCATCATTAACCAGAGAATACAAAAGAAGAGGACTTATACCAGTTATACAAGTTGATGCAAAATCACATTTCATAGAGCTCAAATCATGCATACAATATAACCTTTAATATGTTTCCATTAAAACGGACATACACACTTAGTAGAATACATGGAGAGACACAAGATTGTCTTTAGCAGCCAGGCATTTTCATGCAAAACATGTATTTTGTGATCAGGTGATACAAATTTAAGGCAGGGTTCACATTTGCGTTCGGCACCGCAGCATATAGGGTGCATATGCATACGCAGTGCCGAACGCAGACACTGTTATTCGAACGCAGTGGCGATTGTTTGCATGTGTTCACATGATGATGTCTATAGGAAACAATTACAATACGGCCAGGCCATAGGAATTCGAGAGAGAGAGAGAGAGAGAGGGGAGAGAGAGAGACGCTTGCTGACAAACCAAGCACCTGGGGACGCGCAAAAAATCCAACATTTTGCATTCGGTAGGTGCTTTTAAAAAACACATCCGAACACAAACGCAACCAAACGCAGCCATTTGCAGGTACTATGCACTCCCATGTTAAACATAGGAACTCAGTGCGCATTCCGAACGCACAAGTGAACCCAACCTAACAGAGGCTGACAAGAATACTTCCTTTTATGAGGGGGGGAAAAAACAACATCAGAGTTCTCTCAGGATGGTTATATAAAAAACTTAGGGTCCTAATGGTTCACTCAGGAAATCTCTGGCTAGAATCTAAAGGCCACTTCACACACACAGATATCTGAGTCCAATATCTGAACAGATCTCTGGTCACAGTGAAATCATGGATACTTTGCTCCATTTTGTGGCTGTGTACAACATGGAGCAATGTATCCATGATTCCACTGCAACCAGAGATCTGTTCAGATATTGGACTCAGATATCTGTGTGTGTGAAGTGGCCTTTAAGCTCTAACTAAAGGCCCCGTCTCACACATCAATATCGCTAACGATATTGTTGCAACGTCACTGTTTTTGTAACGTTGCAGCGATGTTGAAATGACATCATTGTGTGTGACTTGTATCAACGATACGTCGTTGATCATTGATCTCCGATTTATGAAACGGTTCATAAATCTATCATTGGTCGCCTGCTGGATGCACAGCATCGCTGCATGTGACAGCGGGACAGCAACGATCAGCGAGCTCCCAGTGCCTCACAGCAAGCGCTGTGGGAGCTGGTATCCAAGGTAAACAGCGGGTAACTTAGCAGAGTGCGGCACTTAGTTACCCGCTGTTTACCTTGGATACCAGCGCGCTCGCTGGTATTGATCACTGGTGAGTCTTCCTGTGTGACAGCTCACGAGTGATTAGTCCACGAGGTGGCAGCGTGGAACGGGGCCTTAAGAGTCTTAACCCTCTCACTCTCCAAGGGTCAGCAATAGACAATGCACCAGTACAATTAAACCAAGTAGTCAAACTGCTTTTGCAGTATGTATCCTGGTTCACCCCTAGTCTCTTAAGGGCCCGTCACACAGGGACATATCGCCGGCGATGTTGCCGGCAACTGAGGGGAATGGTCAGGTTGCGGCGACATCGCCGGTGAGTTGCCTCGTGTGACAGGGCGATAATCAGGCGATGAATCGCCTGAGTCACATCGCCAGGTTTCCCAACAATGTTGGGAAACCTGGCGATGTTGCTCAGGCGATCCTGCCTGATCGCCCTGTGTAACGCGGCAACCTGCAATGTTGCAGGCGATTCCGCCTATATCCAACATTGCGAGTGATCGCTTGCTGGGTTGCTGGGCAACCCAGCGAGCGATAGCCGCGGCAACTAGCCGGCGACATCGCCGGTAAGTTGCTCAGTCTGACATCTCACCGGCGATGTTGTCAGGGATGCGCGCTCCCGCGATCCCCAGCAACATCGCCGGCGATATGTCCCTGTGTGACGGTACCTTAAAGGGGCTCTTTGTGTGCAAAAAACTATGCTATTACCTACATGGAGGGGTTGTACCACGGGCTCCAGACAGCTATGCCAAGGACCCTAAATTTAATATCACTCACTCATAGTGATGCTGATAGGTATGCTCCAGTCAAGGGGGCATATATACATATTCCCCCTCCTGTACCTATTTGTCCTGATTGTCTAGAGTTATTGTAATTGTCCTTGTGTCCCCTATCGTCATGTAAAGCGCCATGGAACCTAATGGCGCTATATAAATAAATAATAATAATAATAATAATAATAATAATATGTATCTGTATTGTGTATCAGATACAGGTACGTCTCAGTGAATTAGAGTATCATTGAAAAGTTATTTTTTTCAGTAATTCAATACATAAAGTGTAATGCATTTATTATATAGAGTCATTACAGAGTGATCTATTTCAAGTGTTTATTTCTGTTAATATTGATGATTATGGCTTACAGCCAATTGAAACTCAAAGTCATTATCTCAGAAAATTGAACTAGGAAGGATGAAGGGTTAAAAACCATGCTGCCGTATTCTACAACACATCAAAGGGAGATTATAATATTGATTTATTAGTCAACGCACTTCAGGGCTCCCAGAAACGCTCTGAAACACGGAAATATTATATTAATTTGTTTTGAGGAAGGAGCCAGGGAGCCCTGAGTCATGATGACTAATAAATCAGTATTATATTCACCCTTTGATATTTAGGGGAATACGACAGTGTGGTTTTTAACCCTTCATCCTCCCTACTCTATATGCACCATGCTGGGGACTGCAGCAGCCATTATACACTTTTATAAAGGTTGTGACTCTCACAACCACACAAGGTGAAGCCTCTAATACTTATTTAGGTAATATTTTATTGATTGCTCTTAGTGGGAGAAACAAAATAATAATCTTGCAGTTGTGATACCTTTTATTGGCTAACAAAAATATAATAAGTGATTTACAGGGCAAGCTTTTGAGACTTCTCACGTCTCTTCATCAGGCATGGTATGACAAAATATTAGAAAAAACAGAAATATATACACAACCAGAGCAGATGCAAGTTAAAATAAATGGACTTTTAAATAAACAAATAGAGCCTAGAGAGGATCCTTAATAATCCAGCCTTAGTGGGGTGAAAGTTTTTATTGCCCTAATTTAAATGTAAACCTGGTGCCCTCAGTGTCTCTGGAACAAATTCTTATGGCCGCTTTACACGTCCCGATATCGTCGTCCAATTTCGATAAAAAGTCACGTGGTTCGTGCGTTGGCCCCGATATCGTTTGTGCGTTGTGTGATGTGAATGTGCAATTCGATGCAAGAACGATGCCAAAACGATATTGCTCGGGAATTGTGCAGGCTCTCCAACTGCTCGATATTGGATGGACGATCTGGCAGGATCGTTCTGTGTGACAGCCCAACAACGATTTGGAGCACAACTTCCCTATTCACTCCCATGTTAAATGGTCGTTCCCTGGTTCGCTCGTACAAGGGTGTGTATACATCGCAGTTGTGTTGCCTGCCGATATGTCCCTGTGTGACAGCTCCTATGCGATCTTGGATTTCAGCCAAAAAAGTGTGCGCTCCCGTGCCGTTGTATACAATATCGAAACGATGTTGGGACATGTAAAGCGGCCATTAAGATGCTGTAATGAGTCAGAAATCCTTCGGACAGATTTAACCCTGATCGGAGAGTGTCAAAAGTTGTAATGAGTTTATGTTCACAGACGCTTCCATGTTTCTGTGATTTGAAATGGTCTGTTAATATGGCAACATTCATTTTTTCAATGTTATGTCCTTCACCACAGAAATGTTTGGCTACAGGTGAATACATTTGTTTTGTCTGTAAATTGTGTGACGATGAGACCTCATCCTTGCTGTTAGTCTTTGTCTTCTCTCCCCAACATAAAAAGCCCCAACAAGACATATAGTGCACAGAATTAAACACACAACATTGGAAGAGGAGCTTATGAATTTTACCTCGGAGACCCTACATCCTCCCTACTAGTGATGGGCGAATCCTAAATTACTCGGAATCGCTTGACTCTGGCGATTCCGAGCCCAGGACTCGCTACTCGTTGCGAGTCTAGCGAGTCCAATGTTAATGAATGGGGAAGCGAGTAATAGCGAGTAGTGTGAGATTTACAAATCGCAGATGTGTCTCGGAAGCTTCAGCCTGAAGCAATCCTAGTTTTGTCATTTATTTGCATTGGACTCGTTTACTTTGCAACTGTGATCGCTGGGAAACTCGCACAGATAAGAGTCCTGTCTGCTCTGTGCAGCTCCAGGGTCCTAGAGCCTGCCTGCTGCCTGATGTAGCAGTGCTGAGATTGTTCTCAGTCTGCTCATTCCCTGTGCATAGACATCTATAAGAGGATTTTTTTTAATTAAAGATGGAGTCCCTAATGGCTTTTTTTTTTATTTCTAATAAAAAAATTTCTCTGTGTTGTGTTTTTTTTAAAACAATTTAATAGAAATTCATGGCGGTCATGTCTAATATTGGCGTGATCGCCATAAATTTCGGGCTTAGGGCCAGCTGATAATACAAAGCTGGCCCTAACCTCTATTACCCAGCGTGCCACCGCCACCAGGGCCGCTGGAAGAGCGGGGTTCAGCGCCAGAGGATGGCGCTTCAATGAACGCGCCATCTTCTGGGGCGGCTGCGGGCTGCAATTTGCAGAGGGGGGTGCCCAGAAAGCTTGGGCATCCCTGCGCTGCGGATTCCAGCCCCCAGCTGCTTAGCTGTACCTGGCTAGACATAGAAATTGCGCGGAGCCCCACGCATATTTTTGACTCCGACTCCGAGACGACTCCGACTCCGAGACGACTCCGACTCTGACTCCGACTCGACTCCGACTCCGAGACGACTCCGACTCCGAGACGACTCCGACTCCGACTCCGAGACGACTCCGACTCCGAGACGACTCCGACTCCGACTCCGAGACGACTCCGACTCCGAGATGACTCCGACTCCGAGACGACTCCGACTCCGAGACGACTCCGACTCCGACTCGACTCCGAGACGACTCCGACTCCGAGACGACTCCGACTCCGACTCGACTCCGAGACGACTCCGACTCCGAGACGACTCCGACTCCGACTCCGAGACGACTCCAACTCCGACTCCGACTCCGACTCCGAGCGACTCCTACTCCGAGACGACTCCTACTCCGAGACGACTCCGACTCCGACTCCTAGACGACTCCTACTCCGAGACGACTCCGACTCCGAGACGACTCCGACTCCGAGACGACTCCGACTCCGAGACGACTCCGACTCCGAGACGACTCCAACTCCGAGACGACTCCAACTCCGAGACGACTCCGAGACGACTCCGACTCCGAGACGACTCCGACTCCGAGACGACTCCGACTCCGAGACGACTCCGACTCCGAGACGACTCCTACTCCGACTCCGACTCGACTCCGAGACGACTCCGACTCTGAGGCGACTCCGACTCCGAGACGACTCCGACTCCGAGACGACTCCGACTCCGAGACGACTCCGACTCCGAGGCGACTCCGACTCCGAGGCGACTCCGACTCCGAGACGACTCCGACTCCGAGGCGACTCCGACTCCGAGGCGACTCCGACTCTGAGGCGACTCCGACTCTGAGGAGACTCCGACTCCGAGACGACTCCGACTCCGAGACGACTCCGACTCCGAGGCGACTCCGACTCCGAGACGACTCCGACTCCAAGACGACTCCGACTCCGAGGCGACTTCGACTCCGAGGCGACTCCGACTCCGAGGCGACTCCGACTCTGAGGCGACTCCGACTCTGAGACTCCGACTCTGAGGAGACTCCGACTCTGAGACTCTGACTCTGAGACTCTGACTCTGAGACTCTGACTCTGAAATTCATTAAATAATAAAAAAAAAATGCGTGGGGCTCCGCGCAATTTCTATGTCTAGCCAGGTACAGCTAAGCAGCTGGGGGCTGGAATCCGCAGCGCAGGGATGCCC
Source organism: Allobates femoralis (assembly GCA_033576535.1). NCBI lineage: Eukaryota > Metazoa > Chordata > Amphibia > Anura > Aromobatidae > Allobates > Allobates femoralis. Next base: position 168,493,232 of record JARQOC010000002.1, read on the forward strand.
AAGCTTTCTGGGCACCCCCCGCTGCAAATTGCAGCCCGCAGCCGCCCCAGAAGATGGCGCGTTCATTGAAGCGCCATCCTCTGGCGCTGACCCCGCTCTTCCAGCGGCCCTGGTGGCGGTGGCACGCTGGGTAATAAAGGGATTAATACCAGCTTTGTTATACAAGCTGGTATTAAGCCCGAGATTCTTAATGTCAGGCCACGTTTGACCCAGCCACTAAGAATCTCCAATAAAGGGTTAAAAAAACACAACACAGAGAAAATTTTTTATTTGAAATAAAAAAAAAAGCCATTAGGGACTCAATCTTTAATTAAAAAAATCCTCTTCCGTCCGACGCAGTCCAAAACGCGATGTCCTCTCTGCTACATCCCCTGTGCATAAATATAGATGTCTATGCACAGGGAATGAGCAGACTGAGAACAATCTCAGCACTGCTACATCATCTCTGTGAGCAGGCGGGCTCTAGGACCCTGGAGCTGCACAGAGAAGACAGCTGGACTCAGCTCGCAAAGAAACAGCAGTTACTTTGCGAGTTTCCCTGCTATCACTGGCACAGTAGCCGAGTCTAATGCAAACAATGGCAATCCGAGTTTTGTCAGCGTTTCTGACAAAACTAGGATTGATATTGATTTGCATTGGACTCGTGCGAGTAATCACTGGGAAACTCGCAGAGTACCGAGTCCTGCGAGTCCCTTACTACTCGCCGAGTAACGAGTCCTAGCGAGTAGATTCGCCCATCCCTACTCCCTACTTTAATTTTTTGAGATAATGACTTTGGATTTTCCTTTTACTGTAAGCCATAAAGACATTTATACTGAGTGAAAGACTATCTTGGCCCTCATAGGCTGCCTTCACACTTGCAGATGCATCTGCAGCGTTCTGCAGATGCATCTGCAAGTATCAGCATGCAGACAGCGGCCCCTATGTTTATAATAGGGCGCACCGCGGTCTGAAAGCACTCATTCATTCCTATATGTGAACCGTCCGCAGGCGGATGCCTGCTTACAGATCACACACTCCCGCCCGCACCATGGACGCGAGATGTCGCGTCCATGGTGCGGGCGGGAGTGTGTGATCTGTAAGCAGGCATCCGCCTGCGGACGGTTCACATATAGGAATGAATGAGTGCTTTCAGACCGCGGTGCGCCCTATTTTTTAAACCAATAGATTTTTATTTATTTTGTCAAACAATAATTTAGAAGGAAATAACATATGAGATATCAATCATATAAGATAACAAAATAAAGAAGGGGAAGAGAATGGTAGGGGTGGAATTCAGAGATTGGAAGAAGGGAGGGAAGTCAAAAAGGGTAATTCACATTTTTCCATACATAAGTTTATCCTAGCTTGCGAATAGTGAACAAAATCTCTTCACAATAATATAATACAGATGAGAGTATATATTACTTGTTTTAACCTAGACAAAGTATCTAACCAGAGGTGTTTACAGTGTTAAACAGAGAGTGGACCCAGGGGTCCCACCACCACAGAATTTTATTCCTTTTAGTGAGATCATGTGCCAATAGAAGCTCATGTTGAAAGTGCAGGTTTATTCGATTGATTAGTTCAGCTCTATTCGGAGTGTCCGGGGATCTCCAATGGGCAGCTACACACAGCCTAGCCGCAACTAGGATATTTGTTACAATGGGACGTAAGATCTTGGGGATTGTGTCCAGGCCCAAGCCCAAAAGCGCAACCGGGGCCTCCAACTGCAGGGGAAGTCCTGATAATGAGCAAATCAATTTCTCGACTTCCTTCCAAAATGGGGTTATGTTAGGGCAGTCCCACCAAATGTGAGCAGAGGATCCCACTCCAGAGCAGGCGCGCCAGCACTGCCCAGAGGTATGGGATCTGTCACCCCCAAACCTAGCTATTCTGTCCGGGGTCAGGTACCAGTGAAGTTGAATCTTCTTTGCCTGTTCTAAATGGTTTATACACGACGAGAAGGGGGAAACGTGAGTGGCCGCCTTCTGCCAGGCCTCCAAAGGTGCCTCAAACGTCAGACTCCCCTCCCATCTGGTCATGTACCCAAGTTTCTGTCTAGATCGTTGGCCTAGTAGAGCCTTGTAGGCAACGGAGATGCCCCCCGTGCCCGTGCCCCCCAACTTGAAGCTCGCCTGGAGAGGATTGTTGAACAGTTCGTGAGGCGGAATCGGCAGGGAGACAGAGGCCAGGAAATGTCGGATTTGTAGATATTTAAAGAAATCCCGTTTATGAATGTTGAAATTGTCTACCAAAAATGAGAATGGTCTCAGACTATTTCCCTCTTCTATTTGGTTCAAAAACTGAATTCCCTTCGACCTCCAGAGCTGAAGGGATAAGGAGCCCACCGAGCATTCCACTGCCTCAAGTGTGATGTAACGATGTAGAAAGAGAAGAAGATCCCTACTTTCTCGCGACCAGACTCCCAACAAAGCATGCATCGAAGAGAGTGCCCCCGGTACCCGAAACTGCTGTAGAAGGTTCATTTCCAACAACAGTCGAGTAGATTGCCTTGGAGCAAAGAAGGACTCAATCTGGAGCCATAGGGAGGTCTGTTCCCGTGACCACCAGCTCCTAGCTGCCTCAATATGCACAGCTTTATAATATGACTGGACATCCGGAACTCCCAGTCCTCCCGCCGAAACATGCAATGTTAGGACCCCGGTGGCTATTCGGTGAGGTTTCCCCTGCCAAATAAATCGGCCCAGTGTTCTCTGAAATGCCCTCAGAAATTTTCCCGGGATGGATAGGGGGAGACATCTTAGTAAGTATAATATTTTGGGTAGATAAGTCATTTTGACTAATTGGATTCTAGCCATCCATGACAGCAGAAGGCCTGAATGACTCTCCATTTCTGCTTGAATAGTTTTGAGTAGTGATTCACAGTTGCGTCGAACCATAAAATTCGATTTGGTTATATATAGACCCAAATAGGTAAATCCCTCCCCCTCCCACGCAAATGGGAAACGTTCTTTAATTAGCTTCTGTTCGGGCTCGGGGATTTTAATGGGATAGAGGGAGGATTTGGACATATTCAATTTGTAATAAGATGCTCGTGAGAAGTCCTCCAGAACATCCAGTATTTTCGGGACCGTCGAGGGGAGCCGTGTGCACACAAAGATCACATCATCAGCGTATAGCCCTATCTTATGCTCCACAGGTCCCACCTCGACGCCCCGAATTTCAGGGTCCCCCCTCACCACCGCTGCCAAGGGTTCCATGATCAAGGCAAAAATTAGCGGGGAGAGGGGGCACCCCTGCCTGGTTCCATTGGTAATATTGAGTACAGAGGACCGAAACCCTGAAGCTTTGACTGAAGCGCATGGGAGGAGTACAGGGCCATAATGGCTCTCTGAAACTCACCGGTCACTCCAAATCTCTGGAGTACCTCTCGTAGGTACCCCCAGTGCACCCGATCGAACGCCTTTTCGGCATCTAATGAAAGGAGTGCACTGGGGGCTCCCCGCCTCTCCATGATCTCCAGTAAATCCACCAATCTCCGTGTTCCGTCACTAGCCTGTCTCCCGGGGATGAAACCCACCTGTTCTAGTCCCACCAAAGTAGGCAACACCTCCTGTAACCTGTTGGCAAGAAGTTTTGCATACAACTTCACGTCACAATTCAAGAGGGCAATTGGACGAAAATTGGCTGGTGAGTCAGGGGTCTTGCCCGGTTTGGGGAGAGTTGCTATAATTGCCTCTAGCCCCTCCTGTCGTATTTCTCCTTTGTGTCTCCAAAAATTAAAGACGTTTAATAAAGGTTTGGATAGGAGTTGTGCAAAACAAGAGTAGTATTGAAATGCGAACCCATCAGGTCCGGGTGTGGTGCTTTTTTTTGCGGAGGCTATGACCTCCTGTACTTCCCTTTCAGTGAAAGGGGAGTTAAGGTTTCGAAGTTGTTCCTCAGAGAGGGTCGGGAGCTTAGCACGATCCAAAAAGGATCTAATAGAGTCAGGCGTGGGCTGGGGAGTTAACTCAGACTCCCGTAAATTATAAAGTGAATGGTAATAAGATTTAAATTCGTCCGCTATTGCTATCGGATTGCGAATTGTCGTGCCATCTTTTCTCACGAGGTAAGGAATATTTGTTTGGGTTTCTCTTTTCTTGACTCTCCTAGCCAGCAATTTTCCGGCCCTGTCTCCCATGCCGTAGAATTTTACCTTAGATTTCTTAAGTTGGTGTTCCGCTCGGAGAAGCAGCAAAGAGCGGAGATCTCGTCTAGCACTCAACAAGTCGGGGGGTTCTACATTGGACCTAGAGGACCTCTGTAACGCCTCCAGGGATTTGATTTTCCCTAAGATCATGTTTAGAGAGTGGTCGTATTGTTTTTTAGAGATAGCCGCTATTTTGATGAGCAAACCTCTGAGGACCGCCTTATGAGCGAACCACAAGATGTCTGGTGGCATGTCAGCTGTAGAGTTTTCCTCAAAGTAGAGCTTGATAGCCCCCGAGAGTTTCTCAACATTAGAGGGGAGGGTTAAGTGTTGTTCATTAATTCTCCAGCTAGCCGAAGGACGCAATGCAGCAGAGTCGGCTATCTTGAGGACAACTGGGGCGTGATCTGACCATGTGATAGATCCTATGTTAGAGTCTAGACATTTTGGCAGTAGAGAGTCGTCTATCAAAAAGTAGTCGAGTCTGCTCTGTGTTTTATGTCGGTGAGAGTAAAATGTGAAGTCTTTTTCGTCTGTATGCATATACCTCCAAATATCATGCAGATGATGTTCAGTGACCACGTGGCCCAACTCTGATCTGTAGATATTTGGCTTTGAGCAATCCAAACGTTTGCTCATCGGAATATTAAAGTCACCCGCTATGATCTTACTTCCTTGTGCCCGTGCTGTAACATTAGCTAAAAAGGACTTCATGTAGCGCACTTGACCTACATTTGGGCCATAAATGGAGGCGAGTGTGTAGGGAGTGTTATTAATTAGGCATAGTAAAATAATGTATCTGCCCTCCGGATCGCTTATTTCTTCAATCAATTGAAAGGAGACACACCTGTGGATCAGAATAGCAACCCCAGACTTTTTAGTGAGTCCTCCGGCCAGAAACTGGTTCGGGTAGAACGTCGAGGCTAGTCTAGGGTGATCCTTTTTCAGCAAGTGCGTCTCCTGCAAAAACACAACATCACTCTGTGATTTTTTAAGGTGTTGCCATAAAATTGCTCTCTTGCTAGGAACATTGAGACCATTAACATTAAACGATGTTACTGTGATACTCATCATGTGAAACAGTCAATTCGAGAATAAACAGTAAATAATAGGTATGACCTATTAGAAGTCAAGGAGATGAAGAGGTGTTAGGAAAAACGGAGACAGGACAGGACTGTCCAGGGAGAGGGAGACAGGAGGGAAAGAAAAGAAACAAAAGAAGTGGAGAGGAGTAGAAGTCACAGAACAAATAACAAATACTTATACCAATGTCCTCCTGGTCCCCTCCTGGAAACAGGACAGGATCAGGATGCGGGGAAGACTGTGTGGGCTTCTTTCCTCTCCACACCTCAGCCGAGGTGGAGAGGGGTCACTTAGGTGAAAAGGTGACCTACTGCCCTACACTCCACAGCCCAAACAACCGGAAGATTGGGCTGGACAATTGAAATAAACGTCATCAGCAATCCCAAGTGAGTCGTTAAGAGTTAGTCCTTAGCCTCTTGGGGGTTAGGGGAGTTGTCATGGCTTCGGCGTTGTTTCCTAGGCGTCTCCGCTGGAGAGGTAGGTGATGAAGAGGTGGAAGATCGTTGCAGATTCCAGTGTCCGAGGGCCGTTTTAAGTTTGGTTGGTGAAGTGAAAATGTGTCTGCTGCCCTTATACCGAAAGGCAACATTTACTGGGGATCCCCAGGAGTATTGGATCCCTCTGTCCCGGAGGATTTTGCAGTAAGGAGCGAAGTCTCTTCTCCTTGCCAGCGTGCCCTGGCATAAATCTGGATACACCTGCCAGCCTTTGTATTCCCCTGAATTTAGGGGATGTTGTCTCAGCTTTTGCAAAATCATGTCTCGTGGCTTGTAAGATGTGAGGCACACCAGAACGTCCCTGGGCAGATCCTGTCTGATATTAGGGGGTCTGGGGATCCTGTATACTCTCTCTGGGAGTAGATCAGCGGCTGGGCAATCAGGAAGCATAGTGCAGAGAAATGTGTGAGCAGTTCCTTTGATATCTTCTTCCCCCTCCACTTCAGGAATGCCTCTGATTTTCATGTTGTTCTTTCTCAGTTTGTCCTCCAGATCCCAGGTCACTGCCCTTAGTGTTTTAATGTCCTGATCCACCTCTTGGTAGCTGTCTGCCAGCTCATTATGTGCTGTGGCGAACTCCGCCATCTTAGCTTCAATGTGCTGCGTACGCTCCCCCATGGCGGCCATTTCCTCTTTAAGCTCCCCTATGCAGGCTCGCATGTCTGCCTGAAGGGATCTGCGGAGTGTGTCTAGCAGGCCCTTCAGTGTTCCCAGGGTGACCGGGGTGCTGTCCTCCCGCTCTTCTCCTCCATATCTGGGGCTGTATGAGGCCCGGGGAGAGCGCGCCTGGAACTCTGTGGGCGCCATTTTAGGGCTGGGGGCTGAAGCAGGGCCTGGGGAGAAGTAATCCGTCACCTTTGGCGGTCTCTCCTTGTTTCTCAGCGACGATCTGGGCATCCTCCTGTTCCTCTCAGCGATCTGCAGCAGATGAGGTCCCGTGTGCCGTTGTTGCGAGGCTGTGGACGGTGTTAATCGCCTTTATCTGGGTGCTAATGCCGGAGCTACGGTCTTATGCGTCCTGCATAGTCAGTGCCAGGACACGCCCCCCCGCGGTGCGCCCTATTATAAACATAGGGGCCGCGGTCTGCATGCTGATACTTGCAGATGCATCTGCAAAACGCTGCAGATGCATCTGCAAGTGTGAAGCCAGCCATACTGTGTGGGGAGTTGTTGGGGTCACTATACCGACTGAGGGGACGTGAGGGCAATTATCTTGTGTTATATTATATAAGGTTGTGGAGGCTCCCATACTGAGTGGCAGGTTACAGGGGGCCCTCATTTTGTGTGTGAATTTTTCAAAAATGTTAATTAATGGAGAATCAAAGGTACTTCAAAAACTTCACTTTCCCTGAAAAGACATGTGTCAAACTCACAATGACTTATACACTGTGTGCAGAATTATTAGGCAAATGAGTATTTTGATCACATGATACTTTTTATACCTGTTGTCCTACTCCAAGCTGTATAGGCTTGAGAGCCGACTACCAATTAAATAAATCAGATGATGTGCATCTCTGTAATGAGGAAGGGTGTGGTCTAATGACATCAACACCCTATACAAGGTGTGCTTAATTATTAGGCAAATGCCTTTCCTTTCCTGGCAAAATGGGTCAGAAAAGAAATTTGACGGGCTCTGAAAAGTCAAAAATTGTGAGATGTCTTGCAGAGGGATGCAGCAGTCTTGAAATTGCCAAACTTTTGAAGCGTGATCACCGAACAATCAAGCGTTTTATGGCAAATAGCCAACAGGGTTGCAAGAAGCATGTTGATCAAAAAAGGCGCAAAATAACTGCCCATGAATTGAGGAAAATCAAGCGTGAAGCTGCCAAGATGCCATTTGCCACCAGTTTTGCAATATTTAAGAGCTGCAACGTTACTGGAGTATCAAAAAGCACAAGGTGTGCGATACTCAGGGACATGGCCAAGGTAAGGAAGGCTGAAAAACGACTACCTTTGAACAATAAACATAAAATTAAATGTCACGACTGGGCCAAGAAATATCTTAAGACTGATTTTTCAAAGGTTTTATGGACTGATGAAATGAGAGTGACTCTTGATGGGCCAGAGGCTGGATCAGTAAAGGCCAGAGAGCTCCACTCCGACTCAGAAGCCAGCAAGGTAGAGGTGGGGTTCTAGTATGGGCTGGTGTTATCAAAGATGAACTTGTGGGACCTTTTCAGATTAAGGATGGAGTGAAGCTCAACTCCCGGACCTACTGCCAGTTTCTGGAAGACAACTCCTTCAAGCAGTGGTACAGGAAGAAGTCGGTATCGTTCAAGAAAAACATGATTTTCATGCAGGACAATACTCCATCACATGGATTCAACTACTCCACAGTGTGGCTGGCGAGTAAAGGTCTAAAAGAAGAAAACTATTGACATGGCTCCCTTGTTCACCTGATCTGAACCCCATAGGGAACTTGTGGTCCCTCCTAAAATGTGAGATCTGCAGGGAGGGAAAATAGTACACCTCTCGGAACAGTGTCTGGTAGGCTGTGGTGGCTGCTGCACACAATGTTGATCGTAAACAGCTCAAGCAACTGACAGGATCTATGGATGGAAGGCTGTTGAGTGTCATCATAAAGAAAGGTGGCTATATTGGTCACTCATTTTTTTGTGTTGTGTTTTTGCATGTCAGAAATGTTTATTTATAAATTTTGTGCAGTTATATTAGTTTACCTGGTGAAAATAAACAAGTGAGATGAGAATATATTAAGTTTTTATTGCGTTGCCTAATAAACCTGCACAGTAATGGTACCTTTAAACGCCACTACCGAAGGTTAGAAACCACCGGGTGTCGCACGTGCACGTGCACGTGTCAACGGTTCCTAACGGTACCTGATACCGCAATTACACGCTGCTACAAGGTGCTCCACAGTAGGTTTTTTCAATCCCTGGAAGCACAGACGGGTGCCGCAGGTTACCTTCTGTAGAGCACCTTCCCTGATTTACATGCCGCTACCACAAGGGAATATGGGCGGACCTGGGGCAGCAGGGACAACACAGGCGTGCCAGAGTTGTGGATTACGAGATGCTCGTACGGTGATTAGACAATGCAATAGCATCATGATTGGCCAGTCAGCGCAGGAAGGCTGGCTAATACATGATGCTATTGCAAATGTGTAATGTGACTGGTCATCTCCTTAAATATGCCGCCCTATGCAGGGACAACCAATCATAATGCAGGAGCTTCCACCAATGATCGCTGATGGGGCGCGGTATCCCGGAGGCTGTGTCACGCCCCAGGGAGTTCACTAGGTGACGAAAATACCTTCCTGTTCCTCGATTACACGCCGCTGCCATAGGGATTATACCTACTTGTTTTTGAGCACGGCTGGGAAACAGGTATCCAAAGTGACCAATGGAAACAACATGAATTACACGCCGCTACCTCGCGGTGTTTTGAAGGTACAAGTTACGATTGTCTCCGACACCCGGTGGTTTCTAACCTTCGGTAGCGGCGTGTAAGGGTACCATAATAGTTACCTGCACAAACAGATATCCTCCTAAGATAGCCAAATCTAAGAAAAAAAAACACTCCAACTTCCAAAAATATTAAGCTTTGATATTTAGGAGTCTTTTGGGTTGATTGAGAACATAGTTGTTGATCAATAATAAAAATAATCCTGTACAATACAACTTGCTTAATAATTCTGCACACAGTGTAGAACTGTTTGCAACAATTTTCAAGCTCTTTGGGAAGGTGCCATCAAAATTTTCTTTCAAAAATAGCAAAACTGTTATGTTTTAATATGTACAGCAGGCCTGTATTACGATGTGCTGTAAATGTGGGCTGGATCTGCTCCGTGTGTGATGTCTTTCACCTCCCCTTCTGGGTGTTTGAAAAAGAATAAAAGAGAATGCAGTTTAGGGTCACAGATTGGAGCCATTTTGTTGGAGATTACAAAGTGATACTGACATTAAAGTAATTTTGTACAGCACTACATGCAAATCCTTATGCCTGCAAACTCAATGAGAATCTCAAGGTTTTGTGCACATGTTGCTTTTTTTCCCTTACAGATTTGGTGCAGAAATAAATGTACAGCATGTCAGTTATTGCAGCATTTTTCTACCACAAATGGATGAAAAAAAAATGCATCAAAAACACATTGCATTTTTCTAGCAGGAGATGCAGATTTGATGCAGAAATTTCTGCAACCAAAGGGTATGTTCACACAGGGCGTTTCTTTCTGAAACAAAACTCCAGCAAAACCTTATCTCTTAGGGCCACTTTACACACACCAACTTATCTGTCCAACTTCTGAACAACTTACTGGTTGCAGTGAAATCATGGACACATTGTTCCATTTGTACACAACCACAAAATGGGCAATGTGTCCATGATTTCACTGCAACCAGTAAGTTGTTCAGAAGTTGGACAGATAAGTTGGTGTGTGTAAAATGGCCCTTATGGTGGGTTTACACGTCCCGATATCGGCGTCCAACTCCGACCAAAAGTCACGTGGTTCGTGCGTTGGACCCGATATCGTTCGTGCGTTGTATGGTGTGAATGATCAATACGATGCACGAACGATGTCAAACCGATGTCGGGGATCAAATTAGCGTGCTATTCAATGGCCCGATATCGGTTGCAGGTGGAGCCGCATCGTGCTGTGTAATTGCCCAACTATGATGTGCAGTACAACGTCCCCCATTCACTCCCATGTTAAATGGTCGTTCCTGGGTCGGGGGGCGTAGACATCATAGAGACGTTGTATGCCGATATCGCGCTGTGTGACAGCTCCTATGCGATGTTGGAATTGTGCCCAGAAAAAGCGCGCTCCCGCGGCGTTGGATCCAATATCGGACCGACGTTGGAACGTGTAAACCCACCATTAGCAGTAGAAAAGCTGTTTCTTTGCTGTATTTTTGCTGCACAAATGCAGCTGGGCATTTATTCACTCTTCATTGCTTTCATGGGTTGAAAAAAGAAGCAAAAAAAGGATCCACAGTGCCCTGTCGCAAATGTGATCCTAGCCTAAGTGGTGAAAAAAATTCAGGAGTTTTTAAAGAAAACAAATTTTACTTTTACCAATATTGACCGAGAACCGTAGCGTTCTCATTTTCCGGAATCTGGGGCAGTGTGCTGATTTATTTTTTGCGTCTTGAGTTGACGTTTCTAATGATAACATTTTTGGATGGATACGCTGTTTTGATCGCCCATCATTGCATTTTATTGCAATGTTGTGGCAACCAAAAACCTTTAAAAGAAAACTGTCAGGTCAAAAATCCGCATGTAACTGATATCATTTTCTAATTCCTTGCTCTAAACTCTCTCTACTGATGTATTTATTTTATTTATATTCCCCCCATCTTATGGAAACTTCAAATAAAGAGAATCATTCCATCTGTCATTCACAGTGAATGATCCACTTAGTTCTCTGCTGTCCACTCCCCAAAGGATGATTATGCATGTCACATCACAGCACATGAGATCAGTGGGGGGACTGTATTCTCCTCTCTGCTCTCTGTGTGCAGCATCACAAGAGGTGAACTACAACACTGTCACAGCACAGCAGGGTATCTGCTTTACAGAAACAAATGGAGTCTAGATCAGGCAAACCTGCAGTAGCTCTCTCCCTCCGTGGTGATATCAACTGAACAGATCTGTAAGTGAAACCTGACACTGCAGTGTTAGCAAAGGGAGGAGAGAGCAGCTGAGAGGAAGGAGAGAGGAGAGGAGGGAGAAGGGAGGAGAGAGCTGCTGAGAGGGAGGAGGGAGGAGAAAGCTGCTGTGAGGGAGGAGGGAGGAGGGAGAAGGGAGGAGAGAGCTGCAAAGAAGGTATGCATAATTACATGACAGTTTATACAGCACAGGACTAATCATCTCTGCTTATAATGGGACAGGACTAATGCAAGTAGCTCCCTACAGGGTCTGATAATGGTGATAACATGGAAACTACAAACGGTACAATAATGACATGTTTTTAAGAGGTCTGCCCAGGCACTATTCAAGGGTAATAATAGTATCTACTGAAAAATGACTTGACAGTGTCCCTTTAATTTTGGCGTTTGGGCTTTTTTCTTGTTACACAGTTTTCAGATCTGATTAGTGATTTTATATTTTTATAGAGCGGGCATTTCTAAACGCGGTGATACCAAATATATATATGTAGTATATTCTATATATACTTATTTTTGGTATGTATGCTGAAATCAAACTGGCACATGTTAATTAACAGAAGCCGACACAAAAGAGACTATGTGTTATTTTGGGAGCACCATACCAGTGTGATTTACATCCATAATAAATATAACCACTCATATACCTCTGTTATTTGAAGGCACTAACATCAACATTAAAGGATTAACGGGTCTCAATGGATTATCACATTCTCACATTAGAATAATTGCTATAAGTGTGACATATACGAATAAATAATACTTTTTTATCTTGTATGCTCTCATGCCTCTTGCGATGTGATGCCAATTAAAGGCTGTATTTCAATTTACACCCTTAACCACTGTGAACCAATTATATTTGTAATATTCTGTGGTCTAGCTTGAACGTTTCAGGAGTTAATATTTCTGGGCTTTCTTTGGGTCACATTGATGCAAGGCTTTCATTCGTATCTTGCTGAAAAGTGAGGATGAGATGAGGATGAGAATGAGGATGAGGATGAAGGGCCGCTGAACTGTTCAGATTTTTGCACGAACTTTTACGCAGCACCAGGAAATATTTGTAGGGAAAGAAGACGGAACGTGTAAATTAGCAGCGAGTACGGCTGGTCTCTCTTCTGTTTCTTGGCAGCGCTGATACTGCAATTTGTTGTTCTTTAAGTTTTTATTAGTTTTTCTGGGTTTAATTTGGAGAAATCATTTACATTCACATAATTGTCATTATTTAAACACATAATTAACAACTGGGATTCAGCTAAATATGAAAAATTGATACATAATGAAACAAAGGACTAAAACAATAGACTTGACAATAAAGTTAAACAAATACTGTGAGTACTTTGTTGAAGCTATTGTTAGTTCCAAATAGCACCTAAGTATATGTTACCAGAAAATGTGTGTAATAATAACCTTTGAATACAAAAGGGCAAGATGTCACCAGGCTGTATATACACACGTGCCAATGTGCATCAGTACAAACTGCAGACAGAAGTGTGTGTCAAAACATGTTACATGGTTCACATTACGTCTGATGTTCGCTTATTGGATCCGCTGGACAGCAGCACAAGTGCAATGTAACAGACACTAAACGCATCCATAGGCTTCCATTCTACAAAGATTATCGCATGCCAAAATAGGCATGCGTCTGCAAGTATGTGTTTGTTGAAACGCACAAGCAAACGAGGACTGCAGCATTTTTCAGTCCACTAGAAAACAAACGAAATATAACGCAATGCTACATATGCAAGAATAATGGTCTGTCTTCCCGCTCTGTCTGCTGCTTCCAGTGCCGCTCATTAGGCTCATGAATATTCAGCCACTGACCCAGAAGCAGCAGAGAGCAGGAAGACTGGTAATGTTATTCTATCATCTGTTTTTCTATCTATCCTATCATCTATTCTTTCTATCCTATCATCCATCTGTAAATAGAAAAAATCAAGAGCAGTACATAAGAAAAACTCTCCTCAGGTGCAATGCCTACCTTGCAACATTACAACTGCTGGGTACATACCAAAAAGGATGAAGCACTCACAAAAAGGTTTAGCTACAGACCTTTATTGGACCTGGTGGTCCAGTGGCAACATTTCAATTTATATAGACTTGAAAAAGATTCTATATGGATTGAAACGTTGTCACTGAACCACCAGGGCCAATAAAGATCTCTAGTTAAACCATTTTGTGAGTGCTGCCTGTTTCATCTTTTTTGCTATCATCATCTGTCTATCTCATGTAGCGCATACGTTTTTCAGGTTATCAAATAGTATGCGCTCAAAAATAGCTAAAAATGCCACTTTTGCCACGTAAAATGTGACCTATCAGTGATCTCTGCCACATATTCTTGGTATTGGCTGTCATTATATTCCCGATGTTATGCAGACTTGTCCTGTTAGTTGGATATTCCACACAGATTCATCAGTCCACTGTTAAACATATGTTCCACAATAGAGGGTAATACTAAAAATGGTTAAAAACAAAAGACAGAAATAGAAAGTTAAAACCAATCAATTATCAAAACCTAATTGAGGACCCAAAAGAGGGCTCCACAAGGTACTACAATAGTCAGACATGCATATTTAAGTAATAATCATTACACTAAATCAAAAAACCCTATGGTACTGATGTGTAACCGGAATTAAGGCTATTTATTATCCTGTCACACTCTTGACCAGACCTCGTGTTGTTTAACTATTTTTTACTCACTTCTTGAGCAATAAGCAGCCTGCCGTTGGTGTTTTTCAAGTAATAAACGTTTGCAATAATTGGCAGTTGTAATTGCATTTATTATTAATGGTGTAAACTGTCCAATCTGAAGAAATATGTGTTTAATAGTATATGGGAGGGACCATTTTATAATAAACTACTTTCCATGCAGGACTCAGGTCTTTGTATTAATATTGAAGTCAAAGGAAGCTGAGCTAGTTTGTCCCACAAATAAAGCTCATTTTTATCAATAGGTTATGGAATAATAGTAAGTTCCACATTTAGATTGTGTTTAAAAAAGATGTTGCTGTGCTGAGGTAATCTTATATATGTGTCCCTGCTGTGTGCTGTGTAATGGCTGTGTCTGACCATACAGGGTCATGGTCTGAGCATACTACATCTCCTGTGCTGAGATAATCTTATATATGTGTCCCTGCTCTGTGCTGTGTAATGGCTGTGTCTGACCACAAAGGGACAAGGTCTGATCATACTACACCTCCTGTGCGGAGATAATATTATATATGTGTCCCTGCTATGTTCCGTGTAATGGATGTGTATGACCGTACAGGGACATGGTCTGATCGTATCTCATCTCCTGTGCTGAGATAATCTTATATATGTGTCCCTGCTATGTTCTGTGTAATGGATGTGTCCAGGGTGCATCATGTCCCCCCGCCGCCTGAGCCTCGCAGTGTAGGAGCCGGGGGGGATGCTGTTAGTCGCGGGCACCGCCGCCCTCTGCAGCCGCAGGTGAGCAGCAGGGGGGAGAGAGAGCGTCTTACCAGTGATGCTGGTGGCGGCGCCCATCACACAGGAAGGCAGTGTTTGATGCAGGCGCCGTGCCCTTTTCCACTGCCGCTCCCCCTGGCTGTTGTCACCTGATGCTCAGGGCTCACACTGTCCAATGGAAGGTGCAGCCCAGGATGTATCTGACCGAACAGGGACATGGTCTGATCATACCACATTTCCTGAGCTGAGATAATCTTATATATGTGTTCCTGCAGTGTGCTGTGTACTGGCCATGTCTGATCATACCACATCTCCTGTGCTGAGTTAATCTTATATATGTGTCCCTACTATGTACTGTGTAATGGATGTGTCTGACCATACAGGGACATGGTCTGATCATACTACATCTCCTGTGCTGAGATAATCTTAGGCTAGGGTCATACTTGTGTCAGCCCTTACGGCTGACGCAAGCGAAGAAAACTTAGAATAATTTCCCGAGACACAGCCTGAACACAGGCTGCGTAGTGGTAGAACGCGGCCCCTAGCAACCCGCTGTGTTCCCTGGATATCAGCTACACAGCGGGCTGCGGGGAGTGCGATTTTCACCACGCATTTCCCTGTGCGTGGTGCGAGCGTGGTGCAAATCGCACTCCCCGCAGCCCGCTGTGTAGTGGGTATCCAGGTTGGTATTTCAGTTTAACCATTTACACCATAACTCTACCGTTTCTTGGTATTTGGGATGGGTCAATCTGCTTTTTTCATGAATTCCAAACTGATTAGTTTCATTTATCCATTCCTTGAATGTGGGGCGGTCTGAGTCCCTCCCATGTCTTGCGATTAAGATTTTTGCTGCGTTGAGTACGTTGGGGACTATTGAATGTTTATTTAAGTAAAGGTTGGAAGAGTTCAAAGTGAGTAATATAAATCTTGATGTGAGTGGGATATCTGTGTTTAGTGTTTTATCTATATGCTGTTTGATAGCATTCTAAAATAGGCTGATTTTTGTGCAATTAAGCCAGATATGAGATGAGAGGGGGTACCTCTGTCTTTATTACATCTCCAACATCGTGGTGAGTGGGAGCTGTCTATTTTGTGGAGGATATCTGAGGTCTTATACCACCTTGATATAATCTTATAGTTGAGTTCTTGATGTCTAGTGGAAATTGAAATAGTATATACCGTATTTTTCGCTTTAGAAGACGCACCGGATTATAAAACGCACCCCCCAAATTTGGTGAAGGAAAAGAGAAAAAAATAATTGTCAATGTTAAATGGGGTCTGTCTTATAATGCAAGTGTCCGTCTAACAAATCATATAGGGTGTATGCTCCTAATAGCCTCCTCATCCTGGTACATGGTCCCTCATCTTTGGATATAGCCCCCCCATCCTATAAATAGCCCCCTTAATCTGGATATGGCTCCTTTATATTGGATATAGCCCTCTTGTGCTGGCACACGTCCCCTATTGATGGCACACGTCCCCTATTGCTGGCACAGGTCTTCTATTGCTGGCACATGTACCCCTGTTGAGGCACATGTACCCCTGTTGAGGCACATGTCCCCTATTGCTAGTGTGGCACCCCACTGGTGAGGCGTCACAAGTGGGGTACTACACCCAAAGATGAGCGTGTGGTCATCCCTGTTGTAAGTAGAATGCAGAACACTGTGGAAGGATCTGATCCCAAAGCACACCCACCAAAATAACTGGGGGAGGTCCCAGAATTAGTTGAAGGGTTGGAGAGTTGGAGGAAAGTGTGAGAGGAGCAAGATGGAACACACAGGGAATCTTCAAGAGTGGCTTCCTTGAGGAAAGACGGAGAACAGGAGCTTACCCGAGAGAGAAAGGGGGCTTCAGAAGAGGGCTAGAGAAAGACGTTGCCCAGGCAGAAAGGTCCTGACTTGTACACCCGGAGTACACGGCTCTGACAACGCGGCCTGGAGTGTTCACCCTCCGACCGTACTCATCCCTGCTCTGAAGACGCTCTCAGGGTGTTTATCCCCTGGATTGTACTACTGCTCGCAAAGCAGGCACCAAAGAGAGAGAAGGGACAGGACAAGGGTGGATCCAAGAAGGTATCACCAGAGACTTCTACATGGCCGGCCATCCTGCTGGAGTACTGTGAACTGTACCACCATCTTGTTCGGTTTGGTCCTACAAGTACCTGGAAGAGTGAAGTGCCTCTGTGTCTCTGTCCTGCTTCATTGACTTTTCTTAATGGTTTGCATCGTGCCGGCATCAGGTAACACTGCCCCGGAGGATTAGCAACACTGCCCCAGAGGATTAGCTCTACCTGTAGGGAGCTGCTCCACCATAGCCGCAATACCACCACCCTCCGGAGGACTGTGGCGGCGCTGGTGTCTAGTCACAAGGCACTACAGGTGGCGTCACGTGATAAAGACTGCAACCCCTTAATTGGCGACTGTCTCCCCCTCGGGGCCACGGGTCTGGGCGGGCCACCAGTGAGATCCCCGACCAAAGCTGAGGGCCCAGACATCCGAGTTCCCATACCCTGGGACGGTACAGATAGTCCCTTTTTCTGGCGTCACGAACAGGATCGCGTGCCTGGTGCAACCTGGTACTATGTGCCTTTGAACATTTTGGACTGACAAGAACTTTCACTGCCGCTGTATGGCAATGAGAATTGGTTCCCGCCATTTTTACCGGGATCCCCAAGATGGCAATTTGATTATGTAAAAGACCATGTGCAGGCCCGGGGGTGTGCCTCAGCCCCTTGACGAAGGAGGGCCTACACGGAGGCGCAAAAATGTTTGGCCGCCCCTATGGCCATCAATCAATCAAGAGGGTGGTCCAACGGAAGTGGCCCCTGGGAAGCCATTATCTGCCCATAAAGAGACAGCCGGAAGAGAAGGACACAATGGAAAGTATGACATACCCGGCAATATGGCAACCAGGTGGACGGACATTCTCCAACAAGTGGAACAGGAGGCCTGTGCTGCCCGCGGCGAGTTGGAAGCCCCATCCCTGCTAACGGCTGAGGGTGATGCTGAGTACTGGAAGGTCACATTCCCGGACTTGCAGAGCCAACTATCCGAGACGCTAGAGTGGGTAGTGCGGCAGTGGAGTGCAGAGCAAGCAGCCGGGTTCAGCGGCAGAGCCGTGGATAGGAGAGCGAGAGAAGCCACAGCTGCTGCACACGCTGTGACAGATCTCTTGTCCGCAATCCCACCTGTTCAGTCTCAGGAGTTCAAACTGACTTCTCAGAGAACCTGCCCGCTGCTCCGCTAACACCTCGGTGGGAGAGACCCAAGCCCTGGAGGAAGAACCGGACGTCGTTGTGGATGAGGTTGACAACGGCCTGGATACCATCACCAACCTAGCTGAGGATGACTCCATGAAGGACGAAGAGGAGTTGTTTTATCATCCCGTAGCTTCTGTTGATCGTACCCTTGAGTTGGCGTGGTGGACTGACCAGCAGAGGCTACCTATTGCTGTGCCAAGCTGCGTCGTAAATGTTACCGCTATTCTGGACACCCGTTACACCATATTCCACCACCGGACTATACCCCATTGGTTAGAGAGTCCGACTAGGAAGCTCGGCAAAGACGTCATGAGGAGTACTACTAACGAGCGATGGAAAGCCGTAGAGTAAGGGAGGAAGCCCGCAGACGCCCCCCACTGCCATTGGAACGATGAAAGACTAGCATCATAATGTCGTTTAACTACGCGGATGGATGGGGATTCATACCCGAGCCAGGACTGTGTGAAGAAATCTTTGTGGTACATAGAGACATTGAGTCACACCTGCGTCATGGTCACCAGGACCGGGATGTGTACCGTAGAGATAAGGTAACTTATGAGAGACACGTGGGGCCACTTGGGTGGTCCCCTATTTGTGCGTCCCGCCATTAAGCACCTGTTACTGCCACAGACTTAAAATGTGTATGTGGCACCCTGGCACCTGTTGGGCACCACAGAAATCCTTAGGGCACAAATGGAGTAAGTAACAGCAAAGCAAAACTCACAAAACACCAAACAACACAACAACACCTTAGAACACCTGGTTTCACCCCAAGCCTCTAGGGGGAGCTCCACTGGTGACTTTGAGCCAGTTCCCCCTATAAATAGAGTCTTGGAGGGAGAAACACCAGAGTGTGCAGACGCTACAAGAGCTGCAGGTTGTGTATGATCTCAAGCTCATGAGACACACACCAGGCCTGGTCAACCTAGCTACCAGTGAGGAAATCCCTGCAATAGGGATATTAGGAAAGGAGAAGCACCTCTCAAGGAATACCAGAGTTACACCAACTCTTTCCTTAATAACCGGTTACTGGACCGAAGCTGTGAGAGCTACCCAGCCACCACAGAGAACCAGCACCATCAACAGGAGGTTTAGCCACCTGTTCCACCTGATGCACCCATCCACGAGAGCCCAGGGAAGAGTACTGATCCTGCTCAGACCCTTTTACAGTGCCCTCAGTGCTGTTAACCAGGTGAAGCAAGTTCCATTGAACACACTGCCCGGTCCGGCTGGATTCCACATCCACCCGACCTTAGCACCAGAACTAGAGAAAGGAAGCCTAACACTGCTTGCTGTGAACCTCCAGAAGTGCCGACTCCACTCTCCCGGTCCGAGTGTACCTGATTACCACCCAGTAAAGGTACCTAAAAGAGACTTTGTGTGGTTGTACGTTAGTCCTGGATTCAGCGTGCAGCACCCCGCAGCTGCCTCACAACATCTTGCGCAGCTCCCGGCTCCGGGGACTCCCGCTCATCCTGTGGGGAGCGTTCCATCTCGCTGCATAACATCCCCCGGAGACCCAACAGCGCTGGTAAAGTTACCAGAACACCCGCAGGTGGCGTCACGAAGACAAATCACCCCTACTGTTCCGCCATTTCCCCTATTGATCTGGACCACCGGGCCTACACCACCGCAGGCGCGGTTCCGTGACTGGAGGAGAAGCAACGCCCGCTACGTGTACCCCCGGCCATGGTGAGTCATGTATAGTTTCTTTTGCTTCAGTGTGAACTTTTGTAAAATTCCCTGATTTAAGTGGAAACTCACAGACTTCCATGAGAACTCTTTCCCTCCCATGAATGCATAATGTTGTTTGAGCCTGCACTATTAACCTGTTTTAGCCAGAGACTCTTGTGTAATATCATGTAGTCATTTAAAGCGGCCCGGCGGTGATAAATCGCACTGGACTGTGATGGACAATAATTACTGTCGGGTCCGCACAGTTACCGATCCCCGTGTGTTAGATGAAAAGTTAGATAATATTGTTGTTTAAAGTGAATTGTGTATAAAGAAAGGTACTATGAACCGGAGAGTAAGATCTTGGCCAAGAGGTGACCTGAGGACCCTGAGGTCTATAGTAGCTAGCTTTCGTAATGTTTAGTAACGTTAAAAGAACTGAGCCTCCCATAAAGGGAAGAAGAAGAATGCTTGTTTGTAAATATGTTACCTGTTATTGTTAAATGAAAATGTAAAAACTTTCACTCTTCCGATAAACCCTGTAACACCATACTCGCGGACAAGTATATTCCATCAAGGGAGACTGTGGCGCCCCACTGGTCAGGTGTCACAAGTGCGGTACTAACCCCAAAGATGAGCATATGGTCATCCCTGTTGTAAGTAGAATGCAGAACACTCTGGAAGGATCTGATCCCAAAACACACCCATCAATATAACTGGGGGAGGTCCCAGAGTTAGTTGGAGGGTTGGAGGGTTGGAGAGTTGGAGGGTTGGAGAGTTGGAGGAAAGTGTGAGAGGAGCAAGGTGGAACACATTGGGAGTCTTCAGGAGAGGCTTCCCCCAGGAAAGACAGAGAACGGGAGCTTACCTGAGAGAGAAAGGGGGCTTCAAAAGAGGGCTAGAGAAAGTCGTTGCCCAGACAGAAAGGTCCTGACTTGTACACCCATAGTACATGGGTCTGACAACGTGGCCTTTAGTGTTCACCCTCCAACCGTACTCGTCCCGGCTCCGAAGACTTTCTCAGGGTGTTTATCCCCTGGATCGTACTACTGCTCGCGAAGCAGGCACCGAAGAGAGAGAAGGGACAGGACAAGGGTAGATCCAAGAAGGCACGACCAGAGACTATCACAGATTCTGCATTCTGCTGCGACTACCCGATCGGCCGTCCTGCTGGAGTACTGTGAACTGTACCACCATCTTGTTCGGTTTGGTCCTACAAGTAAAGTACCTGGAAGAGTGAAGTGCCTCTGTGTCTCTGTCCTTCTTCATTGAGTTTTCTTAATAGTTTGCATCGTGCCAGCATCAGGTAACACTGCCCCGGAGGATTAGCTCTACCTTTAGGGAGCTGCTCCACCATAGCTGCAATACCACCACCCTCCGGAGGACTGTATCGGCGCTGGTGTCTAGTCACCAGGCACTACAGGTGGCATCACGTGATAAATACTGCAACCCCTTAATTGGCGACTGTCTCCCCCTCAGGGCCACAGGTCTGGGCGGGCCACCAGTGAGATCCCCACCGAAGCTGAGGGCCCAGACATTCGAGTTCCCATACCCTGGGGTGGTACACTAGCCCAAGTCTCCTATTGCTGGCACACGTCCCCCTGTCATGGCACACGTCCCCTATCGCTGGCACACATCCCCCTATCATGGCACACGTCCCCTATTGCTGGCACAGGTCTCCTATTGCTGGCACATATCTTCCTGTTGTTTCACATGTCCCCTATTACTGGTACAGGTCTCCTTTTGCTGGCACATGCCCCCCTGTCCTTGCTACAGCCCCCTGTGCTGGCCCAGGTCTCCTATTGCTGTCACACATCCCCCTGTCATGGCACACGTCCCCTATTGCTGGCACACTTCCCCCTGTCGTGGCACACTTCCCCTATTGCTGGCACAGGTCTCCTATTGCTGGCACATGTCCCCCTGCCGTGACACACATCCCCTATTACTGGCACAGGTCTCCTATTGGTGACACATGCCCCCCTGCCCTTGCTATGGCCCCCTGTGCTGGCACAAGTCTCCTATTGCTGGCACATGTGTCATGCGCTTAGATGGCGCTGACATTGTTGGATGCCGCTGTGTATGTGGTTTGTCTTTAAGAGCTGCATGGTTGATAGCTGTGAAGGTCCTTGCCTCCTGTGGTGTGCTCCAGAACTGCAGTCACTATTATGTTCAATTGCTGGTTCAGGAGTTAATGTGTGACTCACCTGGAATCCCCTCCCCCTGGCTTTAAATAGCCTTCCCTCTCCTCTTTCAGGTGCTGCTGATAGCTATGTGCTCTAGGTCTTGGTGCTGTGCTGATGCTTAGCTGCTGGGCTAAAGTCTTTCCTGGGGAGGAGCTGTGATTCCTGACCCGTGGGGGAGGTAGGGGCCCTCAGCCTAGGGCTAATCATCTAGTTACTTGGGAAAAGGTGTATGACGGTCCGCGCCACCAGAATGACTTGCATCAAAGAAAACGCTGGCAGATGAAGAGTTAATCAGATCCTTCTTTATTTTCTGACGCGTTTCGGTGCCCACCTGGCACCTTCATCAGGGTTCCCTGATGAAGGTGCCAGGTGGGCACCGAAACACGTCGGAAAATAAAGAAAGATCTGATTAACTCTTCATCTGCCAGCGTTTTCTTTGATGCAAGTCATTCTGGTAGCGCGGACCGTCATACACCTTTTCCCAAGTAACTAGATGCTTTTCCACGGGTGAGTGGTTCGGTGGAGGTCCAGCAGCAGCCATCAGGATATTATTCCTAACAAGCCTTCAAACCAGTTGTGGGTGACACAACTGGATCAGGTGAGTGATTTGCTTTGCTCACCGGGTTGTCAACCTAGTGTCTAGTGATAAGGGCACTATTTCGCCTCTTGTTCCTCCTCCCCTTTTGTATTAGGGCTAATCAGGAGTTTTAGGGTACAAGGTGGCGGCTCAGAACTCCTAACCATCAGAGGGACCCCAGCATCAGGGTCAGATTAGGCTCTCCTGACCCCCTTTTGCCCAATTCACCTACCTGTTACCTGATTCCCTTACTTCCCACGCGTGACAGCATGTCCCCCTGTCATTTCACACATCCCCCTATAACTGGCACAGGTGGTCTCCTACTGCTGGCACATGCCGCCCCTGTCGTTGCTATGGCCCCCTGTGCTGGCACAAGTCTCCTATTGCTGGTACACATCCCCCTGTCATGGAAAATTAGTCGGTCGACAGGGTAGGGGGTACTTGAATCCTGGGACAGATGGTCGCTTTGATGGGGGATCACGGCTGATCGGTTCCCAGTTCCGTGCTCTGGACCCTCAATGGCGGGGATGGTGGGGGATGATGATGATGGATGGGGGGGGAGGGAAATGGTAACATGACGCCACCTGTGGTACCTGGTAATGTGGATACCAGCGCTGCGGCCGGCTGCTGAGGTGATGGAGGTGCAGCTCAGAGTAGTACAGCTCCCCGCAGGTGGATCTTTACCTCAGGGCAGCGGGGCTGGATGAGGGGAGTCATAGTTCTTACCCCTCTGATGATGCTGAGGCCCTCTGGGCGCCGGAGTGAAGGAGCACAGACACCGATTCAACTCAAACATCACTTTACTGGTACCGGGCAGATGATACAGGGATAGACCACTGGTTGCCTCGGCTCCAGTTATGCCAGTGTCAACCCCAGACTTCTCTAGCTGGCTCCAACCAGGCCTGGTTCGTCCCCTCAGGCTCCCGGGTCACCTCTCACTAAGAGGCGCCCTCCTGTCAGGAACGCTGTCAGGCATGTCCTCTCTGGCTCCCTTCCCAGCCCTGTCTGACTAAAATTAGCTCAACTGTCACTCAAGTCTCCAGCTCTACTCTAAGCTCCACCCCCTGAACCCACTGAATATACGGTCCCTATGCTAAGGGAGGGCTATTGTATGGGTGCTTAGGACAGACTCTACAAGGAAACCCCAAATCCATAACTACGGAGACACTACACCTTCTGTTTGGGGTGCAGTACCTCCCTGTGGCACCTAGCCATAGGAGCACCACGCAAACGTCTCCTATTGCTGGCACGGGTCTCCTATTGCTGGCACATGCCCCCCCTGCCCGTGCTATAGCCCCCTGTGCTGGCACAGGTCTCCTATTGCTGGCACATGCCCCCCCTATCCTGGCAAATGGCCCCCATGCTGTTGCCTAATGTAAAATAAAAATCACTTTACTTACCTTTTCCAGCAGAGTCCTCTGGGTCTCTCTCCTGCCTCTGCGCTCATCCTCTTCCTGGTAATGCCGGTCATTTGATTGGTACAGCAGAGTGACATCATCTCTGCGTGCCCGATCACAGTGGCAAACAGGGAGACTGGGGAGATACCGGGAGGACAGCGCTGGAGGAGGTAAGTAAAGTTTTTTTTATTCTACTATGGGCAGCAACATGGGGGCCATAGCCAGGACAGGGGGGCATGTGAAATCACAGGGGAGCGCAGGCACATATTATATGCGCCGCTCCCCCAGTCCATTACCACGTTGTGGTTTCACCACCACAGTGATGGACAGCGGCAGTTATTATATGAGCGGGGGCACGAGACCTCCCGCTGCCTCCTGCAGCCAGCCCGCTCCAGCCCCCAGCACTGCTCCAGAGCTGCCCCCACCTCCCCTGGGCCCTGCAGCATATATTTGAATTATAAGACTCACCCCCCACTTTCCACAAATCAGGGGCACATTTCTAAGAATATCTCAGAACAGGATTTTTTTTTAACACATCCAATTGTGGGACTTGTTTTTGTTGAAAGATCTATTGATTAAAATGTATATTGTTCATGGGATATTAAAGGGAACCTGTCAGCTCATTCTACTCCCCCTATGCTGTCACTACCTGTCCCTGCACCTTGGTAGCTGATCCCAAACCATCCCTCTATGAGCTAAATGTGCCATATAGTGTTTAAGAAGAATGCTTTATAACTTACAAGTACGGTAGTCTCCATCCGGAGACTGGAAAGGTAGTCTCCGGGGCTCCGTTCTCCCCCCCTTGCTGGCTTTCAGCACACCCCGCTGGGAGACAACAGTCTTTCTGTTGTTTCACCTCTTTTTGAAATTCCCGACTTTTCTTCTGCTATCATGAGCCGGTCGGAACATCATATCCGGCCCGGTGCATTGTGGGACCTTATGATGTGTACGGCTCGGCTTCAATATGCGCACTGTGCATGCGCCACAGCCGGGCCGTACCCCTGACCAGTCCCCACAATGCATAGCGAGGGGGGAGAATGGAGCCCCGAAGCCCGTCTTTCCAGTCTCCGCATAGAGATTGCTTGTAACTTATAAAGCATTTTTCTTAAGCTTTATAGGGCACGTTTAGCTCAGAGAGAGATGGTTAGGGATCAGCTAGCAAGCTACAGGGACAGGTAGTGATAGGTTAGTGGGGTAGAACGAGCTGACAGGTTCCCTTTAATACTGGACACTACACAGTGTACATCCAGCCACTGTTGGAGCTGCAAACAGGTAACAAACTGGCGGCTGGTTGTCAGACCCCCACCAGCCCAATATTGATTACATATCTTAGCGATAGGGACAACACCTTTAAAGGTACCTTTACACGCCGCAACTATGGTGTAGCAACTGAGAGGCAATCCGGAGTTCCGTCACTGTTTCCCTGAAGTTGCTATGAAATTGCGGCGTGTAATTATGGAACGCGATGGTGATTTTTAAAGTTGCTCCCGGTTGCGGTTTCAGAGCATTGTTCAAAAACCAGACGCAACCCAGAAGGTGAATTGCCCTGGTTTTGGCGTGTGAACGGGCGATAGGGATGGAATCTGCGTCGCCTAGTGATTTCCCAGAGGCGTGCCACAGCGTGCTGGATACCACGCCCCATCAGCGATGATTGGTGGGGGCTACAGTGTTTCCATTGGCTGTCCCTTCACAGGGAGACATATTTGAAGAGCTGTCCATTCACACTACACAATTGCAATGGCGTCATGTATCAGCCAGCCTTCCTGCGCCGGCTGGCCAATCATGACGCTCTTGTGTTGTCTAATCAGCGTGTTTGGGGCGCGGAATACACAAGTCTGTCACGCCTATGTTCTTGTGGCGCTGATCATGTACGCTCACATTCCTTTGGGGATTGTGGCGTGTGAAGCGGCGTCAGGAGTCAACTAGATGTTTCCAAATGTTGGTGTGGGAACTTCCGGGATGATACATCACCTTAGGTTGAGGGCGCAATTGCGGTGTGTACATGCGGCTATGGCGCTCGGTAGCAACCGTCAAAAACGTGCACGCGCACGTTCGGTTGCCTCCGATCGCCGCCAAAAGTTGCGGCGTGTAAAGGTACCTTTAGGTAGATATTAAAAAGGACCAGTTGAACGTATTTTAACTTGCTTAATTCTCTCTGTTTCCTTATCCCATGTTCTATTCAGTAAAGTAAATGTGGTGTTTTAATTGAACTAATAAGAGCCAAAGTAGATTCTCCACAGTACTGATATTCATAAGTAATGATGATGTCATTTAAAATGATAAAGATGATTATGAGGATGATAATGATAATGAAGAAGAAGAGCCGCACAAATCAAGTAACCAGTGTAGATACATCCATAGATTTCCAGAAGCAAATGGCTTTTTGGACAGTGGGTCTTTATATTCCTGTTCATGGTGTTCACATGAGGATTTTATTACTTGGAAAATGACTAGCTCAGGTTCAGTCAATGTGCTGTATGTCATAAAGTAGGGAGATTGGCACACCAAGCACACAGCACTATGCGGGGTGCCATCCAAATTTTATGTTAACCTGAGTACTGCCTCACGCAAAGTGAAACTGGCACCTTGACAGCTGCAAATGCATTTATATACATATAGCCTAGTTATAAGCGTGTCTTATTTTGACATGTCATACTATTTCAGAGTACATGATGACAGGTCAAATCGATGGGCTATGGACTTAATGACAGCAGCCCCAGACATAATAATACATTAATTAGATTTTCCTACGTCAAGATCTGTATAATTTGATCTTTTGGGATTCAAATAAATCAGACAGATTAGTGGTGATGAATTAAGGAAAGAGCACAAAGTGTTACATTCATTTGGCTGTACATACATAGAAGTTGAGGCACAAGTTAGTATGTAGGTCATTTTAAGTATTGTAGTGCACATTAGGCACATGATGCAGTGCAAAGCGCTATCAGTCTAAGTGCTTAGATCCTCCCTTCACTGTGCTGGCAGCTGTGAGCAGTGACTAACCACAGCGGCACACATGTATCACTGCAATCTGGCAGCTTCCGAGAGAAAAAAAGTTAAATTTCTCCTGAGTGTTGAACTTTTACTCGGACTCCTTCCTAACAATATTAACAACCTGTAGATTGACCCTATATCTGTAGGTTAATAGTATTATCCGATATGACCGGCTCCTTATAAACAAATGGAAAACTCCAACCAGACCCCTAAAAAGGACACGATAAAAAACTATATACAGAAGTTTACATACACTATATAAAAAGACACATTAATGTTTTTCTCACTATCTAACATGAAATCAGAATAAACCTTTCCTGTTTTAGGTCAATTAGGATTACCGTAATCTAATATATAATTACCCTAACTCACTTCCGTCATATTCGGCACTGTTTCCGTCGTCGTGTGCGTGGCTGCCTCACAAAGGCAAACTCCCTATCACAAACTCGCAATAGCAAACTCGCAAAGGCAAACTCGCAATTACAAACTTGCAATAGCAAACTCCCTATCACAAACTCGCTATCACAAACTCGCTATCACAAAATCGCTATCACAAACTCGCTATCACAAACTCGCTATCACAAACTCCCTATCACAAACTCACTATCACAAACTCGCTATCACAAACTCGCTATCACAAACTCGCTATCACAAACTCGCTATCACAAACTCCCTATCACAAACTCCCTATCACAAACTCGCAATAGCAAACTCGCAATTACAAACTCGCAGTAGCAAACCTCTCCAGAGCTCCTGGCCCTGGTGCACACACTGACATCACTCAGCTCTACTCTCTCTCTCTCCCCTCCTTCCTCTCGGCTTCTCCAGGATACAAACATTTCTGTTTCTTTCTGTAGTTGTTGCAGAGCAGCACTCCCTCTGTCAGATGCAGCCTCCCCCTCCACAGAACAGCAGCATCCCCCTGTCCTGGACACCGGACAGACAGACACTAATGACCTGAGACCCCGGATCACACAGTCCTGCCAGCTTCCGCCTCATCCAGCAACAACAAGTGAGTCCAACACTTCCCCCCACTATATCGCTGACCTCACCTACACATGTAGCAGAGCTGAGTCTGCTAGATAACACAACTTTTTGTGAAATGATGTTCCATTTGTGGCATTACTTACATAGGACTGCAGGTGAAGCAAGAGAACAACAACCACTGCACAGACTCAGCTCAGCACAGCGTGACACACTCAGCTCTGCTACATCACTGACTACAGCTGCTCTGTGTTCAGAGTGATGTTTGCCAAAACCTGCACTATCACATTCTATGCTTTACATAGGACTGCAGGGAAACTTACTGCATTGTCTTAAACTTGGCAAAGGTATGATGTTACAAAACAAAAATCACTCAATATCTGTAGCCCTGATCACATGTAGCAGAGCGGAGAGTTCACTGTGTGATCACCAGGGGTTTGTGGCATTTACCATAGCACTGCAATATACAGCCTACACTGGATACACAGACCAGCTCCATCCAGCTCTGCTGCATCCACAAGATACCCATAAAGGGATCATTGGTTTTAAAGAACTCAGGAAGACGCATTGTAACCCAATCTGAATTGGTACTTACTATCTAATATATCATTACCCTAACTCACTTCCGTAAGTTTCAGCACTGTTTCCGTCGTCGTGTGCGTGGCTGCCTCACAAAGGCAAACTCCCTATCACAAACTCGCAATAGCAAACTTGGAAAGCCAAACTCGCAATTACAAACTCGCAGTAGCAAACTCGGAAAGGCAAACGCGCAAAGCCTAACTCGCATGCGTTTTTCAGCCCTACTTGCGATTTTTGAAAGTGGTCAGCAAAAAGGATTTTATTTTTTTCAACAGCTCCCCCCCCCCCTTGGTCAGCAAGAAAATACAAAAACAAACATCCACCAGCACCCCCCCTTCCCCGGCCCTTGGTCATTCGGCCCACGAACAAAGCCACGGGAGTAGCGCCGGAAGTCGCTACGGCTATTAAATAATAGATACTGATAATCATATATATAATTCCCCTAACGCACTTCCATAAGTTTCGGCGATACTTCCCAGCAGCCACGCGACCCACGAAGCATTGGCCGCAAAGCATTGGCACCGGCGCATGCCCCAGCCGAGCAATGCTGCCAAGCGGCCATCGCACACCTACACCCCGCCGACCCCGCCAGAGCTCACCCCGCAACAAGCCCAGCTACAGACTTCCGCGCTCAAACCGCCGACCGCAGTGCCGTCGAACGGCGTGGCCCAAAACATAACCAGGCCCCGGGCATCCAACTCCCCGCTCTCCCCGCTGAGCGCCGACCAATCAGATTCACGGCGCCAGGTTTAAAAATACATCGCGGCCAATGAGATTCGAGTCTCATTCCTCCATCTATCTCTATCGAAAGTCAGGCACCAATCAGATTCACGGCGCCAGGTTTAAAAATACATCGCGGCCAATGAGATTCGAGCCTCATTCCTCCATCTATCTCTATAGAAAGTCAGGCACCAATCAGAATCACGGCGCCATGTTTAAAAATATACAGCGACCAATGAGAATAGCGCCTCATTCCTCCATGTATCTCTATGGGAAGTCAGGCGCCAATCAGAATCACCGCGCCATATTTCAAAATATACACCAACCAATGAGATTCGCCCCTCATTCCTCCATGTATCTCTATGGGAAGTCAGGCGTCAATCAGAATCACGGCGCCATGTTTAAAAATATACACCGACCAATGAGATTCGCGCCTCATTCCTCCATGTATCTCTATGGGAAGTCAGCCGCCAATCAGAATCACCGCGCCATGTTTAAAAATATACAGCGACCAATGAGAATAGCGCCTCATTCCTCCATGTATCTCTATGAGAAGTGAGGCGCTATGCTCATTGGTCGGCGCCAGCACACAACAACCAATGAGCACAGCGCCTTACATTCAGCGCCATTTTAAAAAACCATATAGCCTCCATGTCTTCCACAGTGCCTCCGGCAGTGGTCCCCGGCAGGAGCCCGAGCTCCTGTGGGGCCCCCCGCAACATGCCCAACCTCCGGCGGTGGTCCCCGGCAGGAGCCCGAGCTCCGCCGGGGACCCCCGCAACAAGCCCGAGCTCCGGCGGTGCCCCCTGCCATGAGCCCGAGCTCCAGCGGTGCCACGAGCCCCAGCTCCTGCGGTGCCCCCCCGCAACAAGCCCGACCTCCGACGGTGGTCCCCGGCACGAGCCCGAGCTCCGGCGGTGCCCCCAGTCACGAGCCCGAGCTCCAGCGGTGCCCTTCGCTACAAGCCCAAGCTCCGGCGTTGCTCCTCGGCAGGAGCCCGAGCTGCAGCGGTCTCCCCCGCCTGGAGCCTGAGCTCCACCACTGCTCCCCACAAGGAGCCCGACATCCGCCGGTGCCCCCCTCCAGTAGCTGGCCGAACACCGAAGGTCTTCGCCCAGCTACAGACTTCGGCGCTCAAAGCGCCGACCACAGTGCCGCCGACCGTCGTGCCCTAAAACATAACCAGGCGCCGGGCATGGAACTCAGCGCTTTCCCCGCTGAGCTCCATACCCATAATCGCCACTCTCATTGGTACGGATTCTAGACTCCCGATTCTTTAGAATCGGCTCACAGCTAGTTTTTTATATTGGCAAATGCTAGAATAATGAGAAAAAGAATGTTTTAGGGCATTTTTATATAACTTTCTGCAAAGTCACAAGTTTACATATTTTTCATTAGTATTTGGTACCATTGCCCTTAAACTGACTTGAGTCTAACGTTTTGGATATCCTTCCACAAGCTTCTCACAATAATTGGTAGGAATTTGCACCGATTCCACCTGACAGCACTAGTGTAACTGAGCCATGTTTGTAGGTGTGGTAGCAATTTGCACCGATTCCACCTGACAGCACTAGTGTAACTGAGCCATGTTTGTAGGTGTGGTAGGAATTTGCACCGATTCCACCTGACAGCACTAGTGTAACTGAGCCATGTTTGTAGGTCACCTTGCTCACACCTGCCTTTTCTGCTTTGCTCATATTTTTTTAGTAGGATTGAGATCAGGGCTTTGTAATGGCCACTCCAAAACATTGACTTTGTTACCCTTTAGCCACTTTGTAACATGTTTCGCAGTATGCGTCCCATCATTCTCCATTTGGAAGACCCATTTCTGCCCAAGCACTAAACTTCTGTCACGAGTAGCGTGGATAGGGGGAATGGAGCAGCAAGGGGTAACGGGCAAGAGTGACTAGGAGGCTAGTCTGGCCCTGGACTTGGGGTCCTTAACTAGCCTTGTTCCCGAAGGTACCTCTGAAGGTGAGGAGGTTCGGGCCATCACTCTATCCCTCAAATCCTCAACCAATTCTCAGTTAAGAACCCCTACCTACACCCACAGATGAGGAAAAGAACACCACTCCAAAGGAAGGAGATGACAGCAGCTGCTCAAACAGCACATTTGCATAGCATGGGTCCTAGATTAGAATGAACTAAATCTGCAACATCTGGTGCAGGGAAGCAGAACTAATTAAGGCTGAGGGGGTGGAGAGCAGAAAGCTCAGACACCCCTCTCCACCTCCACCTAAGCTATGATTTACTCTTTACCTGCAGAGCCGCAAGCCACACATTCAGCAACTGCAGCTTCAATATCATCACTGACTGGCAAAGGAAAAAAACTCTGGTTTAAACAGCAGCAGAACTCCAAGACTGCAAAGACAGTCAATACGTGACAGTACCCCCCCTTTATGAGAGGCATTTGGACTCTAAACCAGACACGTTCCACAACGGTATAAACATCCTGACTCATGACTTGTGAAACATATTACGGGTACATGGCACCCGAGGAATTTCTAGCTGGAACAACACGGGGTTGCCAATGGCTGAAATTCTAAATGGACCAATAACTCCAGTAGTAGGAGCTCCAGCCACACACTTCCAACTTACGTGTTTTGACAGTACCCACACATAATCATTCACACTGAGGTCTGCACCTGAACGTTTATTGCCATTCATGTGGTTACAGACAGAGGATTCATGTTCAGGAGGCAAACAGCAGAGACGTCACCCTGTCTTTTCACCAGAGATGTTTCCACAGACAGCTTAGTGGGAGTCACCACCACCCCTAAACACTTCTCAGGATAATACCTGAGCCCAGCATGAATCTGAAGTGTAGGCTGGGTTTTACCCCTATTCTCCATTGGGTGTTTAACCACCTCCGCTGGAGACATAGGAGCAGACCTGACCAACACAACAGAGAGTAGCATCCTCAAGGGATGTCAACGGCTGAGAAACGGATTAAATGCAGTATGGACAGACCTAATAAAGTGATCAGCTTGACCACAAAAGAAACCAGACCTCCCAACCTGATGAACTGCAGATGGGCTAGTATGAGAAATCACATTCCCGATCTGCTCAGGTACATCAGGACCTACGCGTGTAACCTCCACAGCAGGGATTGGCACGAGGGGCAAGGTTGGTTCAGGTCGCTCTCTCAGACTTCTGTCCAACCAAATAGCAAGCACCATAGCAGCCTCCAGCCACTTTGGAGCAGCGTACTGAGTCATGGAGTCTTGTAGCCAATCTGACAAACTGAGACAGAACTGACTCCTAAGCGCAGGGTCATTCCACTGAGTGTCAGTGGCCCACCTCCTGAACTCAGAGCAATACTCAGCTTGCTGTGCTCCCTGCCTGAGTTTACAAAGTTTAGACTCGGCCAAGGAGACGCCATCATGGTCACCATACATCAGGCCAGAGCCGCAAAAAACTCGTCCTCCAACCACATAGAAGGAGAATCGGTGGATAGAGAGAAAGCCCAGGTAGTATACTCCCCACATGCTGTTCCTCACTCCCTGAAGAATGAGGGCAGAGCCTGAAGTATAACTTACAGGCCTCCCTGAAAAAAACAAACTTATGTTTACCCCCTGAAAATCGGTTAGGGAGGGATATATTGGGTTCTGGTGCAGCCACGGCATGAGTGGCAGCCAAATTCCTAATAACTTCCTGAAGCTGACACATCCTGGGAGAATTCCTCCACCAGACATGTGAAAGTGTGGCGCCCTGCTCCCACAGGTAGCCACAAGCTTCCCTAGTGCACGGCTGGATTTCCACAGGGGGTACCACTTACAAACAACACCTTCCACCCCAGCACAGTAGGGGATGCTCCACTCGCTGACCTTAGGCAAGATCTCCTATAAATATTGGTGCTGGGGGAGGAGTTAGGTAGCGTGTGCAGACGCTAGGAGAGCTGCGAACACGTCCTGGTGCTCGGTGCCGTGCTAGGACCAAACCAGTGACCCAGAGTAGTCCTTCTGCAGTCCAGCCAGGCCCAGGAGTGGGACCGAAAGGCAAGGAAAACAGAGGACAGTAGGAGTAGAGGAGCCAGTGGAGGTTCGCCCAATTAAGCACTGGACTTCGGGGGTCCGCACCTGCAGCAGTGCTTCAAGCAAGCCGAAAACCCCGATACAACGTGGAGACTTCAGTCACCCGGTCCCCCTGCATATTCAGTATTAACGGAGCCTTAAGGAGGAGAGAGAGAGAGAAGTGAGGAGGCCAGCCAGGGTATACACAGGCAGGGTTTCAACAAACAGGAGAGGGAACTTAAGGAGGCCTTATACCCACTCCCTGTGGAAGTTCAACTGTGCTTCTGGTCACCTGACAGTGCTCCAGATGGATTACCTGCAGTTTCCACCACAGTAAAAAGGTAAAGAGACACTCATCGGTATGTGTGTGCGTTATTCCTCCCTGCTCCCGTGCTCGGTAGAGACTGCTTTACTATCCTTTACCTTGGCCCAAACCCCTCACTCTGAATTGACCACTACACCGCTGCCCCGGAGGCCCAGCTTCACTTGTAGGAAGCTATACCACCCTTGCCGCAATTCCAACGCCCTCCGGAGGACTGTGGCGGCGCTGGTGATCCCTCACCAGGTACTATTTGTGGCGTCATGAACTATCCTAATAGAAACTGTATTTTAAGAAGTCGCCGACCCCAGGGCCACGGACTCGGTGCAGCCACCCATGAGAGCGTCCCCCTGACACCATGCCTGATTTCTGAGTACCCAGGCCTGGGCGGGACAAAAGCTTGTGTTGAAGCCATAGTGGCATCAAGGAATGTATTGGTTCGCAGATTATGTTACACTGTAGTGGATGAGATGAATGGAGCAGGAAGGGATACTGGAAGGGCAACTGGGAGGCTAGTCTGGCCCTGGACTTGGGGTCCCTGGATTATCCCTGTTCCCAAAGGTACCTCTGAAGGTGAGGAGGTTCAGGCCACCACCCTATCCCTCAAATCCTCAACCAGTCCTCAGCTAAGAGCCCTACCTACACCCACGGACGAGGAAAAGGACACCACTCCAAAGGAAGGGGATGACAACAGCTGCTCCAACAGCACATCTGCACATCTGTACAGCATGTGTCCTAGATTAGAACTAAATCTGCAACATCTGGTGCAGGGAAGCAGGACTTCTTAAGGCTGAGGGGGTGAAGAGCAGGAAGCTCAGACACACCCCTCCACCTGAGCTATGACTCACTCCTCACCTGCAGAGCCACCCACCACACATTCAGCACTGCATCTCAACCCTTACTGCCAAAGGAAAAAAAAACCTCTGGTTTTAACAGCAGCAGAGGCCAGGACTGCAAAGGCAGTCAATATGTGACCATTTCTGGTTGATTTCTTTAGATGTTGCTTCAGTATTTCCACATACTCTTCTTTCCTCATGATGCCATCTATTCTGTGAAGTGCACAATCTCTCCTGCAGCAAAAGTACCCCACAACATGATGCTGCCACCCCTGTGTTTCACAGTTGGGATGGTGTTCTTAGGCTTCCAAGCTTCTCCCTTTATCCTCAAGACATAACCATTGTGGTTATGGCCAAACAGTTCAATTTTAGTTTCCTCAGACCAAAGGACGTGTCTCCAAAACTTTAGGTCTTTGTTCCTGTGTGCATTTGCAAAAATTCATCTGGCTTTTTTGTTTCTTTTGGAGTAATGGCTTCTTCCTGGCAGAGTGGCCTTTTAACTCATGTTGAAACAGTACATGTTTCACTGTGGATAATAGCACAATCTTACCTGCTTCCACATCATCTTCACAAGGTCTTTTGCTTTTGTTTTTGGGTTGATATGCACATGTTGGACCAAAGCACCTTCATCACCTGGGACACAGCACCCGTCTCTTTCCTGAGTGATAAAATGTCTGAATATTCCTATCTTGTTTGTACTTCTGTATATTATTTGTACAGATGAACAAGGCACCTTCAAGTATCTGGAAATTGTATCCAAAGATGAATCAGACTTATGCAAGTCCACAATTCTCTTCCTGATATCTTGGCTGATTTCTTTCCCATGATGCTACACAAAGAAACAGTGAGTTTCAGGTGTGCATTAACATACATCCACAGATGTATCTCTAATTAACTCAGATACAGAAGATTAACTCAGAATAAGAAGCTTCCACATACATGACATCATCATATTGCCTGTCCCACATTGTTTAAATGCATAGTAATCTTAGTGTATGTAAATATGTGGTTTTGAAGAAAGCAGTAAAAATGTCTCTAAAACACTCTCTCTCATTATTCTATAACTCATGAGGAAGTGTACTACTGTACGCGAAATGCGTAGGTACAAGAATTAGCAATACTTTCAGTAAAAAAAAAAAAACACAGAAAAAAATCTGTGGCACCCCTACGGTTCAGTTGCCACAAGAACACCTGGTGCGGGAGGGATTTACACATCAGGTAAACTTAATCATGCAACACCTTCCACCCCAGACCTGAAGGGGGAGCTCTACTTGCCAACTTCAGGCATGGTCCCCTATAAATTCAGGCCTGTGGGAGAAGTTAGGCAGTGTAGTTCCAGAGAGAGGACTGTGAAGACACCTGGTGAACGGAGTTGTGCTAGGCCCGTACCAGAGGGAAGCCTAGCCAGTGTAAGGGACCTAAGAGTGAGGGTCAGAGGCAAGGCGTACCAGAGATGGAGAGGGGGCAGAGGAACCATACTGGTTCACCCTAGAGAAGCAGTAGAAGCAACCTGGAGCCGGAGTCCGAGCCTACATGGATCCAGTTAGCCCAGCAGAGAAGATCGGAGGACCAGGAAGACTTCAGTCTCCTGGCAGATACTTGTAGCACAGCCAACAGCAGAGCCAGGGACTGCAGAGGAGTAAGCGGGGCCCAACAGAAGGTTCTCACTGCCTGCTATTCAAGTGAGGGACACAGGAGAGGTCAGGGCCAAGTTTCAGACAGGCCAGGACTTAAGCACACCATACAGAACAAGGAGGTCTCACAACTCATTGGGTGTGGAAATCCTGAACTGCCACCCGACCACCAGGACAGTACCCAGGATGTTACCTTGCTTCAACATCACCAGTAAAAGGTAGGGAAAAAACTTCCAGCGTGTGTGTGTGTCTGTTATTGCGACCCCTGATCCTGCCCTTAACATATGCCGCTTGCAGAGCCACCTTCCTTCCTAGCAGTGCTGACAGGCTAGCCTGAGGAGCCGCACATTTGTTCCTTTCCTAAGACTGTGACAGATCTGCCTCCCTGTGTAAAATCCCTATTCATCCATCACTGCCAAGGGGATCCCGCTCCACCTACGGGGAACGTTACCAACAAAGTTGCCTCATCATCATCCTGAAGGTCTGCAAGCAGCGCCGGTATCATTACCAGATATGGTAGGTGGCATCACAAACTCTTTTTTTATTTTATTTTATTTTTTATTTAACTCCATTTTTCAGCAACCCCAGGGCCACGGACCCAGGCACAAGCCACCTATGACATCCCCTCCGTGAAACTACAGCCCGGGACCGGGTATCCCACAGCTCTGGGGTGGGTCAGCTTTTGGCGTCACGAACGGTAAAACTGGGTACTGTGTGCCGTGTATTGATTTTATTGAACTGTTTAAATTGGGCCACCATAACTGCACCACAGATCGGGAAGAAAGGGGGCGTAACGGCTGAAAGGGCGTGAAGACAAGCTCCGCCCCGCGCTCTGCCAAGAGTTGACGAAGTGCAGCGGACTGATCTGGAAATACCCAAGCACTCAACTCCCCACTGAGGAGCCGCCGAGTGCTTTTTCTTTTATGACAGACTGGTAAAGTTAACTAGGGGGAGCAAGGATGGATGCGCAGGGGGTCGCCGATGCAATGGTCCCTAACCCAAATCTTGCTCACAATGAAACACCATCCGGGACCTCAGCCGGCAGAGCAGCCTCAGCACCTTGAACTGTGGCACCGATCATGCCAATCTCCCTGCCATATGTCCCGGGACCATGGTTACCTCAGTACGATGGCAAACCAGATACCTTGGCTGGGTTCAAGAAAAAGATTTGTAAAGTACTGGACATGTATGCAATGAATGGCAAGCAAAGAGCATCTGTTGTACTAGTACAGTTAACAGGTGCAGCAGAGCTTGAGGTTGAGTCCTGGTCAGATGTAGATAGAGATTCAGTAAATAAAATCTTTGATAATCTGAACATTGCCTTTGAAACCTACACTGAGGCTGAATTGAGAATGAGATTTTACAATTGCAGACAAAGGCCGCAGGAAAGTATAAGAGACTATGCCTGACGCCTCCAGGAGACATTGCGGGCCATAAAGCAGGTAGATCGTGCAAGTGTGCGGGAGGGAATAAAATGTTGACTGAACAGTTTACTTAAGGGTTGTATTCACCCACCGATCGTAAGCAATTGCGCCTGTAGGCCCTAGAACATCCAGATGCAGACTTTATAGTCCTGAAGGACAGGGCCATTACAGCGCTGCAAACTCCTGTGACCACAGACCCTGCACCCCAGTCATGGCAAGTCGGCACCTCCCCTCTGAGAGTGGCGCCCTCTTCTTTAACCGCAGCAGAGGCTAATGGACAGGAGTGACACCTGGTGCCCCTGAACACCTACACTCCCAGGTGCAGCAGTTAAATTAGGGTGTGGCCA
The DNA here is from genome assembly GCA_033576535.1 of Allobates femoralis. Classification (NCBI taxonomy): domain Eukaryota; kingdom Metazoa; phylum Chordata; class Amphibia; order Anura; family Aromobatidae; genus Allobates; species Allobates femoralis. The sequence goes on from JARQOC010000002.1 coordinate 168,530,934, forward strand.
TGATCTTAAAGGCCATGCAGCTCAAGCTGGAGCCCAAGTCGTCAGAGAAGATCCAGGTGGCCGACAGCCCCGAGGACATCCCGTGGATGCAAGGAAGGAGGACCCCATCGTACAGAGGAAGAACCAACAGCCGCTACAACTCATCATTACAACCCATCTGCGCCGCTGCAACAAGGCGGGCCATTTTGCCAGGTCATGTACTTTAAACCAGCAACCCCTGGGGCCGAGGGCCAACCCCCAAGAATAAGACAATGAGGCCCTATGACTAGCATGATAGATATCTGGGAGGATGGCTAATCCTGTCTATCACGCTGGACGGCATTCCCACATCTGCACTATTGGACACTGGTTCGCAGGTGACGACGATACCACATATCCTATATAAGAGATTCAGGGCCAATACTGAGCTCACCCATCCAGATCCGGACCTCACTATTTATGCTGTAAATGGGTTACCAGTAAACCAAGTAGGGTTTAGGGAGGTAACAATAAAAGTGAGAAGGGTGCAGTTTAAAGCAAGGATTTATTGTGGTTGAAACTGATCCTAATGAGAAAAATCTGTATATGCATGTGATTGAAAATTGTCTAGGAGAAGTGCTGTTTTTACTCCAACAGATTTCTGAAACTGCCAGCATTTGGCATCAGAGGGTCCTACAGGAGATCAGAGCCCTCCTGCGGAGACAAGGTAAACATGTCCAGTGGAGAAATTGGCAGTGTACGGTTGACAGACCCGATCTCCATTGTGTTAACCCCGAGAAGTGAAATGATGATATGGTGTCGGGCAGCAATAGGCCTCAGAGGGCAGGATTACCAGGCAGTGGTCGAGCCTGTGTACTCAGAGAGCAGGCCAACAATCCTGACAGTCAGGGGGGTGGTTGATGTACGTAAGGGGAGGGTACCCGTACGAGTGTTAAACTGTGGAGAGGAGGAAGTTAAACTGCCCAGATATACTACCGTTGCCAAGCTGTTTACTGTCAGCAAAAACTCAATCCAGGCAGTGGAACCCTTGACCCCCCCAAACTCGGCAGAGGACAACAATTCTAAGGGACAGTTGGAGGACTGGTGTCAGGGCCTGCATGTAGGCACTGATTCCACTCCTTCTCACCAGAAGCACGGAGTCTATCGGGTAGTACAGGAGTATGAACAGGTCTTTAGTAAGCATCCACTTCATTTTGGGTGGATTAAAGGAGTACACCATCATATACTCACAGGGAGCCATCCATCCACTAAAGAGCAATATAGGCCTGTACCACGAGCTCACCATCAGCTTGCCAAGGAACTGTTACAGGACATAAAGGACGCAGGGGTCATCAGAGATAGTTGTAGCCCCTGGGCAGCTCCATTGGTCCTAGTTAGAAAGAAAGACGGCACTATGAGAATGTGTGTTGATTACAGACAAATACATCACATAACATATAAAGATGCTTACCGTTACCCCACATAGAAGAGCCACTTGCTGCATTAAATGCATCTAATTACTTTTCAACCCTAGAAACTTACCAGTGGGTCTCCATTGCAGAAGAAAACCAGGAGAAGACCGCGTTCACAACACCAATGGGCCTGTGTGAATTTAACAGCATGCCATTTTAGACTCTGCAATGCACCCGGAACGTTCCAAAGACTGATGGAGTGTTGCCTGGGGCACTGAAACTTTGAGACCATGCTACTCTACCTGGATGACGTCATAGTGTACTCCAAATCCTATGAAGAAATCTGAAACATCTGGCAGAGGTATTTGAGGCATTGTCAAAGTTCGGGATGAAGCTGAAGCCCTCAAAGTGCCATCTGCTGAAACCAAAAGTTCAGTATCTTGGCATGTGGTCAGTGCAGAAGGAGTGGCACCAGACCCTGAAAAAATAACTGTTATTAAGGACTGGCCAAGACCAACAACCGTCAGAGAGGTACGTCAGTTCTTGTGGCTGGTAGAATACTACAGGAGGTTCATAAAGGGCTACACGAATTTGGCAGAGCTTTGCAAGATCTCCTGGTAGGCCAGACCAAGAAGAGCAAGGCCTCGGGTCCTCCATTTGAATGGAGTGAGAAAGAAGAGTACTCCTTCAGGCAGATGAAGTGGGCCCTGACGGAGAAGAAATTCTGGCTTATCCCGACTACAACTTACCATTCGTGCTGTACACTGATGGCAGCAACGTGGGATTGGGAGCTGTCTTGTCACAGATGCAGAAGGGTAAAGAACGTGTGATTGCCTACGCAAGCCAGAAGCTCCGTCCTACCGAGAGGAACCCAGAGAACTACAGCTCATTCAAGCAGGAATTCCTGTCCCTGGTTTGGGTTATCACCGAACGGTTCAAGCACTACCTGGCGGCTGCAAAGTCTTCACGGATAACAATCCACTTACCCACCTGGATTCCGCGAAGTTAGGTGCACTAGAGCAACGCTGGATGGCCCGATTGTCAAACTATGACTTCACCATCAAATGCCGGACAGGCCGTAAAAATGCCAATGCAGATGCACTGTCAAGGATACCTCTGTCACGGTATCGTGAGAATGCTGATGAGGAAATGGCAGTTATGGGCAGGGTGACCAGGGAAGACTAGTCTGACCCTAGTCTAGTAACTCTGAATGGATCTGATCCTGAAGGTATCTCTAAAGGTGAGAAGGTTCGGGCCTCCAGCCTCTCCCTAAAACTCCTCCACCAGCCCTGCACTATTTCCCCCTCACCTCCCTCCACAGAACTGGGATACAGCAACTTCAAAGGAAAGGACTTCAGCAACACAAACACACAGGTCAGCACAGCACGGCTTCCAGGAATAGAGTGAAGCTATCAGCAGCACCACCTGGTGGAAGGAGAGGCTACTTAAAGGCTAGGGGGAGGGGAGTTCAGGTGAGTTACACATTAACCCCTCAACCAGCAGTTGAACCTAATAGTGAATGCAGTTCTGGAGCACAACACAGAGGCCAGGACCTTCACAGCTATCAACCATGCAGCTCTTAAAGACAAACATACACAGCAGCATCCAGCCAAGTCAGCGCCAACTTAGCGCGTGACAACCTCATTTGCCAGATGCGGGAGAAGATGTGGATGAGTTAGAAGAAATAGAGCTACCAGCCTTTTACCACCATAGTGCATCCCAGTGTCAGCAAACTTGAACTAAATGTTAAGAGATCACACTGAACCTGTTACCTCTCCATGGGTGGAAGGAGACGCAAGACAGTGACCCGGCTGTCAGCTTAGTCAAAGATCTGATAACCCAACCAGACTCCCGTCTTAGCCCAGATACTCAACCAGAGGCGCAACACCTGTGGAAAGAGAAGAGCAGGTAGTTTATCTATCAAGGTAAGCTGTGTCGACATTTCATCAATCCAAGAACCCACGAGATGGTGTGGCAGATAGTGGTACGGAAGAGAGATGTCCAGATGGTGTTGAAAACATACCACAATGGAGTAGGTCACTTTGGATGGAAGAAGCTTTAAGTACTGTTACGTGAGAGATTCTATTGGGTTGGCATGAGGAACATCCTAGAGAGTTGGTGTAGAAACTGTGGCCCATGCAACTTAAGAAGAAAAGACCGTGACAGCCAAAGATGACCACTACAGCCAATTGTCACCAAACAGCCCTTAGAACTGGTAGCCCTGGTTCATGTGAAGTTGACACCCAGTAGATCAGCTATACGTATGCCCTCACAACACAATGGTGGACCACTATTCCAGATTCCTAGTGGTAGCCCCAGTAAAGGAGTTAACAGTGAAAACTGCAACGAGCACCTTTCAAGCCTACTTCTGTAGAACACACAGGTATCCAGAGCAGGTGTTGACAGAACAAGGTCCTGCGTTTGAAGCTGAAGTGTTCCAGGAGTTTTGCAACTTATATAGGTGCAAGAAAATCCGTACCACGCCTTACCATCCGCAAACCAATGGCATATGCGAGAAGATGAATCAGGTAGTCATAGACCTTTTGAAAATCATGCCTTTGGAAGAAAGAAACATGTGGCCGGAAAAGTTACCAGACTTAGTGGACATGTACATACCTGTAAGTTCCACCAATTGCATGCCAGTGTATCTAATGAGAGCAAGACCTGGGAAATTACCAGTTGATCTTGAGATGGGAATTGTCATACCTGAATCCAGTTCACCTGATGCTGATTGGGACTCTAAATGCAAAGAACAGTCAGTACAAGAAGTACAAGAGTGCGTGGAGAAAAGTGTAAATCAAATCAGAGAAAAACAAGAAAAATATTACAACAAAATGCACATGCTGTTCCCTTAACACCCGGAGAAATGTTTCTCAAGAGAAAAAGTAGAGTTCACAAACTTGATGACCAGTGGGAAGCAGAACCTTACACCATGCTATCCTCTAACTTTGATAACAGAAAGACTTGTTTAATTAGTAGAGAAGAAGGAAAATCATCAGCAAGTTTCCAGAGACCATCTGAAGAAATGTCCCGTACAACTGAAACCCAGAGAAATAATCCACTGTACACCTCAACCAGAGGAAAAGAAAAAAGGAGTCATACATACTGTAGTAAGTCCTGTAGTAAGATTAAGAAGATGCTCAGGCATACAATTGTTACGCAGATCCACATGCAGACTAGTGGACAGTGCACATACAGTACCAGCAGCGGACATTAGAACACCACCAGTTGAGACACCAGTACTACGTAGATCAACCAGTAGTAACCTCGGTGAGTTAACACTCAGGTACAGAGAGTAGGTGCATATGAAAAGTGTACATATGAGACTTGTATGTAAATAGACAGCAAATTGTAGTGTACAGAAGAGCGGAGGAACTGGACTCACCCCCATGCATATTAAGGGACCCTTTACACATTGAGACTTTCCAGCAATCCCACCAGCGATCCGACCTGGCCGGGATTGCTGGAAAGTCTCTCTGCAGTCACTGGTGAGCTGTCAAACAGGCAGACGCACCAGCGACCAGCCAGCAGCGACATCACTGGTAACCAAGGTAAACACCGGGTAAATAAGCAGCGTGTGCTGCTTAGTTAACCGGTGTTTACCCTGGTTACTAGCGTCCTCCCGCTTACAGGCTGGGCTAAGCGGGAGGACGCAAGTAACCAGGGTAAACACTGGGTAACTAAGCAGAGTGCGCTGCTTAGTTATCCGGTGTTTACCCTGGTTTCCAGTGCCCAGCGTCTAAAATGCGGCACTAGGCACTGGCTGGGAGGTCGCTGACCATTGGTCTCTCACTGTCACACACAGCAATGCGTGCTGACCAGTGGGAGAGCAAGGTTTGCTCCTGATCAGCAACCTCACAGCAGGGGCCCGATCGCTGATATGTGTCACACACTGTAACATTGCTGGAGAGGTCGCTGTTACGTCACAAAACCTGTGACGTTTCAGCGACATTGCTAGCGATGTTGCAGTGTGTGAAGTACCCCTAAGTTAGGAAAATCAAGTTCCTGGGGGTGGGAGGGTGAGAGCCAGGACTCCTAAGACGAGACATCTATTGGGAACCATAGGTAAATGCAAACGTATGTTTGTATTGTATTGATTGCAACTAGGAAACCCGTAACCGTTAAGTGTAATGTGCCTACAAGACTATTGCATGCACTTTTAAGCTTTCTTAAACATAGACCATTAGCCACGGGACTGGTTGTGGCAAAAACCTTCTTTAAAAGCCTGCGACGGATGGACTAGCGCCGTATGGACTGCACCTTTTTTGTATTTTTGAATTTTGAGACTCTGTCATAATAATTGTTAATATTTATACTGTTTGAAAAATGTTTCTCAGTCCAGGAGTACTGAATTTAAGTAGGGGGGAATGTGGCACCCCTATGGCTTAGTTGACACAGGAACACCTGGTGTGGGGAAGGATTTCCACATCAAGTAAACTTACACATGCAACACCTTCCACCCCAGACCTTAAGGGGAAGCTCTTCTTGTAGACTTCATGCAAGGTCCCCTTATAAATTCAGGTTAGGCAGTGCAGTTCCAGAGTGAAGACTGTGAAGACACCTGGTGAAAGGAGCCGCGCTAGGCCCGTACCAGAGGCAAGCCTAGCCAGTGTAAGGGACCCAAGAGTGAGGGTCGGAGGCAAGGCGTACCAGAGATGGAGAGGGAGCAGAGGAACCATACCGGTTCACCCCAGAGAAGCAATAGAAGCAACCCGGATACCGGAGTCCCAGTCTGCATGTGTCCAGTTAACCTAGCAGAGAACCAGGGAGACTTCAGTCTCCTGGCGGAAACTTGTAGCACAGCCAACAGAAGGTTCTCACCACCTGCTATACAAGTGAGGGACAGAGAAGATGTTAGGGCCAGGTTTCAGACAGGCCAAGACTTAAAGAGGACCTGTCACCAACCATGCATGGTTATCTAATTGCTGCACTGAATGCAGCTTGTCTGCTGCATTCAGGCAAGGGGTCTCCCAGCCCTTGAGCCCCCCTGTACCCCGAGATAATACACTTTGAAAACTTACATTGTGGAGCCAAATAGGAGGTGGCTTGTGGCTGGAGCCAAAGGGCAGTTTCACATGCATGGTTGGTGACAGGTCCTCTTTAAGCACACACACACAGAACAAGGAAGCCTCACAACTCTGGACAGTACCCTGGATGTTACCTTGCTTCAACATCACCAGTAAAAGGTACGGAAACAACTTCCAGCGTGTGTGTGTCTGTTGTTGTGGCCCCTGATCCTGCCCTTAACATAGACTGTGTGCCAGCATCTTTGCGTGCAGAGCCACCTTTCTTCCTAGAAGTGCTGACAGGCTAGCCTAAGGAGCCGCACACTTGTTCCCTTGCTAAGACTGTGACAGATCTGCCTCCCTGTGTAAAATCTCTATTCATCCATCACTGCCCAGGGGACCCCGCTCCACCTACTGGGAGCATTACCAGCAAAGCTGCCTCATCAACACCCTTGACGTCTGCAAGTAGCACCAGTACCATTACCGGATACCGTGGGTGGCATCACAAGCTATTTTTATTTTATTTTATTTTTTGTTTAACCCCCTTTTTCAGCAACCACCAGGGCCATGGGCCCGGGCACAAGCCACCTGTGACATCCCCCATGAAACTACAGCCGGGGATCAGGTACCCCACCGCCATGGGGTGGGTCAAATCTTTTATTGCATACAACAAAATAGACAGAGACACCTTTATCCACTTTATTAACTCCCACCAAGTTCCTCTCCAATGTAATCCTGTAATTACTGTAATCCCATGGTGAAAGAGGTGGGGCGATGTGATGCGTCATGCCACCACCATCTTTGTATACCCAAGTGTCCAAAGATGGTGGACGCGTAAGTGCACATGCATTCTCTCTGCCCCCCTGTGTGCTCTCTCTGCCCACTGTGTGCTCTCTTGATTCCTGTGTGCTCTCTCTGTCCCCCCTGCACTTTCTGCCCCATGCTCTCTGTGTCCCCCTTTCCACCCCCCTGTGTACTATCTGCCCCCTTGCTGTGTGCTCTCTTCCCCTGCTGACCGCTCTCTCTTTGCCCCCCTTCTGTGTGCTCTCTCTGCTTTGCCCTGCTGTCTACTCTCTGCACTCCCCTGCTATGTGCTCTCTGTCCCCCTGCTGTGTGCTCCTTCTGCACCCCCCCCCCGCTGAGTGCTCTCTCTGCCCCCTGTTATGCGCTCTCTCTACCCACCATGCTGGGTGCTCTCTCTGCCCTTCCTACTGGGTGCTCTCTCTGCCTCCCCCTGCTGTGCGCTCTCTCTGCCTCCCTCTGCTGTGCGCTCTCTGCCCCTCTGATGTACACACTCTTCCCCCATGCTGTGCAGTTTCTCTGCCTTTCCTGCTGTGCACTCTCTCTGGTCCCCCTCTGCTGTGCACTTCCTCTGCTCCCCATGTGCCCTCTCTCTGCCCCCATGCTGTGCCCCTTCTGCTGTGCACTCTCTCTGCTCCCTCTTTAAGCTGTGCGCTCTCTCTAACCTCCCCCACCGCTGTGCATTCTCTATGCTTTCTACCATGCAATGTCTTTAGGCAGTCATGCTGCCACCACTTTGGGACACCTGGGTGTCCCAAGATGGCGGTAGCATGACTAAATGTGCCTACGCATACCCGGCGTGCGCTCACACAGTTAGTATTCCATGCCTCAGTCACTTGGTGGTGATGTCCAGTGGTGGGCTGCGGGTTGAGCGGCGATGTAGTTCTGCTGTTGTGTTTGGGTGGAGTCGGATCTGTTTTTCGGTGGCTCCGCTAGTGGTATTGTGCAAGGGACCAGTACTGCTAGTGGATGCCATATATGCACAGCTATCACTTGGGTATGCAAATATGGCTGCCTCCAGCGGGTGATATTGGGACATGCTGACAGCGGAAGTGAATATCAGACACTACAAGGTAAGTATATAATAGATTATGATAACCTAAAATGGGAAAGGTTCATTCTGATTTCATGTCAGATAGTGAGAAAAACATGCATATGTGTTTTTTCATACAGTGTATGTGTGGCGCCCCTGTGTCTTGGTCACGACAGTGGTACTGCACCTACTCCACAGGTGTCGTGCCACGCTCTCAGGTAAACTGGAAACTCAAAGCTGAGACACACCACCGCAAACACAACACCCATCCAAACTCCAGGCCAGGGAGATTCTGGGCGGAGGCGGAAGAGGCTCATACTTGAGCAGCCAATCCTCTGGCTGGAAGGAGGAGTAGGTTTAGAGGGTGGGAGGAAGAGTTAGTTAGTCTGAGAAAGGGCAGTGAAAAGTGAGAGAGGTTTGGCCCCGGGCCCCAGGGTCTGCCCATTTAAAGGACAGCTCCTGGTGATGTGGCCGGTCCGGTTACAGCGGCGGCAGATGGGCTCCCCAGTGGAGCTATAGTAGTCGGTGGTTCACCCTCAGTACGCTGTGGCTTGCTTCGCTCGCATCCAGGGTACATCCTCCGAGCTGTCAGCAAGTTGAATCAGCGGTTGAGTTCGGGGCTGGGATCTTGGCGCTGGCTGTTGGCTCTGCTGCAGCTGTAGAGCTTCCATCACTTTGGTTATGTTTTTGATCATTTGGTGCATTTCAGCACGCATCTCAGCATGCAGGTAGTCATACTTGCCAGGCTGAGCAGATTGTACATTGTGCGTGGCTGCAGACATGGGTAATAGTTTCGGGGTAGCCTGCGCCTCACCACTGCACCACTGTTTGATGGCAGCTTCATGGGTCTCTACTAGCCACAACCCTTTTATGGCCATTTCCTTCAGGGTGTTAAAGTCAGCTTCTGGGTAACTCAGTGACCACCAATGCACAGTCTTATTGTCCTCGGGGGATAGCAGTCCCCGGGTGAATTGTTCAATCAAGAGTTTGTTTACATCAGTTACACTGGCAGGGCTGACATGCTTAAGGGCTCGCATTGCTTCTTCTAGGCGCCAGGCGTAAGCTCTGATATCATCTCCTGGCCTCTGGTAGCAGTGATGAAAGCGTGTGCGTATATCAGCCTCATTGCACTCCTCAAAAGTAGCTCTCGATTTGTCAAATTTAGTGGCCGCTGATCTCCGTTCAGCAGCAGACCAGGACTCACTCTCTGCTGCACCAGTTAACTGTCCGAGTACCACAGCAACGCGCTGCTGACCGGTCATCGCATACATGTCCAGGACACTAGTGATATTTCTCCTAAAAGCATTCAACATATCAGGGCGACCGTCATACTGGGGCAACCACTTAGCCCCCGGAATGTATGGGAGTGAGATCGGCATGATCGGGGCGACTGCGCCCAGCGCGCCAGTGGCGCTGGCAGTGCTACTGGAGGCAGCCATAGGCGCTTCGGGGTAATTCCTAGAGTCAGCGAATGTACTGTCGTCGTCGCTGGAGGAGGCAGACATGCTGGAGACCCCCCTAGTGAATTACAGCCAGTGTTCAAACAGATAAACAGTTCGGGAATTTCCGGACTAGGCCGCGGCGCTCGGGAATCCTCGGCTAAGCCCCCTTTCTTCTCGCTCTTCGGCGCACTAATGGCAGCGTAGTTTTAACAGTCACTCAATACAGTTTAAATCATGGATACACAGTACCCGGTAATACCAGGCACAAGATCCTGTTCGTGACGCCAGAAAGATATGTTAAGCCCCAGGCCCTGGGGTACTCAGGTATCAGGCTTGGTGGGTGTTTTCACGGGGATGTCACGGATGGCAGCGCCTGAGCCCGTGGCCTGGGTGACACTTCAATAACGGGTATATGTACAGGGGATGAGAGTTTGTCATGTGACACCACCTGTAGTACCTGGTGATGGGTCACCAGTGCCGCCACAGTCCTCTGGAGGTTGATGGTAATGCGGCTGAAATGGCAAAGCTCCCTACAGGTGGAGCTGGTCCTCCGGGGTAGCATGGTGTAAAGGGGCAGCTTGGAGTGGAACATTAAGTCAGGGCAGGAAGTGATGGAGCAGTCTATAAGGGGCACCAGGAGCGGAGAGGAATGACGCACACACACTGTAGAAAGTCTCTTTTACCTTTGTACTGGTGGTATTAGCAGGTAAAGACGTCCAGGGCACTGTCGAGTGACCAGGTGCACAGTGAGCTTCCACAGCAAGTGGGTATAAGGCTTCTTCAGCTTCTCAGCAGTTACTGAAGCCCTGTCTGTGTGCAGCCAGACTGGCCTCTTTACTCCCTCTGGTCCTCTCTGTCTCTCCTCCTGCGCGATCCACGGGTTACCCTCTCTGACCACTGCTTTGTGATTCCTCACTACGGTGTCTGGCTTCCTCTTTCTGGGAACACAGGGGGACCGGGTGACTAAAGTCTTCATGGTATGACAGGGTTTTCTGTAGTCTTGAAGTAATCCTACAGGTGTGGATCCCAGAAGTCCGGTACGTCTTGGGTGAACCTCCGCCAGTTCCTCACTCCCTTGGCTCTACTCCTTGCCTTCTGTCCCCACTTCTAGGCTCAGCTCGATAGCAGAAGGGCCACTCCAGGTCACTGGTTCGGGCCTAACCGCGGCACCGATCACCAGGACGTCTTCGCAGCTCTCCTAGCATCTGCACACTCTAACTAACTCCTCCCCCAGCAGCAGTATTTATAGAGGAACTCACCTAAAGTCAGTGAGTCTAGCTCCCCTTACTGTGCCGGAGTGGAAGGTGTTCCATGTAGTAGGCACCTGCTGTGGAAACCCAGCTGTGCAGTAGGGAATGCTGTGGCTACCTGCGTGAGCAGGGCACCACAGTAGCAGGCCAAGTAGACTGCTAATGATAATTTCCAGATGATTGAACATTGATTTTATCAAATCTACACTGAGCAGCCCAGTAAGTGACACATCGCTGGAATCAGGGTCTCGTGTCCTATATTATGCTATTCTCAGATTAAGTTGCAAAAACCTGGTGACAGGTCCCCTTTAAAGAGGCAATTTGCACATAAAATTTACTAGAGGAGCATGCAAGGCATATGAGTCTCCTCATATACTGACATGCCAGACCTGATTCGTCATCTCTCCATAAGTAGAAATGTTATAGTCCAGATCACAGGTCATTTGTAAAGAATTCTCTAATTCAAATGTAAGGTCCATTTGCAACCTGCATGGTGGCTTGGTGGTTAGCACTAAAGCCTTGCAGCACTGAGATTCAGGGTTCAATTCCCACCAAGGACAACATCTGCAAGAAGTTTGTATGTTCTCCCTGTGTTTGTGTGAGTTTCCTCCCACACTCCAAAGATATACTGATAGGATGTTTAGATTGTGAACCCCAACAGGGACAATGTAAAGGTACCTTTACACACGGCAACTTTTCTAGGAATTTCACTGGCAACTTACTGGTTGTAGTGAAATCATGGAGACATTGTTCTATTTTGTTGCTGTGTACAAATGGAACAATGTGTCCATGATTTCACTGCAACCAGTAAGTTGCCAGTGAAATTCCTAGAAAAGTTGCCGTGTGTAAAGGTACCCTTACTGATGTATGTAAAGTGCTGTGGAATTAATGGTGCTATATAAGTGAATGAATGTTACTATAACCTATATATACATACAGGTATTGGAAAAAGAAGAATTAGATTGTCATTTAAAAGGGGTTTAATGATTTGTTTTGATGGTAATTTCTGCAAGTGGGACCTGTCACTTTAAATATATGTCTGCAAGAGTTTGACTCATTTCTCATTTGGGACTTAGTTTTTAAATATAGCTCCATTAAGACAATAGCAGAATGGTACGCAGCCTGAGGAATTTCACTGCTAGGACCAACTATTTGCAGAGAATTGGTATATATCCAGTACCCTCAAATTAACAATAGAAGACGCACTGTGGTGATTGCAGTTTACGACTGGCACATTTCGGCTGACAAACAGCATTTCACAAAAGCAGCCAAGTGTGCAGTAATGAATGGCTCTGCGAAATCTAGTGCGCTTTACAGAGTAGTGTATATTTAACCAATCAATGTGTTTCACACGCTTACCACCCTTACTGGGGTTTACCCCCTTTCTACTTTACTGGAAACTGGTAACTATTCACGGTTAAATAAAACAAAATAATGAAAGACTATTCTATTGTCTATTTAAAAAGGACCCCCAACTTATAAAGTAATGGTGTATCACTAGGATATGCTATATTTTTGTTCAGTGGGGGTCCAGCTATGAGGACTTGAAGTGCTGCTGTGTATGTCAGTCGATCGACAGGGTAGGGGGTACTCGGATACCGGGACAGGTGGTTACTTCGGTGGGGCACACGGCTGGTCAGTTCCCGATTCCGTGCCCTGGACCCTCAATGGCGGGTGGGAGTGATGATGATGGGGGATTTTGTAATGTGACACCACCTGTGGTACCTGGTAATAGGGTTACCAGCGCTGCAGCTGGCTGCTGAGGGGATGTAAATGCAGCTTTGGTAGTACAGCTCCCCACTGGTGGAGCTTTATCTCAGAACAGCGGAGTGGATGAGGGGAGTAGTAGTAGGGGTTCTGCTTTGAACGCTGCAGGCGGCGGCGGTGAAGCAGGCACACACACACAAAATAGTCTCTGTTTCGGTACCTTTTTCTGATATCCGGTAACAGGCACGGTCCAGGAGGGTAACCGGGTTATCGGTGCAGTTTGGGCAGTCCACCTTGAAGAGTTGCGAGGCCTCCTCTATTAGTGTGCAGTAATTGGGGTAAGTTCTGCCTGGAGCTGAACCTGCCACTCTTCCTCCCTCAGGATACTACTCCACAACCGACAGTGAGCACCTTTCTGTGGGGAATCCCTATCTTCTGCTTGGGTCCCTGGTCCTATGCTTGGTCAGGCTTGGGGTATAGGTTTTCCTCAGCTCCAGGGGGATTAAATGCTCCTGATCTGGCTGGGTTTTCTCTGCTACCAATAGAGTAATAGCAGCTCCAGACTCTGGTGTCCGGGTGAGCTAAAGGGATACCAGATATGTTCTATTCTTCTGTCTTACTACCTCTCCCACTGGCCTCCGTACCTCTCCCTAAGGTGCTGCACAGCTGGGGTCCGTCTTTCCTGGTTTTGGGCCTGGCTTGGTCCCAGCAAGGATGAAGCAATTATGGTGAAGCCCAGAAAAACCCTTTTATATTCACATTTGGATGATAGAGATATTTAGTGTCACAAGTGTGTCATGGACTGATGATACCTCGGGGAGAATCTGGGTTCAGAAGGTCACAGTGATTAGTTAATCGCAGATCCTCTTTAGAGCCTGCTTGTTGTTTATTCTGAGTAGATGTTTATTTAATTCCATTCGGTGTGAAGAGGTTAAGGTCCTTTTTCTGTCCTGCTGTAAATAATATGTAGGTGTTATATCAGATGCTGCCATTCCCTTCCGCTATATTTACCACTCCTTATTTTCTCATATGCCAGCTATAGTTCATTCTATGCTGAACTGTGAAGGAGTTGTCTCTTCAGAAAGCTCTGGTTATATTTCTAGCTGATAATGTGGGGTTCCTCTCTGGAAAGAGTTTTTTTGTTGTATCTGTCCTCCTTGTTTGTCACTCCTTCTTGTGTTGTTTTTACTTTAGTAGTAAGACTAGTGTCTTGTTGGGCCCGCTCACTAGTCAGGGCAAGTCCAGGGTTAGTCAGGGCCTAGGCAAATGATGGCCTCACTGAGGGAAGGACCATTCTAGGTGCTCAGGGCTCAGACACAGGAGAGTTAGGTAGTAATCTCTCACCCGATCACCAGGACCTTCCTTTACATCTTCCCTGGTGTACACTTCCTGTTGCATGAGCACTGAGTGTCCCCTTGCTCAAGTGTGATAGACAGACAGACAGATAGATAGATAGATAGATAGATAGATAGATAGATAGATAGATAGATCACTTAATGCATGTCTGTCATTAGCAATTTTCTAATGGGTACTTGAAAGAATATGCAGCCACCAGTAGTATCTAAGCCACAGTAGAAGAAAATACAGATAGATATATGAATCGTTTAGATAGATATAGATAGATAAGGGCCCGTCATACACAACGATATCGGTAACGATATCATTGCAACGTCACTGGTTTGGTGACATTGTACCGATGTCTAAACAACATCGTTGCTTGTGACACCTATCAACGATCAACGATGAGTCGTTAATCACAGATATATGAACCGGTTCATAAATCTATCGTTGGTCACCCGCTGAACGCGCAGCATCGCTGCATGTGACAGTGGGAGACCAATGATCAGCAAGCTCCCAGCGCCACACAGCAATTCTGAGAGCTGGTATCCAAGGTAAACTGCGGGTAACTTAGCGCTGCATGGCGCTTAGTTGCCCGCTGTTTAACTTGAATTCCAGCGTGCTCGCTGGTCTCGATCGCTGGTGAGTCTGTCTGTGTGACAGCTCATCAGCGGTCAGCCTTCAATCTCCCAGAGATCCCGATTGTTGGTGGGATTGCTGGGACATTGAAGCTTTTAACGGGCCCAATAGATAGACCGACACCACTGTAAATATAAGCATTTGGGAAGGGATGGACAGCATTACACAGAAGTCCATGATAGATTAATTTCTTATTCCTACTAGACCAGACAGAATATTTCATCATTTAATTCTTTGCTCTCCTACAAAACCCAAAACAAATCAGTATCTGTAAATACTTCTAAAACATATTAGTGCTTCACTGAAGCCCCTCTCAGCGGTCGGACAGCTTGTAAATTCACAGCTCATTGCTACTGGGCTTTTATAATAATGTTTCAGGTCTATAATATTTCTTTAGAAGATAATGTCTACATGTCGTGGTTGTTCAATGCTTTTGCATTTTATGTTAATTGTTTTAAGTATGCCCAAGCATTTTGGATTTATATCAGTAATGTGCGCACAGAGTTGACTTGTTAAAGGAATTGTGAAAACTCATAAATTATTTAAAGACTCTGCAACCACTAATAGTAAATATATTGAGTAATAATAATGTATGTATATAATATATTTGCATTTGCCAGTGGAGTGCAGCCAATGACGGCAGACCACATGGCCACTATGGTGCCCATGATCCGGGGAAGCCCAATGCCAATGCCAACAATGGAATAATTTGAAGAGGAAAACACTGGGCACTAGTGGGTCTGCACAGGTCTATTGATTAGACTCAAAAAATCTCCTAACATTGGGAGGTGCTCTTGCCAGATACACGTAAAGGTACCTTTACACGCCGCAACTATCACCGGCGATCGGTGGCAACCGAACATGCGCGTGCACATTTTTTACAGTTGATACCGAACGCCGATGCCGCATTTACACGCCGCAATTGCGCCCTCAACCTAAGGGAACGCGGCTCCCCGGAAGTTAACACAGAACCTGCGGGAAACCTCCGGTTGCGTCCCTACGCCGCTTCACACGCCGCAATCCCCAAAGGAATGTGGGCGTAAATGTTCTGCGCCACAAGAACATAGGCGTGACAGAGTTGTGTATTCCGCGCCTCAAACACGCTGATAAGACAACGCAAAAGCGTGATGATTGGGCAGCCTGCACAGGAAGGCTGGCTAATACATGACGCCATTGCAATTGTGTAGTGTGAATGGTCACCTCTTCAAATATGGCTCCCGATGCAGGGACAGCCAATGGAAACACAGTAGCCCCCACCAATCATCGCTGATGGAGCGCGGTATCCAGCACGCTGTGGCACGCCTCTGGGAAACAACTAGGCGACGCAGATTCCATCCCTATCGCTCGTTCACACGCCAAAACCAGGGCAAATCACCTTCAGGGTTGCATCTGGTTTTTGAACAATGCTCTGAAACCGCAACCGGGAGCAACTTCGAAAATCACCATCACTTTCTCCAATTACACGCCGCAATTTCGTAGCAATTTCAAGGCAACCGTGACGGAAATGCCGATTGCCTCTCAGTTGCTACACCGTAGTTGCGGCGTGTAAAGGTACCTTTATAAATATGGAAAGAGAAAAAATGACGGCACTCACCCATCAAAGTTCTTCAATGTGCAGTTTTTATTCCATCCTGGAATAGGGTTACAATTGTGCGGGGAGGGAGGAGAGGCGGAGGGGGACTACGGGCGGTCCATTTCGAGGAAGAGTAACATACTCGAAACGGAGCACCCGTAGTCCCCCTCAGCCTCTCCTCCCTCCCCGCACAACTGTAACCCTATTCCAGGATGGAATAAAAACTGCACATTGAAGAACTTTGATGGGTGAGTGCCATATTTACAACGCTGACAATGGGTTCATCCACAACACCCAACATTGCACATTCAACAGTAAGTTCCTGATTTGCTGGGTCGCAATGAATACCCTTAGTTTAGTTTAGTTTATTTTCCCCATCAAAATTACTTTTTCTTTGTTTATTTTTTTTACATGGTAACAGTGTATATAGTAGAGGAAAATAAATCACCAATTTTCAAAGTAATTATTTTCTAAAGGTGCAATTGACATGAATTTCTCACCAGATGTCTGTAACAACCCATCCAAACCACAAAGCCATATAGCTCTATTTTAGCTCACACAACAGGAGCTTAGCTGTGTATTAATGCAGACTCAACTACTGTTGTCTGTAATGTACATTGTTAGTCAAAAGTTTTGGCAAACATTTTCATGCAATGGTTTTCCTTGTTCTTGGAATGTGCTTACTGCAGATTCAAAATGAAAGCAGTAAAACCCCACAAGGACATATTTGACATGGAGCAAAGACAGACATGTGAAACAAACCAGTCTTGCAGCACTGGAGCCCTGGGTGCAAATACCACAAAGGACAACATTTGCAAAGAGTTTGTATGTTCTTCCCATGTCTGCATGGGCTTCCTCCGGACATGCTGGCTTCCTCCCACACTTTAAAAACATATTTATAGGGAATTTAGATTGTGAGCCCCAACAGGGACATTGATTATTACATGTATAAACCACAGTGGGAATAATACTGCTAAATAAGTGGGTAAAATAAATAAACCTTGGAGTCCTCAAAGCGCTTTATTTTTACTCTGATGACAGTTTTGTCATTCTCTCAAGCAGTTTCAGAAAAACATCATCTAAAATATCATATGTAATGGCTTCCGAAGGATTGGTATGCCTTGAATATAGAGACAAGCTGATCGGTTTTTGCAAACTCACTCCATGGTCTAGGTTGCTCAGGGGCGGATTATAATGATGTCAAATGGGGCTACCACCCAGGGCCAGCGTCTCCAGGGGGGCCCAGGATCTAAAATGTAAATAGCCCCCAATGCCCCATCATAATCCACAAGCTGCCAGGACCACAGCAATGGCGGTGATTTACAGGATGCTGAGGTCAAAGGGGCCACCCTCTTCATTACGTGCAGAGCCGCCGCCGGCAGGACAGAGAGCAGGTGCATGCAGTTGTTGGAGAACGGAGTCACCGTTCACACCTGCCTGTCTGCCGTGCTGAAGAGGAGCTGCACCCTGTGAGTCTGCCAGGTGGTGGGGGCCCAGTCTGCACTCACTGACCCTCAGCAATGGAGAAGAGAAGGTGCTCAGGCTGCCTCAACCTGATCTGTACTGTGCTAGACCTGCTGCGTTTGTACTTGACAGCAGTGTATGGACAGCAGGAAGGAGTTCTCTATGTGTAATGTAATAATGTAGTCACAGGGGGGTCGATATATGAGGAAACTACAGCCAATGGAGGAGCCTAGGAGGACTGTCTAAAACTACATGGGGCAAATGCTGGTGCTGCAAACTGTGCCCCTCTATCTAGATATTTTGCTTCTATCATCATGTATGTAATGGACATATGAATGCATGATGTGAGCAAAATATCCAGATGGAGCACATACACTGTGAGCTGCTGGTGCCTGGGCCATTTGAAATGATGCATCATGCAATCATTTCAAATGTTCCAGCCCCCAGCAGAAGCGTGCACTGCACCCTCCATCTGATATAGTTGCATGATTACATGATGCATCATTTCAAATGGCCCAGGCCCCAGCAGCACACTGTGTTTGTGCTCCATCTGGATATTTTGCTCACATCATGCATTTATATATCCATTACATACATGATGATAAAAGCAAAATATCTAGATAGAGGGGCACAGTGTGAAGCACCAGCATTTGCCCCATGTTTTCTTGTGCATTTGTGTGCAGTCTGTGTTCTTGTGCATGTGTGTGTAGTCTGTGTTCTTGTGCATGTGTGTGCCGTCTATGTTCTTGTGCATGTGTGCCTGTCTGTGTTCTTGTGCATGTGTGCATGCGTGTGCCTGTGTGGCACCCTGGCACCTGTTGGGCACCACAGAACTCCTTGGGGCATGAATGGAGCTAACAGCAAGCAACACTCACACAAAATACCTAACAACACTTACAACACCTTAGAACACCTGGTTTCACCCCAAGCCTCTAGGGGGAGCTCCACTGGTCACTTTGAGCCAGTTCCCCCTATAAATAGGGTCTTGGAGGGAGAAACACCAGAGTGTGCAGACGCTACAAGAGTTGCAGGTTGTGCATAGTCTCTGGCTTATGAGACACACACCAGGCCTAGTCAGCCTAGCGACCAGTGAGGAAACCCTTGCAATTGGGGTAATAGGAAAGGAGAGCACCTCTCAGGGACACCAGAGTTACCCTAACTCTATCCCTCATCATCCGGTTACTGGAACCGAAGCTGTGAGAGCTACCAGCCACCACAGAGAACCAGCCTACAACCACAGGGAGTCTAGCCCCCTGTTCCACCTTAAGCACCTACCAATGAGAGCCCAGGAAAGAGTACTGATCCTGCTCAAACCCTTTTACAGTGCCCTCAGTGCTGCTAACCAGGTGAATCAAGTTCCATTGAACACACTGCCCGGTCCGGCTGGATTCCACATCCACCCGACCTTAATCAGAGAAATAGAGAAAGGAAGCCTACAACAACTGCTTGCTGTGAACCTCCAGAAGCGCTGACTTCATCCTCACCCGGTCTTAGCGTACCTGAAAACCACCAATAAAGGTACTTAAAAGACTTTGGTGTGTCTGTGTCTGACTCCTGGGCCTAACAGCAGTGCTACCGCAGCTGCCTCACATCATCTTGTGCAGCTCCCGGCTCCGGGGACTCCCGCTTATCCTGTGGGGAGCGTTCCATCTTGCTGCCTAACATCCCCCGGAGGCCCAGCAGCACCGGTATAGTTACCGGAACACCCGCAGGTGGCGTCACGAAACAAATGAACCCCTAATCTGTTCAACTACCAAGCCATCCCCCCTATTGATCTGGAACACCGGGCCCCACAGCCGCAGGCGCGGTTCCGTGACAGAGGAGAGTCAACGCCTGCGACGTGCAGAACCCGGCTACGGTAAGTCAGAATTTGGCGTCACGAACAGGATACGAGCAGGCCCGTTATCACGGGTATTGTGTGCTATTTAATGACTGTAAATATCGAACTGTAAATTTGATCCGCCATTGCTGCACGAAAGGCGGGAAAAGAAGGCGCGTTCCCAGGCAAAGGGCGCGAAGATAGGCCCTGCCCCCTACGCTCTGACGACTTCCCCTGTACGCAGCAGGAACCGGAAACTCCCGTGGTGCCTCACTCCTCACCGCGAGGCCGACACTTCCGTTTGAAACCGAAAGGACTGGCCGCGCTTAACTAAGGGGGAGCGACCATGAGTAACCCGGCTCCTAAGAACGCGGTACCCCCGCAACAAAACATACCTCCTGATGGACGGCAACAAGCCGGCGGTATGCCACAGCAACCCGCTCCGATCATGCCGATATCCCTGCCTTACGTTCCGAATGCGACCTGGTTGCCTAAGTACAGCGGTACACCCAGCACCTTGGAGACATTCCAGAGGAAGATATGCCAAACGCTGGACATGTATGCTATGACCGGTAAGAAGAGAGCTTCAGTTATTATGGGACAGTTAATGGGCGCAGCCGAACAGCAGAGCCGCAGCTGGCTTGTAGAAAGTCAGGAATCTGTGGAGCAGATATTCGCTAAATTAACCCGGGTTTTTGAACGCCATACTGAGGCTGAATTAAGACTGTCATTCTATCGTTGCAACCAAGGGGTGCAAGAAAGTGTCCTAGATTACTCACTGCGATTGCAAGAAGCATTAAGACTGTTAAAACAAGTTGATCCTGATGGTGTCAGAGATGAAAACAAAGTGTTGATTGGACAGTTTATTGTGGGCATTAGACTATCTGAGGATAGAAAGCAAGCAAGCTGGTGGTCCATACAAAATCCTGGCGCAGAGTTTGACACTTTGAGAGACTTAACAGTTTGGGGACAATGGCTCGCCGCAGTGCCTGATCCCGCTTCACAGCAGCAGCAGACTGACACCCCTTCCGTGCCGGCAGCAGCATCTCCAATCCCTGCGGTTCAGTCTAGTGCACAGACTGCAACACCTGACTGGTTTGAGCAACTGTGTGCTAATGTAGAGCAGCTGATGAAGGACGTGGCCAAGCTACAAGCTGGGAGAAGACCCAAGACAAATGCAAGGTCATCGGACAAGATTCAGTTCGCCGACAGCCCTGACGACGTCCCGTGGATGAAGATAAAGACACAGCCGCCGCGAGGAAAACCTGCAGACCACCGCAGTCCTGACTGACGCCGCACCAGTCAGCAGAACGACTTAGGAGGACGTACTCAACAGTCCCGTCCTTTAAACGGGCAACCCCTGGGCGAGAAGGGCCAACCCCAGGAGTAGACTGTCCAGGCCCAATGACCAGCTGGGTACATAAGTATGGTATGTAGGAGACTGTCCATATCTACAAATCGTCATCGATTGCATCGCTATATCCGCCTTGATAGACACTGGATCCCAGGTGACAACCATTCCGAGTATCCTTTACAAGCGGTTCTGGCCAGATGTTAAGCTGGAACCCCCAAACCCCGATCTGAACATTGAAGCCACTAATGGTATATTAGTTACAATAGAGGGGCAGTGGGAAGCTACAGTAAGGGTAGGGAGGGTGCAGTTGAAAAACCAGGGTATCCTAGTGGTTCAGGATAAACCAAACAACAAAGATCTCTACGTAATACTGGGTACAAATGTTATGGTTAAATGCATCGATGAAGTGTTGTTCTTACTCCAACAGAGTGTTGAAGCTGGTAGACCCAGAGAGAAGAGGGCTATCCAAAAGCAGATCCGAGCTCTGGTTTATCAACAACAGGTAACATTGTCTAATGGTGAAATTGGCAGAGTACTGGTTACAGATCCCATTCCAATTGTGGTACCACCCAGAAGTGAAATGATGATCTGGTGTCGAGCAGCCATAGGCCTCAGAGGGCAGGACTACCAAGCTGTAGTAGAACCTGTAATGTCCGATAGTAGTCCTACGCTCTTGACAGCCAGAGGGTTGGTCGATGTGAGAAAAGGGAGAGTCCCCGTACGCATATTAAAGGGAACCAACCACCCCCAATGACCCCCCCGGACTATTAATATTGGTCCCTACACACAGCACATATATGTGCTGCAATGATTTTTGCTAAAAAAACCCGTTTTTAAAACTTGAGATAATGCTTTTTAAAGTTTAAAACGAATGGACGGATGGGCGGCACTTAGCTGTTTGAAAAGCCGGGTTGCATCTGTCAGTCATCCCCCCCGTGTCCCCTCGCAGCAGTAACGTCCAGCCCTTTGCAGCGTCACAGCCCTGTGCACGGGCTCGCATGCCCGTGCACACGTCATCATCTACAGCCGGGTTGGGAGCGCGCGCTCTGACTCCCACAGCCGAGCGCAGGAAGTCAGAGCGCGCGCTCGCTTCCCGGCTGTAGATGATGACGTGTGCACGGGCATGCGAGCCCGTGCACAGGGCTGTGACGCTGCAAAGGGCTGGACGTTACTGCTGCGAGGGGACACGGGGGGGATGACTGACAGATGCAACCCGGCTTTTCAAACAGCTAAGTGCCGCCCATCCGTCCATTCGTTTTAAACTTTAAAAAGCATTATCTCAAGTTTTAAAAACGGGTTTTTTTAGCAAAAATCATTGCAGCACATATATGTGCTGTGTGTAGGGACCAATATTAATAGTCCGGGGGGGTCATTGGGGGTGGTTGGTTCCCTTTAAATTACAGTGATGACGAGGTCAGATTGCCTAGATATGCCACTGTTGCAAAATTATACCAAGTTAAAGATGATGCTATAATTGATGTAAAATCCTCAGCCCAAACAGTCACTGATGAACCCCCTCAGTTAGAGAAATGGTGTCAGGAGCACAGTGTAGGAACTGACAATACACCTACTCACCAGAAAAATGGAGTATACCGGGTAGTTCGGGAGTATGAGCAAGTGTTCAGCAAACATCCACTTGACTTTGGGAGGATTAAAGGGGTACAACACCATATCCCCACAGGCAACCATGCACCTATCAAAGAAAGGTACAGGCCTATACCACCCACACACTACCAAAAAGCAAAAAAGATGCTACAGGACATGAAAAACGCTGGAGTCATTAGGGATAGCTCTAGTCCCTGGGCAGCACCACTAGTCCTGGTTAAAAAGAAAGATGGTAGTATGAGGATGTGCATAGACTACAGACAAATCAACAAAGTCACACACAAAGATGCATACCCGTTACCCCGCATAGAAGAGTCACTAACTGCACTCAAATCTGCCAACTACTTCTCCACATTAGATCTTACTAGTGGGTACTGGCAGGTTGCCGTTGCAGAGGAGAATCGTGAGAAGACAGCCTTCACGACACCCATGGGATTTTGCGAGTTCAACAGTATGTCATTCGGGTTGTGCAATGCCCCAGGAACAATTCAGAGTCTGATGGAGTGTTGTTTGTAGGCCATATGTGGGGCTCCTGCTGGGTACATGCTGGGTCTATGTGTGGACTACTACTGTATACAGAGGGCTATGTGTGGGCTTCTGCTGCATACAGACGGCTATGTGTGGGTTCCTGCTGTATACAAGGGGCTGTGTGTGGACTCCTGCTGCATACAGGAGGCTATGTGTGGCCTCCTGCTGTATACACAGGGCTATGTATGGGCTCCTGCTGCATACAGGAGGCTATTTGTAGGCTCCTGCTGCATACACAGAGCTAAGTGTGGGGTCCTGCTGCATACAGGAGGCTATTTGTGGGCTCCTGCTTTATATAGGGGGCTATGTGTGGGCTCCTGCTGCATACAGTGGGCTATTTGTGGGTTCCTACTGTATGCTGGGGGCTATGTGTGAGCTCCTGCTGTCTTAATTTCCCAACCCTGGTCTATTATATATAGTTCTATGTTATCTATAGCGCCACTGTTTTTTTTTTGTTTTGCTTTCATGGATCTGCCCCTGTGTTCTAATCATGTGACCTATCAAAAGATGATCATGTGACATGTCCTATGATACTTCAGGTTGGGGGAATGCTCGTCTTTTAAATAGCCTGGGGCCCTGACTATACTTAATCCGCCCCTGAGGTTGCTGCTGTCTGGCTGTGAACAGGAGCTGTGCCAATTTCGTTACCCTCCAGAATTTCAGGCTTAGCCTATGATTTGGTAGGCTGGCGATACGTCATCTATATGCACCTTAGATGATGTCATGCTGAACTCGCAAATCAAACTCCATGCCAGGTCGGATAGAAGCTTGGGAAATTCATGCAGCTCTTGTACACAGTCAGAAAGCATTGACCATGAATGAAGCAATTTGCTCATTTCTTCTTGTCAAGAGTTCATTTGTGGAACCACTAGCCTTCAAAAAGGGTTTGCAACTATCAGGTTCAGCCATTACTGAAGACTGCAAGCAATACGAGACTAGTTTAGGTCAAACAACACAAGGACTGGATATTAGACCAGTGGAAATCTGTAATGTGGACTGAAACAAAATGTGATACTTTTGCTACCAACTAAATTTCTGAAATGCACCATCACACCTCCCGTGTGGGAGAGCTTTACTAATGACACTGTTGGTGATTCAATCAAAATTAACGACACACTTACCCAGCATGCCTATCATAGTATTCAGCAACGTTAAGGCATTCCATCTGGTGGAATCATAATTTGTGTTGGAATATGATAATTACCCCAAACAAACCTCCAAGCTGTGTAAGGACTATGTGGTGGAGAAAAGAGGATTGGAGTGCTGTATCAGTTAGTATGGCTTCCACAATCACACAAGCTTAACCCAATTGAGATGGTTTAGGATGTTTTGGACTGCACAGTGAAGGCAAAGCAGTCAACAAGTACTCAACACCTTTAAAAGCATATCATTCTGTGTGATGTGTTGTGTATGGAGGACATCATAACAGTTAGCCTCCTCCAACCAGCCCAGGTTGGAAATTAAAAGACTGAGCCTCCAGAGCAGAAAACTGATGTAACTGCAGGTTATAAGGTAGATAATGGGCAGGGTTAGTGTTATTTCTTACACACATGACTGCTTATTCTGAAGAGTAACTTGAATCTATGGTTAAACTTTAAGATAGCTATTGCTTGAATTAATGTTTGGCCAGCAGCTAGCTTTCTGACATATCGCTAAACAAAATCTTTTACCACATTTCATATTGCAAGGTGCATATATTATGAAATAGATCTCTTTCACGTGACGAGGCTGGTGTATTGACTTTGCAAATCTATTTCAGAATGGTGGAATAATCCTTTCTAAGGCTGGGGTCACAGTTGACATGAGTTTTTTTTAGTGATTTAACAAAACTCATGCGTTTTTCCATGTCAGCATGAGTTTTGTAAGGTGTGTGATGGCTCCCTGCGTTTTTGGCTGCGTTTTTAAATCTGCACCAAAAAATAGTGCATGTACTATTTTTTTGTGCGTTTTGAAAAACGCATGCGTTTTTGTAGAAAACGCATGCGTTTTTATAACATGGGCTCCTATGGAAAACGCATGCAAAAACGCATGTACAATTAGTACCATTTAGTGCCATTCAAAAACGCATGCGTTTCCCATAGGAGGACATGTTAAAAAAACGCATGCGTTTTCCATAGGAGCCCATGTTAAAAAAACGCATGCGTTTTTGAATGGCACTAAATGGCACTAATTGTACATGCGTTTTTGTATGCGTTTCCCATAAGGCCCCATATTAAAAAACGCATGCGTTTTTGGAAATGCACCAAAAACGCATGGTACAGTCACACATGCGGTTTTGCTATATAGGGCATGCGTTTTTTAACATGGAGGCCTATGGGTGCGTTTTTACATGCGTTTTTCCATGTCAGCATGAGTTTTTTAAGGTGTGTGATGGCTCCCTGCGTTTTTGGCTGCGTTTTTAAATCTGCACCAAAAAATAGTGCATGTACTATTTTTTTGTGCGTTTTGAAAAACGCATGCGTTTTTGTAGAAAACGCATGCGTTTTTATAACATGGGCTCCTATGGAAAACGCATGCAAAAACGCATGTACAATTAGTACCATTTAGTGCCATTCAAAAACGCATGCGTTTCCCATAGGAGGACATGTTAAAAAAACGCATGCGTTTTCCATAGGAGCCCATGTTAAAAAAACGCATGCGTTTTTGAATGGCACTAAATGGCACTAATTGTACATGCGTTTTTGTTATGCGTTTCCCATAAGGCCCCATATTAAAAAACGCATGCGTTTTTGGAAATGCACCAAAAACGCATGGTACAGTCACACATGCGGTTTTGCTATTAGGGCATGCGTTTTTTAACATGGAGGCCTATGGGTGCGTTTTTACATGCGTTTTTCCATGTCAGCATGAGTTTTTTAAGGTGTGTGATGGCTCCCTGCGTTTTTGGCTGCGTTTTTAAATCTGCACCAAAAAATAGTGCATGTACTATTTTTTTGTGCGTTTTGAAAAACGCATGCGTTTTTGTAGAAAACGCATGCGTTTTTATAACATGGGCTCCTATGGAAAACGCATGCAAAAACGCATGTACAATTAGTACCATTTAGTGCCATTCAAAAACGCATGCGTTTCCCATAGGAGGACATGTTAAAAAAACGCATGCGTTTTCCATAGGAGCCCATGTTAAAAAAACGCATGCGTTTTTGAATGGCACTAAATGGCACTAATTGTACATGCGTTTTTGTATGCGTTTCCCATAAGGCCCCATATTAAAAAACGCATGCGTTTTTGGAAATGCACCAAAAACGCATGGTACAGTCACACATGCGGTTTTGCTATTAGGGCATGCGTTTTTTAACATGGAGGCCTATGGGTGCGTTTTTACATGCGTTTTTCCATGTCAGCATGAGTTTTTTAAGGTGTGTGATGGCTCCCTGCGTTTTTGGCTGCGTTTTTAAATCTGCACCAAAAAATAGTGCATGTACTATTTTTTTGTGCGTTTTGAAAAACGCATGCGTTTTTGTAGAAAACGCATGCGTTTTTATAACATGGGCTCCTATGGAAAACGCATGCAAAAACGCATGTACAATTAGTACCATTTAGTGCCATTCAAAAACGCATGCGTTTCCCATAGGAGGACATGTTAAAAAAACGCATGCGTTTTCCATAGGAGCCCATGTTAAAAAAACGCATGCGTTTTTGAATGGCACTAAATGGCACTAATTGTACATGCGTTTTTGTATGCGTTTCCCATAAGGCCCCATATTAAAAAACGCATGCGTTTTTGGAAATGCACCAAAAACGCATGGTACAGTCACACATGCGGTTTTGCTATTAGGGCATGCGTTTTTTAACATGGAGGCCTATGGGTGCGTTTTTACATGCGTTTTTCCATGTCAGCATGAGTTTTTTAAGGTGTGTGATGGCTCCCTGCGTTTTTGGCTGCGTTTTTAAATCTGCACCAAAAAATAGTGCATGTACTATTTTTTTGTGCGTTTTGAAAAACGCATGCGTTTTTGTAGAAAACGCATGCGTTTTTATAACATGGGCTCCTATGGAAAACGCATGCAAAAACGCATGTACAATTAGTACCATTTAGTGCCATTCAAAAACGCATGCGTTTCCCATAGGAGGACATGTTAAAAAAACGCATGCGTTTTCCATAGGAGCCCATGTTAAAAAAACGCATGCGTTTTTGAATGGCACTAAATGGCACTAATTGTACATGCGTTTTTGTATGCGTTTCCCATAAGGCCCCATATTAAAAAACGCATGCGTTTTTGGAAATGCACCAAAAACGCATGGTACAGTCACACATGCGGTTTTGCTATTAGGGCATGCGTTTTTTAACATGGAGACCTATGGGTGCGTTTTTACATGCGTTTTTGAAAACGCAGGTCTCCAAAAACGCTTGTAAAAAATGCTACTGTGACCACAGCCTGATTCTCCATACTGCAGGTTCTTCAGGAGCCTGAATCACAAGATGGTTTCCTTTTATTATCAACTAGATGGGTGCCCGATGCACAATGCATCGGGATTCTAGCCGAGCGAGTCTCTGACTCGCAATGGCCGCTTTGCGGCCAATGCTTCGCGCTGCTAAGGCGACTCGCCATGCCCGCTGCGCGGGCATAGCGAGTCGCCTTACAACTGGTCGCATTGGCCGCTGCGCGGCCAATGCATTTTTCGTATCCACATGACCACGCTGAGTCGCATGCGACTTTGGTGCGCGAAATCCATTCGTGATTATATAATAGATATCTATTAGGCATTTTGACATGGATTTTTAAAACAAATACACCAGTCTAAAATAATCTAATCATACTTACCAACATCTTGGTTGGTTAAATATTGAACTTTAGGTCTCGCCTCAGAAGCACACAGTAAATGCCCAACACTTGTTGGGAACCTCTATGTCTTCAGGCCTCGTTACACACACAGATATCTGTTCAGATATTGGTCACAGATCTCTGGTTGCAGTGAAATCATGGACACGTTGTTCCATTTTATGGCTGTGTACAAATGTAACAATGTGTCCATGATTTCATTGCAACCAGAGATCTGTTCAGAAGTTGGTCACAGATATCTGTGTGTGTAACGTGGCTTTTAGTGTATGCACTGTTCCATTTTTTGGACAAGGAAATGGTGATCACTGATTTCTCTGAGATTCACCAACAATATTTTATGTATGTGTTTTTCCAGGCTGTCATTTGATGACAGATAGCAGGAAATGTAATATTAACATGTGGGATTTCAAGTCTTCGTTTCTACTAGGGTCTACCCATATTCCAACGCATCTAGCAGCAGTTTATTTTTTTTCTTTTGACGGGATGGCTGTAAATTTTTTGTTTATGGGGAACTCTCGACTATACACAATAATAGATATAGACAAGAAAGAGGTGTTGGGTTGTTAGATTTTAATATACATGATCCATAGCTCCTGTGGGAGATAAACCACTGCTACAGGTGTTTGTGGAAGCTCTGTTGTCATTACGCTAAGTGGTGTCCAATGTTCTACATTTCTACTGCTAAGTATTTCATGAAAAAAATTTCAATGAAAGGACAGAAAATAATGAGTCATTTTTGCAATTTGTTCAAGTAGGTTATGAAGGAAAAGTAAAAAGTAAAAAAAAAATACCAATAAGGTGGTTATGTGCCACCTAAGTATTCAGGTTGTAGTATATGCAGTTACCACGTGCTTTCGAAGAGTCAAACCACATTACCTATTTGGCTCGGTTACAGTCAGGTGCTTGATTATAAACTCAGTTCCTTCTGAATGTTTCCATCTCCATCTACATATTTTCTGGTGCTTTCTGCACCTTCATTTCTACTGTATCGGGGTACCCACCTCTCTACTAGTCTCTGCTATTCAAAGGTTGTGTCCACTCTCTCACCTCTGCTGCCAGGTATCTACCAGTGTAGTTGTCTCAGCTTTTCTAAGGCCGGCTTCACACCACAGTTTTTGTCTGTCAGGGTGGATTCTGTTTTTTGTAGGATCACCCTGACAGGACTGGACAGAACCTGATGGGTTGAAACGGATGGCAATTAAGCCCCTGATCCTGTTTTTTGCAGGATTAATTTCTTTCATTTCTCCATTGCAAAGCGTTGTGAATTACTTTTCCATAGGCTATAATGAGTGGAGCCGCTGTCAATGGTGCTGAAGGAGAATGCTCAGGGAAACTAATCAGTTTTTTTTACCGGATCCGACACCATAGACTCCCATTATATGGAAACCGGATTGTGCTGGATCCGGTTCTGTCCGGTTTTGTTTGATTTGTGCATCGGAGACAAAAAATGGTGCAGGCTCCAATTTTGGGGATGGTGAAAAACCTGACAAAACCAGATCAGGCACAGAATACAAAAAACCTGATGGCCAAATAGGACCAATCCGGCACCATAGGTATACATGGTAGTTCAAACCGGACACAACCTGATGCTGTGAAAACCGTGGTGTGAAGCCGGCCTAAGATTCTCTCTGCACAATGAACTCTCTAGAAACAAGGTGCCTGATTACCTATTTAACTGTTCCAGTGTGCTATACCCTTTCCTGCAATAAGGTATCTAATTGCCTGCTCAATTCCTGATCATGGTTTTCTAATTAACTGTCTTCTGTGAGCCTTGGGCTACACTACAGAATAATTCCTAGCTCGTGCATCCACTTGCCAGTTATAAGTTCATGTTTTCTTCCCCTGCTTCTTTCCCACTTCTCTGTTCCTCCTTTACTAGTACTGATTCCTTTTACTGACCTCAGCTTGTGATTGAACTATTCTGCTGTGGGAAAATATTGTTCTTGATCCTAACCTCTTGGTTCTGACCCGGCTTTCTGATCATTCCATGCTGCCAGCTCTCTCCACTGTCCAGCAGCTACTCTTTGTACACAGCCCAGGGGTCTCTGCATGAACCAGTATCCCCCTAAGACTTGCTAGATGGAGCGGCTAATACACAGCCTGTCTGTGGAAGCCTTTTTAAATGCTGCTGGCTTTCCACTAAAAGTGCAACCTGAGAAAAAATCTCTCAGGAATCAAGAGGCGCAGGAACAAAACACAACTTCAGATTCAAAAGAACATTGCATTTACAACAGGTAAGGTTAAAAAATACATACCGGTATTTATTGAAAATGACAGTTCCCCTTTAAATATCGGAAGACGTGGTTAATTTCAGATTCATTCAAATCCAAAAAGTGATGATCACTCTATTCTTCCAGTAGAATATAATGTTGTTCACCATTCAATAGTCATCAGAGCTTTCCACTCCTTATTGCATACAAAATCAAGAATATTATTGAACATCTTTAAGAAGAATTTTAGTCAAAGGGAATAAAAATGAGTGATTTGGTAATTTGGTGCCATCAACCCAGAAGCATGACTGGTACCATTTTTATTGTGTGCCTGAGTAAAAAATTAAATTTGGAAGATCCAAAAAAAAATTCCAAGCCTAGATATATGGGTGAGCATACTGATCTTTCTAGTATTAGAAATTGAGACAGTAACTGTGTCAGATGAGATGAATAAGAGAATGTTCCTACTGAATGGGATATCCAGACAGTAATTGCATTCCGCACTTCTATCTCACGCACTCGTTACTCATTATTCATTGCCAATAACCTTGGGTTATAGCTGTAGATGCCAGAAACCCAGCATACAGCTTCATGAGCCAGATATCGAGTGCATATTCAATGCATGAGAAAAGGTTAAAGCGCAAGGTCTGGGTTCACTGACGACCTCACTCGGACGCAAGCAATTCTGGCTCACACAAGGCTGCTGGTTAACTCCTAGGCCTCGACGCATTTGCTGCTTGTAAAATAGATCACCCATTCACTAAGGAAATGTCCCTGCATGCTAAAAACACAGATTTATTTGTTAATGCTCTAGGATTGCCTTCTGAACCATTAGCATTCAGAAAGCATCAGAAACTGCTGGGGCTGTCCCATCCAGTGTTTATGGGGTTAACGAGAATTTAGCTCTCCTGCATTTAAGCACAGATTCTCTAATCCAATTTTAATGGCATTTCCCCAGTGAACACTACTAATTTCTAATGGAGATAGTATTGCGAGGTTTAAGCTCAATCTACCTATCTAAGATCGAATCGTGCTTCTGTTTTTCTGCTGCTGGTGCATCTAGCTCAGTTTAATATGCAGCCATCACATGAAGAAAGGGCCCCATACGGCTCAGGGGAGAAGGAAACACGATAAAATTGACACAAATCCAGGCGGCTTCTCCATCAGTCTCCACATTTGGTAAAAATGTAATCAATCTACACTGATTTCATATTCTGTGAATAGATGGAGTCTTATATACATAGAATGCAGACTAACGCAAAAACGGGGACGAGGACAAAAAGAAAAAAGAGACATAAGATATATTAGTATCATGTATCGCTCTGTATTGGTAAGTATGCATTATTACCATAGTCATGTGCCTAGCGTTAGAAGAAGATACTGAACAGACATACAGAATGATGGGTTTATCCCAAGAATGGAGTTCTGCAGCCATTGCTGATGACATTAGGACATATTTACCACAGGTTGTATAATTGGTTCTAATATTAGATTACTTTTAATTAAGGATTTGTATACTATGTTCAAAGATCATACCAGGACTTTATGTATCCATGGTAGCCATAGACTTTTAATAGCCAAATCTATGTGAAAAGATGGTGTTTTTGTCATATGTCTTGTTTAATTGGATATACGTTTGTTTAAGTCAAATACACTTTTCACTTCAAGTAATGTTTATTGAGTTTTCTTGATAATCAGTATATTACAATGGGTTACAGCATTAAGTATTCATTTTAGTGTAATTAACGAAGATTATTGATGATTATATCAAGCATACTTATCAACAATATAGAGTTATTAGTTAAAGAATGTGTACTTTGTACATTATACTACTTTAATTACACAAATACACTTTTCAATAGAATGGTATGGGAAAAAAGAGGAGTTTAGTGCAGTCCATTTTTTATAAGTGTCAATGTAAGACATGCTATTGTAAAAGAATACAGTAGCCTAATTAATGTAGCCCCGTCACAATTGGCAACGTAGATGTCAGTCAGATCTACTCAACGACGCTGCAACGATATGGCGACCCGTATAACGACCTCGGCGGTTGTTGGGACCCTGTCACAGAGCTCCTAGTCTGACGACTCAGACCTACGTGGCTGAGCTCTGAGTCGCCAACGAGGTCATTGTGAAGGCGTCAAACACACCGATGCATGCTGGCCAGCGGGAACCTGACAATCAAAAAATGCTCAAGGCCATTCCGACATGATCGGCAATCTCACAGCGAGCGGCCTGGTCACTGCTACGTGTCAAACATGGCGAGATCGCTGGCGAGGTCGCTGTTGTGTCACAAAACCTGTGACGCAACAGTAATCTCGCTAGGTGTGACGAGGGCTTAAGTCTACGGCATACATACAAAACACATTCCAAAGATTACATGAAAGCTCCATTCCAGCATTTGTTTTTGTAGTGGTGCTTTAAATGTAAGTTATCTGCCCTCGGTCTTATTCGCACCTGCCGTCGTTTATTCTTTTTTCACCAGTGCTCTTGTTGTTTTCCAATGATTTGTGACCTGCCGGCAGCTCCAATGTTTCATGGAGAGCCCTGGAGGTCACAAATCAATGTAAGTCTAAGAGAGCCTCATTGTGGCCTTGTTCTGGCTCTCATAGAGATGCACTGAGAGCTTGTGATGTAACGTCTGACTTACGGCTAGTCAGATGTTATAGATAGTGATGAGTGATGAGTAATATACTTGTTACTATTTACTACTCGCACAAATAGTACGGTATTCGGGGTACTCGTTACTTGGCGAGTTTTTTTTATTTTACTTGTGATATTTGAGTGAGCTGCCTAGCATGTTTCCTGACTGATTTTCAGCCAATAAACATGCTGGGTTTGTTTGCCAGTCATAGTAATGTCATATCCATCTCTGATAATGGCACTATTGTGATTGGCAGGCACAGTATAACCAAAGGAAAAAAAGACGCTCAAACCGAATAGCATTATGTCTGGGGGGGACTGTAAAAAGGCAGAGATAGCTGAGAACATGCTCAAACTGCATGGGAACAGTATACAGATATGATGTACACTGTCTTCATACTGTTGTCCCATACAGCTGTGACAGAACCTAGTGAAGATACACTGTGTGCAGAATTATTAGGCAAACTAGATGGTGGCTCGATTCTAACGCATCGGGTATTCTAGAATATGTATGTAGTTTACATAATGTGACTGACAGAACTTGTTCAATTAATGTGAGTGAACTACATATATATATATATATATATATATATAGCAGCACTATGGTATATAGTGGTACATTACAGCACTTGAATAGCAGCACTATAGTATATGGCGGTACATTACAGTACACATATAGCAGCACTATAGTATATGGTGGTACATTATAGTACATGTATAACAGCACTATGGTATATGGCGGTACATTATAGTACATGTATAGCAGCACTATATTATATGGCGGTACATTACAGCACATGTATAGCAGCACTATAGTATATGGCGGTACATTATAGTACATGTATAGCAGTGCTATATTATATGGCGGTACATTACAGTACATGTATAGCAGCGCTATGGTATATGGTGGTATATTACAGCACATGTATAGCAGCGCTATAGTATATGGCGGTACATTACAGCACATGTATAGCAGCACTATAGTATATGGCGGTACATTACAATACATATATAGCAGCACTATAGTACATGGCAGTACATTATAGTACATGTATAGCAGCACTATAGTATATGGCGGTACATTACAGTACATGTATAGCAGCGGTATAGTATATGGCGTTACATTACAACACATGTATAGCAGCGCTATAGTAAATGGCGGTACATTACAGCACATGTATAGCAGCACTATAGTATATGGCAGTACATTACAGTACACGTATAGCAGTGTTATAGTATATGGCGGTACATTACAGTACATGTATAGCAGCACTATAGTACATGGCGGTACATTACAGTACATGTGTAGCAGCACTATGGAATATGGCGATACTCCGCTCCCGCGGCCCCATGCTCCTCCTGGTTCCTCCCCAATAAAAGTAAAAATAAAAATATCCTCAGTGAGGATACTCACCTGTCTGCCGGCTCACTCTACCTCCGTCTTCTAGGTCCCACAGGCCTTTAGGACCTGTCGTTGCCTGGGAAACCGATCAGCTGATCGGTAACATGACCGCTAACTGCTGAGGCGGCAGGATGGAGCAGGGGGGCAGGATGGTGACAAGGGAAGGCCAGGATGGTGACAGTGGGAGGGGGGCAGGATGGTGACAGGGGGGCAGGATGGTGACGGGGGGCAGGAAGGTGACGGGGGGAGGATAGGATGGTGGCGGGGGCAGCATGGAGCGAATGGGGCAGGATGAAGCGAGCGGGGCAGGATGGAGCGAGCGGGGCAGGATGGAGCCGGGGAGGGGCAGGATGGAGCCGGCGGGGCAGAATGGAGCCGGGGGGGCAGGATGGAGCCGATGGGGGCAGGAAGGAGCCAGGGGGGGTGGCAGGATGGGGGCGGGAGCCGGGAGCGACGTTAACGCGCTGCTGTCGCTGGGCTGTAAATTGGCGCGAAATTCAAACTTTGAATTTGCACGCCTATTTGCATAGTCTGCGCTCATTGGTGGCAATAAGCGTCCTCTGTCTGGCGCGCGATTTCTGTGACCGACAGACGCCTTAGACAATTATATAGTAGATGAGTATTTTGATCACATGATACTTTTTATTCATGTTGTCCGACTCCAAGCTGTATAGGCTTGAGAGCCAACTACCAATTAAGTAAATCAGGTGATGTGCATCTCTGTAATGAGGAGGGGTGTGGTCTAATGACATCAACACCCTATATAAGGTGTGCTTAATTATTAGGCAAATGCCTTTTGCTTTGGCAAAATGGGTCAGAAGAGAGATTTGATGGGCTCTGAAAAGTCCAAAATTGTGAGATGTCTTGCAGAGGGATGCAGCAGTCTTGAAATTGCCAAACTTTTGAAGCGTGATCACCGAACAACCAAGCGTTTCATGACAAATAGCCAACAGGGTCGCAAGAAGAGTGTTGGGCAAAAAAGGCACAAAATAACTGCCCATGAATTGAGGAAAATCAAGTGTGAAGCTGCCAAGATGCCATTTGCCACCAGTTTTGCAATATTTCAGAGCTGCAACATTACTGGAGTATCAAAAAGCACAAGGTGTGCCATACTTAGGGACATGGCCAAGGTAAGAAAGGCTGAAAACCAACCACCTTTGAAGAAGAAGCATAAGATAAAACGTCAGGACTGGACAAAGAAATATCTTAAGACTGATTTTTCAAAAGTTTTATGGACTGATGAAACGTGAGTGACTCTTGATGGGCCAGATGGATAGACCAGAGGCTGGATCAGTAAAGGGCAGAGAGTTCCACTCTGATGGGCTGGTATCATCAAAGATGAACTTGGGACCTTTTTGCGGGTTGAGGATGGAGTGAAGCTCAACTCCCGGACCTACTGCCAGTTTCTGGAAGACAACTTCTTCGAGCAGTAGTACAGGAAAAAGTAACTATTGCACAAGAAAAACTTGATTTTCATGCAGGACAATGCTCCATCATATGTATCCAACTACTCCACAGCGTGGCTGGCCAGTAAAGGTCTAAAAGAAGAAAAAATAATGACTGGGTCCCCTTGTTCACCTGATCTCAACCCCATAGAGAACCTGTGGTCCCTCCTAAAATGTGAGATCTACAGGGAGGGAAAACAGTACACCTCTCGGAACAGTGTCTTGGAGGCTGTGATGGCTGCTGCACGCAATGTTGATCGTAAACAGATCAAGCAACTGATAGAATCTATGGATGGAAGGCTGTTGAGTGTCATCATAAAGAAAGGTGGCTATATTGGTCACTAATTTTAGGGGGTTTTGTTTTTGCATGTCAGAAATGTATATTTCTAAATTTTGTGCAGTTATATAGTTTACCTGGTGAAAATAAACAAGTGAGATGGGAATATATTTGGTTTTTATTAAGTTGCCTAATAATTCTGCACAGTAATAGTTACCTGCACAAACAGATATCCTCCTAAAATAGCCAAATCTAAAAAAAAAAACACTCAACTTTCAAAAATATTAAGCTTTGATATTTGAGTCTTTTGGTTGATTGAGAACATAGTTGTTGATCAATAATAAAAATAATCCACTACAATACAACTTGCCTAATAATTCTGCACACAGTGTAGATAGATCGATAGATAGATAGATAGATAGATAGATAGATAGATAGATAGATAGATAGAGATAGATTTTCTTGGATAGATAGACAGACAGATAGATAACAAAAGAGAAAAAACTGCACAGCACTCAGAGACACAATGTGAACTGGTGCCAAGCAGGGACACTGAGTTAAACAAATTAGAAAAAATTCTCTGCAGCACTCAGCTACTACCAATGATGCACATATGCTAACAAGCTATATATATTTGAGAAAAAATTTTAAAAACTTATGTTTTTTTCAAAAAACTCAAAAATTCTTATTTTTTTATTTCTGAGGTTCTTAGTGCATACATTGGCCAATGTCTGTTTGCTCATCAACTGCGACAAAGTGACCTCAGGTCTGATGAGTCCTAGCGATGACATCCCTGTCCTCCTTTTCCTCCCTATCCCACTACTAAGTGGGCGGACACCATCTGAACCTTAGACCACCTGTAGGTGATGAGGGTGCAAATTGCAGACATGGAGCCAGCAACTCCATATGATACAAAACAGAAAAAAAACTGCACAGCACTCACAGACACAATATGAACTGGTGCCAAGCAGGGACACTGAGTTAAACAAACTAGATAGATAGATAGATAGATAGATAGATAGATAATTCAAAAAAGCTGCACAGCACTCAGCAGACCAGTGTGAACTGGTGCAAGCATAGGACGCAGAGATTAAACAACTAAGTAAAAGTCCATGCAGCACACAGCTACCACCAATGATGCACAGTGCTAACAAGCCATATGTGTTTGAGGAAAAAATTCAAAACTTACGTTTTTCAAAAAACTCAATAATCTTTCTTTTAATCTGGAGTTCTTAGTACATACATTGGCCAATGTCTGCTTGCTCATCAACTACGACAAAGTGACTCCAGGTCTGATGAGCCCTATCTGACATCCCTGCCCTCCTTGTCCACCCCCCACTCGCGGTGGGCAGGCACCATCTACAGTGCCTACAAGTAGTCTTCAACCCCCTGCAGATTTAGGTGGTTGACACATGCAGAATTAACTTGGCATTGTGACATTTGGACTGTAGATCAGCCTGGAAGTGGGAAATGCACTGCAGCCAAAAAGATTTTTTTAATTAATTTATTTATTTTTTTAAAGCGTTAAAAGTTAATTCAGAGGGTCATTTATTATTCAACCCCTCAAACCACCAGCATTCTGTTTGGTCCCCCTAAAGTATTAAGAAGTAGTTCAGGCACAAAGAACAATGAGCTTCACGTGTGGATTAATTATCTCTTTTGCCAGTCTTTTCTGACTATTTAACACCCTCCCCAAACTTGTGAACAGCACTCATACATGGTCAACATGGGAAAGACAAAGGAGCATTCCAAGGCCATCAGAGACAAGATCGTGGAGGGTCACAAAGCTGGCAAGGGGTACAAAACCCTTTCCAAGGAGTTGGGCCTACCTGTCTCCACTGTTGGGAGCATCATCCGGAAGTGGGAGGCTTATGGAACTACTGTTAGACTTCCACGGCCTGGACAGCCTTTGAAAGTTTCCTCCCGTGCCGAGACCAGGCTTGTCCGAAGAGTCAAGGCTAACCCAAGGACAACAAGGAAGGAGCTTCGGGAATATCTCATGGCAGTGGGGACATTGGTTTCAGTCAATTCCATAAGTAACGTACTCCACCGCAATGGTCTCCGTTCCAGAATAGCCCGTAAGGTACCTTTACTTTCAAAGCGTCATGTCAAGGCTCGTCTACAGTTTGCTCATTATCAATTGGAGGACTCTGAGACAGACTGGTTCAAGGTTCTATGTCTGATGAGACCAAGATCGAGATCTTTGGTGCCAACCACACACGTGACGTTTGGAGACTGGATGGCACTGCATACGACCCTAAGAATACCATCCTTAAAGTCAAGCATGGTGGTGGCAGCATCATGCTGTGGGGCTGTTTCTCAGCCAAGGGACCTGGCCATCTGGTCCGCATCCATGGAAAGATGGATAGAACGGCCTACCTGGAGATTTTGGCCAAGAACCTCCGCTGCTCCATCAAGGATCTTAAGATGGGTCGTAATTTCATCTTCCAACAAGACAACGACCCAAAGCACACAGCCAAGAAAACCAAGGCCTGGTTCAAGAGGGAAAAAATCAAGGTGATGGAGTGGCCTAGTCAGTCACCTGACCTTAACCCAATTGAAAACTTGTGGAAGGAGCTCAAGATTAAAGTCCACATGAGACACCCAAAGAACCTAGATAACTTGAAGAAGATCTGCATGGAGGAGTGGGCCAAGATAACTCCAGAGACCTGTGCCGGCCTGATCAGGTCTTATAAAAGACGATTATTAGCTGTAATTGCAAACAACAGTTATTCCACAAAATATTAAACCTAGGGGTTGAATAATAATTGACCCACACTTTTATGTTTAAAATTTATTAAAATTCAACTGAGCAACATAACTTTTTGGTTTGTAAGATTTATGCTTCTGTTAATAAATCTTACTCTCGTTTGCAGTTTGAAGGCTCTAACTTATTTGCATCTTGTCAAACCACCTAAATCTACAGTGGATTGAAGACTACTTGCAGGCACTGTATACCCTCCATCACCTGTAGGTTAATGAGGGAGTTGCAGACTCCTTTGCTGCAATGTAATTGCACCCTCATTAACCTACAGGTGATGGAGGGTATAGATGGTGCCTGCCCACCGCGAGGTGGGGGGTGGACAAGGAGGGCTTGGATGTCAGGTAGGGCTCATCAGACCTGGAGTCACTTTGTCGTAGTTGATGAGCAAGCAGACATTGGCCAATGTATGTACTAAGAACTCCAGATTAAAAGAAAGATTATTGAGTTTTTTGAAAAACGTAAGTTTTGAATTTTTTCCTCAAACACATATGGCTTGTTAGCACTGTGCATCATTGGTGGTAGCTGTGTGCTGCATGGACTTTTACTTAGTTAGATAGATAGATAGATAGATAGATAGATAGATAGATAGATAGATAGACAGACAGACAGACAGACAGACAGATAGATAGATAGATAGATAGATAGATAGATAGATAGATAGATAGAACATGTAGATCAGGCTTACCAGACTTCCCGGCTACTCAGTCTCACACTGAATCACTTCCAGGGCCACCTATTAAGCTTCTTGCATATTCACTGCACTGTCAAACAGTCAATCACAGACTCTCAAACTCTGTGAGAACCTCTGTGACTGGCTGTTGTAGTCAGAGTGTATTTCCTGATTGTGTTTTGTTGCCATGCACATTAGTGTATGGCAACCAACCTGCTTACATAGGGTGTTAAATAAATAAATAAATAAATAATAAAAAAAAAACACATGGAACTTCGCAGTATATTTAAGTCTAGCCTGATGAAAGCTGACAGCTGCGAGCTTCCACCCTCAGCTGCCTACTTTTACCTTGGTTGGCAAAAAAATGCATAGGCTCCGCCCCTTTTTTAGTTGCCAGCCAAGGTTAAACTTAGGGCTCATTGTTTTAGGGCCCCCGCCACACTAAAGAAAAGCAGCCTACAGCGGCCCCGGAAAATAGCACATTTATAAGAGCTACAATAAATGCGCCATTTTCAGGGGCGGCTGTGGGCTGTTGTGCTTTGGCGTGGGGGGCCTTAAAACAATGGGCCATCACCCTCCTGAGAATAACAGCCCTCAGCTGTCTAGTTTTACCTTGGCTGGCAATTAAAAATAGGGTGGAGCCCACGCATTTTTTTTGCCAACCAAGGTAAAATTATGCAGCTTAGGGTGGAATCTCACAGCTGGGCTAGATTTAAAAATACTGCAAAGCCCCACACATTTTTTTTAATTATTTATTTAACACCCTATGATGGCAGGTTGGTTGCCATACACTAATGTGTATGGCAACCAAGCACAATCACTGTCCAGATTGTGGAAATACACTCTGACTGCAACAGCCAATCACAGAGGTGCTCACAAAGTGTGAGCGTCTGGGATTGGCTGTTTGTCTGACAGTGCAGTCCATATGCAAATAGCCTAATAGGCGGCCCAGAAGTGATTCAGCGGGAGATTGGACTGGCCTGGAAGTGTCTTTGCAGGAGCGGCCTGGGAGCAGCAGTAGGGGTCTGGTAAGCCCAATCTACCTGTTCTTCTATCTATCTTCACTAGGTTCTGTCACAATTGTCACAGCTGTAAGGCAGAACAGTATACAGACATTGTACATCATGTCTGCCTACTGTTCCCATGCAGTTTGAGCACTGTTTCAGCCTTTTTACAGCCTTTCAGACCTCTTTCTAGGGTCCACCAGAAAATTACTCGCTTGTCCCATTGACTTACATTGTACTCACTATTCGAACGAATATATGAGTATTAGAAAGTACTCGTTACGAGTATAGCGATTATGACTATTACGGTACTTGCTCATCACTAGTTATAAGCGCAAGATCTCCCCACAGGCCAGATTGGCACCAAAAAAGGATGAAGTTGATGGCAGTTGAGTACAATGTCAGAGGCTTACATTTAAAGTGCTGCTCCAGACCTGAAAAAAAAAGAGCTGGAGTAGTGACTGAAAGCTAATGTCCAAACTTAGAATTAAGCTATTATAATGCCTCATTAAGGCTGGTTTCACACCGCAGTTATTTTCCCTGATCAGGTTCGATCAGGTTTGTGTATCAAAACCAGGAGTGTCTCCAAAACTCAGAACAGGTGTCAGAACTATAGTTTTTCTTTGCAAGTTCCTCTCCTGGTTTTGGCACACAAACCTGATCGAACCTGATCAGGGAAAAAACTGCAGTGTGAAACCAGCCTTAGGCCAGCTTCACACCACGGTGCGATCAGGTCCGGGTGACCCTGACAGCCCCGGACGTGATTATCACCATGTGCACCCCTATGGGGGCCGGATGGAGCCGGATGGCAGCTATCTGCCATCGGCCTGTTTCACATCTAAGAATGGTGTGCGTTTTGCTAAATTTGCGTTTTTTGGCGTTTTTACTGCTAAAAACGCATACAAACGCTAGCGTTTTTGGTCCCATAGGTTTTAATGGAAACGCATGTAAAAATGCAGCAAAAAACGCATGAGTGTTTTCAAAAACGCAAAACGCATGCGTTTTTGCAAACGCCTCACCAGACGCATTTCCCGACGTTTTGGGCCGCGTTTGCAAAAACGCATGCGTTTTGCGTTTTTGAAAATGCTCATGCGTTTTTTGCTGCGTTTTTACATGCGTTTCCATTAAAACCTATGGGACCAAAAACGCTAGCGTTTGTATGCGTTTTTAGCGGTAAAAACGCCAAAAAACGCAAATTTACCAAAACGCACACATGCCTTAGATGTGAAAAGAGCCATCCGGTTTCCATCTCTCCAGGAGAATCCGGGAGTGTTCGAATTTATCTACCGGACACAAAAACGTTGCTTGCAACGTTTTTGTGTCTGGGGAGAAAAATCTCCTCAAATTGGCTCCTCCCGGATCCTCCCGGTCCCATAGACTGTCATTGTTAGGGAGCACCGGATTGCCCTGGATCCGTTAGCATCTGGGAACTGGACACTGGCGGCTGCATGCTGTTGTAATTTCAGGACTGCGGCTAGCTCCCTGCTACCGGCAATCTTGAAAAATCAGCAGCTGCGGCTACAATTAGAGTGATCCGGCTGCACACCATGCATATTTGCCCTCCGGTTCTGTGTGTTGATCTGGTTCGGTGCTGTCAGGTTCATCCCTGACAGCCCCGGATCAGATTAAACCGTGGTAGTAACTATAATGGTGTATGGGGTTGTTCACATGAGATTTCCTTGGATTAAATGGTCTGTGCAAAATCACAGAGACATGTATGATATTGATCCGAGTGTCAGATCAAATTCCACAATGCGAAAATCCGATACAGAGCTCTGCTAAATGCACACTACACACACATGCAAACTACATGCACATACAGATACACACAGCTCTGTAACATTCATACCACACACACAGCTCTGCTACATGCACATACAAACACATAGCTCTGTTACATGCACACCACACAAACTTCTCTGCTGCATGCACACTACTCACACACAACTCTGCAACATGCACATTACACGAACAGCTCTGGTACATGCACACTACATGCAAATACAAATACACACAGCTCTGCTACATGGACACTACATGCACATACAAAACACACAGCTCTGCTAAATGCACACTGCACACCCCACTGCTCTGCTACATGCACACTACACACACAGCTCTGCTACATGCACATACAAACACACAGCTCTGCTACATGCACAATATATGCACATACAGATACACACACAGCTCTGCTACTTGCACCATACATGCACATACAGATACACACACAGCTTTGCTACATGCACATACACACACAACACTGTTACATGCACAATACATGCACATACAGATACAAACAGACACAGCTCCACTACATGCACGTACAAACACACACAGCTCCATTTAATGCATATACAGTTACACACACAGACAGAGCTCTGCTACATACACAATACATACACATACAAAGACACAGCTCTGCTACATGCAGAATACATGGATATACAAACACACAGCTTTGCAAAAATTTAGGGGGTTTTATTCACCATCTGTACTATATGGTAAACTGACATGTTGGTTGGATGTTGGTTGGATGCCTCAAGTTCATAGATGCCAAACATGTATACTTTTACTGTTATCTAAGTGGTGAAAAAAAATTCAGAAATGCACTTTTGGTGCCATTTTACGGGACCCATTGCATTCTCATTTTTGTGATCTGGGGCTGTATGCAGGCTTATTTTTTGCAGCTTTAGCTGATGTTTCTAATGATGCCATTTTTGGGTACATGTTTTGATCCCCTGTTATTGCAATGTTGTGGCAACCAAAAATGCATAATTTTGGCGTTTGGACTTTTTTCTCTTACGAAGTTTACACATCTGATTGACTGATATTTATTTTGATAGATCGAGGACTTATGAAAGCAGCAATGCCAAATTTGTGTATTTTTTTATATAATTTTATTTTCAATGGATTAAAAGGGGGGTGATTTGAACTTTAGTTTTTTTTCACACTTTTTAATACTTTTGTTTACTTTTTCTTTATTTTATACTGCCACTTAGGGCATCTCAGCACTGCAGATTCTGATCGCTTATGCAGTGTGTGGGGCCAATGAGTGGGGGGCCCCAGTGCTTACATTAGCATGGGGCCCACTTGACCCACGGACCCCATAACTCTTGGTCTGCCTCCATTGGCAGTATGCCACTGTAGTCAAGCAACATAAACATGAGACTTTGACCATGTATGGGTGTTAAAACTTTACATTACAACAATCAAATATGTAGTAACAATATAAAAGAATTAGTTTGAGAAATTTTCCGTAACACAATGCTTGTTAGGTTTGCTCACATTTGCGTATATAATCAGTTTTTTTTGGGAGGCAGTGGAATGTTAGTATTTTAAAAAATGTTTTTTAACTTAAAAAAAAAATTGTTGAAAGTGGAATGTTTTGTGTCCTCACTTACTTGGTTAGTAATGTCGGGTATCTGATTGACACCTTAACGTTACTAACCTCTGGACTTGATGCCAGCAGACATTACCCAGCTAGCATCAAACTTCAAAATTATTACCCTGTTTGCTAACCTACAAGTGTGTGGGAAGAGTCAGTTACAGTGGTAAAAAATGGCGCTTCTAGGAATGCACCATTTTCTGGGGCAGTTGCAGGCAATTAGTAGTTGGGGCAGAACACTTGGCCTCTACACTGAGGACTCCAGCCCCAGCTGCTTAGTTATACCTGGCTGGAAACCAAAAATACAGCAAAGCCACACGTAATTATTTTGTGATTATTTCAAATAATTAACAAAAAACTATCACAAAAAAACGATGTGGGGCTTTGCTGTATTTTTGGTTGCCAGCCAGGTACAAATAGGCAGCTGGGGACTTGAATCCTCAGCATGGGCAAGCCCAGGCATTCTGGGTCATCTTGCTGCAAGTTGCAGCCAACAACCGCCCCAGAGATCAGCACATTTATTAGAAGCGCCATTTTCTGGCACTGTACCCGACTCTTCCAGTGGCAAACTGGGTAATAAAGGAATTAATGCTAGCTTTGTATTGTCAGCTGGCACTAAGCCCGAATTCATAATTCTGGGCCAATGTTAGAACCGGCCATTATTAATCTCTAGTAAATAGTAAATAATACACAACAGACAGAGAAAAATCATTGTATAAGAACAAAAAATATAATCACATATCTCAACTCCATCTTAATTATTTCCACATACCAATCCACGATCCTTCATCCAGAGTCTTCCCTCCATGTGCTCTCTTTTCCCCCCATGCACCTTCTCTCGATCCCCATCCCCTTGTGTGCTCTCCCCGTGCGCTATCCCCCATGCACTCTCTCCATTACCCCGTGTGCTCTCTCCATCCCTCCTGTGCATTCTGTCTTGCATGTGCTCTCTCCATACCCCTGCGTACTCTCTCTCCAACCCCATGTGCTCTCTCTCCATCCCCCTGTGTGGTCTCTTTCTCTCCTTTCCCTGTATGCTCTCTCTGACCATTCATCGTGTGTGCTCTCTCTCCCCCACCCCTCTGTGTGCTCTCTCTCCTCCACACTCCTGTGCAGTCTCTCTCACCTTCCTCTCTCTGTCCCCCATGTCTCTCCCCCATGTGCTGTCTTTCTCCAGCCCTGCCCCTGTTGCACTCTTTCCCCGCCC
The DNA here is from genome assembly GCA_033576535.1 of Allobates femoralis. Classification (NCBI taxonomy): domain Eukaryota; kingdom Metazoa; phylum Chordata; class Amphibia; order Anura; family Aromobatidae; genus Allobates; species Allobates femoralis. Next base: position 168,575,654 of record JARQOC010000002.1, read on the forward strand.
CCTTGTGCACTCTCTCCCCCATGTATGCTCTTTCTCCCCCACTTCCCTGTGCGATCTCTCTCCCCATACAGTCTTTCTCTCTGTGAGCAGTCTCTCTCTCCCCACCCCCTGTGCACTGTCTCTCTCCTTCCTGCCTCTCTCCCTGTGCAGTCTCTTTCCCCTTCTGTGCAGTTTCTCTCTCTACACACCTCTCTCCTCCCTACCTGTCTCTCTTCCCACTCCCCTTGTGCGCTCTCTCCCTCACCCCCATGAACTGTCTCTTTTCCACTCGTGCAGTCTCTCTTTCCTTTGTGCAATCTCTCTCCCCCACCCCCTGTGTGCTCTCTCTCCCCATACAGACTCCCTCCCCCATGCAGTCACTTTACTACACTCCCCTGTGCACTCTCTTCCCACCTTTCTCTCTTTCCTCTGCCTCTCTCTCCCCTGTGCAGACTCTCCTCCCCTGTACAATCTCTCTCCCCCTGTGGAATCTCTCTCTCCCCCTGTACAATCTCTCTCCACCACCCCCTGTCTGATCTCTCTCCCACACCCCTGTGCACTGTCTCTCTCCTACCGCTTCTCTCTCTCCCATGCCTCTCTCTCTCCTCATCTCTCTCTCCCCGCCGGTCTCTCCCCCCATGTGCAGTCTATCTCCCCCACCCCACTGTGGGATATATTATATTTCGGGGGTAGTGTAATGATACTTTTTCTGTTTAAGGGCACCGTGCCAGGAAATGCTGCTGAGGATGGAGAAGAGAGTAATCTGGACAGAAAAACTGAGGAAGTGAAATCTCATTATAGCAATGTGTGGGGCTTTTTCTTGGGCCATTTTGGAGATGAACAGTGTGTGGTGGGCTATTTTGGAGAGGCGCAGTGTGTGTTGGGGTGGGGGAGATATTTTTCAGAGGAGCAGTGTATTCCGTGGGGGGATATTTTGGAAATGAACAGTGTTTTGGGTGGATACTCTGGAGAGGAGCAGTGTATGGGGGTGATATTTTGTGCAGGAAGAACCATGAAAGGTAATTATTTATTCATACTCACAATGGGATATATTTATGTTTTGGGGAAGTGTAATTATAAATAAAAAAGGCAAAAAGCCAGCGCTGCTGTGGTTAGCACGCAGTACAAAAAGTGCATGTGCACATATTAATTTCTAACTGTACTTTAAAACTGAGACATTTGGCAAAAAATGTATCAATTCTTTGAGCTACCCTGCCACTTCATGGCATTCTCAGATGGGGCAGTCCTACTCTACATTTTTTATATACACTGTGCCATTACGACCTCCTGAATGCATTAAAAGCAAGACAAAATTGAATGCGCACGTACCTGAAGCATTTCTGAACCACTCCCACGAAACCAGAAGGGCAAGCGCAGATAAAGGCCGACCAGGTCTGGACATGACATCCAGACATTATCAGATCAGACCCCCACACTGACAAACCAGCAACCATGGATGAGGGTGGAACAGGCCCAGACACATGTGCAAAAATCAAGCAGAGCCTATGGCAGGGTGTGGCCACTGTATGTGTGTAGTATGTGTGTACAGCGGCCTAGATCAATCACAATAAAGACAGATAGAACTGTATACAATATCAAGTGCGCACGGCAAAAAGTGGGTCAGCCACAAACCAATAACAAATAAAAAAGCCAACGCTACATGTGGTTAGCATGCAGTACAAAAAGTGCATGTGCACATATTAATTTCTAACTGTACTTAGAACTGTACATATTGGACATGCATGCCATTCTATCTGTCTTTATTGTGATTGATCTAGGCAAGTGTACACACATACAGCAGCCACACCCTGTCCATAGGCTCTGCTTAATTGTTGCACATGTGTTTTGGCCTGTTCTACCCTCATCCATGGTTGCTGGTCTCGGATTGCTGGTCTCGGGTTGCTCAAAGAATTGATCAATTCCTTGCAAAATGTCTCAGTTTAAATTATAGTTAGAAATTAATATGTGCATATGCACTTTTTGTATTGCGTGCTAACCACAGGCAGCGCTGGCTTCTTGGCTATTTTATTTGTTATTGGTTTGTGGTTGACCACCACTTATTGCTGTGCGCGCTTGGTTATGCATGCCATTCTGTCTGTCTTTATTGTGATGGATCTAGGCCCTGTACACACATACAGCGGTCACACCCTGTCAATAGGCTCTGCTTAATTGTTGAACATGTGTTTGGGGCTGTTCTACCCTCATCCATGGTTGCTGGTCTGGCAGTGTGGAGGTCAGATCTGATAATGTCTGGATGTCATGTCCGGACCTGGTCTGCCTTTAGCTGCGCTTGCCCTTCTGGCGCCATGGGAGTAGTTCAGAAATGCTTCAGGTATGTGTGCAGTTAATGTGGTTCTCTTTTAATGCATTCAGGAGGCCGCAATGGCACAGCGTATATAAAAAACGTAGAGTAGGACAACCCCATCTGAGAATGCTGGCACAAGGCAGGGTAGCTCAAAGATTAATTCTTTGCTAAATGTCTCAGGCCCCTTTCGCATCTTTGCATTGATGAATTACCTGCATTTGCCTGCCCTGGGCTAGCGCAAAAGCAAGTGCAAGTGCAGTTTAATGCAAATGCAGGCAACTGCATCAGCGCAGAGATGCAGTTCTCCTGTGCTTGTCTGTGCTCGGTGCCCCATTACCTTCTATGGCCGAGCGCAGGAGCCGACATCCCTGAAGCGCAAGTGCGAAGTGCCTAACATCATCGCACATGCATTTATTCAGATGCACCCAAAAACGTGGAAAGCGCCGTTCCCAGGTGCATCTGACAAAGCACCATGCGCGATGATGTCAGACACTTTGCACTTGTGCTTTGGGAATGTCAGCTCCTGCGCTCAGATGCGCTCGGCCATAGAAGGTAATGGGGGCACCAAGCGCAGACGAGCACAGGAGAACTGCATGTCTGCCCTAATGCAGTTGCCTGCATTTACATTAAACTGCACCTGCACTTGCTTTTGCGCTAACGCAAGGCAGGAAAACGCAGTAATTTGATCAACCAAAAATGTAATTTGGGTTGGACTCAGTCTTAAAGTTTAAAATTGATTGTGATATTCATTTTTGTAATCGAGGACTTACTGAGCAGCATGGAAATTTTGGTTTTTTTATATATGTTATTCAGGTTTAGGGGGTATTTGAACTTTTTTTTTTGCCACACTTTTATACTTTTGTTTACTTTTTCTGTATTTTATCTAGCCACTGTAAGCATCTCAGCCTGCCAGATTCCGATCGCTTATATGTGTGGCACATGAGTGGGGGCCAGTGCTTACATCACGTCCACTTGCCAGGACTCCATAACTCTTGGGTGTCATGATATGCACATGTTCAAGCAACATCAGACATGAGTCTTGCCATGTAGCTGTCTTACTTGCACATAAATATGGTAACAATAGAGATTAGTGAGAATTTTCAGTAAATGCTTTAGGGTTTGTCAATTTAATATCAGTGTTTTGGCTTTTAATATCTTAAGAGCCGTAATGGCACAACTTATTAAAAAGCGTAGAGTAGGACTGTCCCTTCTGAGAATGCCGTGACATGGCGAGGTAGCTCAAAGAATTGATCAATTCTTTGCTAAATGTCTCAGTTTAAAGTACAGTTAGAAATTAATATGTGCATATGCACTTTTTGTAATGCGTGCTATCCACAGGCAGCGCTGGCTTCTTGGCCTTTTCAGTGTAATTATACTTTTTCTTTTTAAGGGCATCGGGGCAGGAAATGCTGCTGAAGAAGGAAAAGAGAGAGTCTGAAGAGAAAATCTGAGGAATGAAATGTCATTCATTGGGCATTTTGGAGAAGAACAGTGTGTGGGGGGCCATTTTGGAGAAGAGCAGTGTGTGGGGGGCCATTTTGGAGAAGAGCAGTGTGTGGGGTAGGGGGATATTTTTCAGAGGAGCAGTGTCTGTGTGTAGGATAGTTTGGAGATGAACAGTGTGTGGGGGATATTTTGGAGAGGAGCAGTGTGATGGGGAAGGGGATATTTTGTGCATGAAGCTCAATGTAATTATATATTCATGCTCAGAAGGGATATATTTATATTTCGGGGCAGTGTAATTATACTTTTTCTTTTTAAGGGTATCGGGGCAGGAAATGCTGCTGAACATGGAGAAGAATGAAGTCTGGGGAGAAAATCTGAGGAAGGGAAATGTCATCATGGCAGTTTGTGGGGCAATTTGTGGGGTTATTTTGGAGAGAAACACTGTGTGGGGGGATATTTTGGATTATAGCTGATTTTTTTGTGAGGTGAAATATTTCCCTGTCTGTGTGTAATGAATTTTCATCTCAAAGAAAGATTTATTTGCAATCTCATGCTGTAATGTCTGTATATTTTTTTATGTCCTCCCCTTGCCAGGAGATATAGCATGATTATACGATGTCCTGTTTGGTCAGATACGGCCATTACACAGTATATAGCAGGAACCCGTATATAAGATTACTCAGCAGAGTAACATTTTTTTGAACATATCCAATTGTGGAAAGTATTATTCCAAGATCTATTGATTAAAATGAACTTTAAAATTAACCTTGTCCATGGGAAAACCTCTTCAATGCATATTCAATCAAGTTCTGAAGTTTAAGGATTGGTGAGTGCCACTGACATTTTGCATTTTCTTGCTGTAAGTTTGGGTCTTGGACTAATCGGTATGTGCACCACCATACAGTTGTTACCAAAAGTATTGACACCCCTGCAATTCTGTCAGATAATACTCAGTTTCTTCCTGAAAATGATTGCAATCACAAATTCTTTGGTATTATAATCTTCATTTAATTTGTCTTCAATGAAAAAACACAAAAATGAATTGTCCTAAAGCCAAATTGGATTAATTCCACACCAAACATAAAAAAGCGGGTGGACAAAATATTGGACACCTTAGAAAAATCATGTGATGCTTCTCTAATTTGGTAATTAACAGCACCTGTAACTTACCTGTGGCACCTAACAGGTGTTGGCAATAACTAAATCACACTTGCAGCCAGTTCACATGGATTAAAGTTGACTCAACTCTGATTCTGTGTCCTTGTGTGTACCACATTGACCATGAGAAAAGAAAGAAGACCAAAGAACTGTCTGAGTACTTGAGAAACCAAATTGTGAGGAAGCATGAGCAATCTCAAGGCTACAAGTCCATCTCCAAAGACCTGAATGTTCCTGTGTCTACCATGCGCAGTGTCATCAAGAAGTTTAAAGCCCATTGGCACTGTGGCTAACCTCCCTAGATGTTGGACGGAAAAAAAAATTGACAAGAGACTTCAACGCAAGATTGTACGGATGGTGGCTAAAGAACCTCGACTGACATCCAAACAAGTTCAAGCTGCCCTGCAGTCCGAGGGTACAACAGTGTCAACCCGTACTATCTGTCGGCGTCTGAATGAAAAGGGACTGTATGGTAGGATACCCAGGAAGACCCCAATTCTTACCCCGAGACACCTGTAGGGAGGTGCCTGACCAACTTCAGTATCTATTGTGTTTTGAACCTACTAGTTTGTTATCAGGTCACTATGACTCATACTTGCTTCACCAGAACCTGTGGAGTGTACCTGAACCTGGGATCCTGTCTGTAACCGAATCCATACCTGAACCTTTTCCATCTGTGCCAGCCATCTTGTCTGCACCTAAACCAGATCCTGAACCCGCCCTGTCTGAACTAGCTGTCCCATCTAAACTAGTACTAGTATCTACCCAGCCTGTGATCCAAATCCTGTCCTGCTGATACTCTGTTCCCATACCTGTGTCCCTGACCCCTGGAAACAGCTGCTGCACTCTGGAGACTGCCCTGGAGAGGTACCTGGTTTCTACTAGAAGCCAGGCCAACCTCACCATCAGGGCTCTGATGAATACCCGGTAAGCACTCAGCCACGCCCTCTAGGGTAAGTGAGGCCCATGGCACAGTGGGTCCGCACCCGTGTGCATGACGGTAGTGTTCAAGGAAACTACTATAATTTACTGAAAAAAAAAATGATGGGTTAACGTTGAATGGGTACATCATCTGGGAAAGTCATTTTGAGAATACAAGCACTGATTTTGAAAAGGAAAAGTCAGATGTTTACTGTGCAGCTGCCCCTATGGTGTGTGATATTACATGGCCATCCATATAGTATAAGGAAAGTTGTGTTATCTACAACAAAACTGTTCATTCTGGCTTATAGAGTGAAACCCAACACTATCACATCAATATGTAGTAGAAGGGGTTGTCTACATTAGAAAACCACTGAGAGGGTAACTCACAACCCAGCAAGATGTTTGTTATTAATCCTTAAAGCGTAACCGCTGTTCAAATTATTATTTAATAATAATGTAGAGCAAGTGATTTTAATAAAATTTCAAATATACTTTGTATATTGAAAAAAAAGGAAACTGCACACACCGGTTTTCAATGCTCGCTGTATTTATTCAGAACAGGGTTACATCAGTGCGGGGAGGGGGTGCGGGATTCTGGCTCCCACACTCCCTTCCCGCACTGATGTAACCCTGTTCTAAATAAATACAGCAAGCACTGAAAACCGGTGAGTGCAGCTTCCTTTTTATTCAATATTCATAGACTTGCTGCTTTTTTGAGACGCACCACGGTTAAACCGGCTGCCCCAGGGAGATATTGGGTGGCTGCAATTTTGCCACAAATGATTGTGTAGTGCATGGTTTTCTTTGCACATATTTTCAAATATACTTTATTAGAGAATTCTGGTTGAAAACCATTCAGAAACCTTCCACTAGGTGTCCCCTCTACACTGTGTGTGAAGCAGACATATGTTCCTTATCAGTCAGATCCGTCTTCACACTAAATACGGCGCATATAACCACATAAGGGAAAGCAGGCGTGGTCTACACTCCTGACTGTAGCTTTGAGGAAACAATGTAACAAATTAGCTCAGTCTACAGGACAGTTGCTAAGCAATATCAGAATGTCAGCATCACTGCAAACTCCTCTTTCCTTGGCACAAGCTTCTGATCTTTTATCTGGCTACACAAAGCTCAAGTCACCTTCTATGTTCAACCCTTCACTGCTGGCTCTCCACACAGCCCAGGATCTCTCTTGCCCTTTCTCTGCTGTCACATTGCACTGCTCCCTATCAACTGCTGCCACGCCCACACAGCCATAAAATGCAGCTTTTAAAAGAGCACAGAAAAATGTGAGAAAATAAGTCATATGACACAAAAAAAGCATTATCTTAGCTACTAAGTGACCCACTAGTAAAGTATTGGGTTTTTATATTGCTTTTTTTTTCAATGAATGATATTTACACTTTAAGGATGCGGACAATTTTTATTTTTTTCATAGCAATATATTTTTTATTTTTCTATCAACCAAGCCATATGAAAGCAGTTTGTTACATGATGACCTGTAGTTGTATGATACCCTTCACTAATTGACAAGCTTGAATTAAATTCCAAATGATTTGAAGGGGTAAAAAAAACTGAATTCAGCCATTATTTCTTTTTGTTTGCTTTTGTAGCTCTCATTGCAGTGTTTTTTTTAATTATTTTAGCAAAAAACTTTGTGAACTTTGTAAAAAAAAAATTTGCTTGGTAGTTTCTGAGTCACAAAACTTTTCTATTTTTTCTTTAATTGACCTGTATGAGGGCATGTTTTTTGCATATTAATTTGGGGTAGTTAAAACATTATGATAACTTATATTTTTGGGGGGAAGTACAGGAAACAAAGAGGGCTAATTTTGGCTTTCCAATTATTTTTTTTTATAGTGTTTATAATATGGTCAAATAATTTTAAATTGCCATTGATCAGAAATGAATGGACATGCTAATGCTATATATGATTATTTATATATTTCATATTTTTAATTTCTTTATTCTTAGTTGGGAAATACAGGTGTGATTTGTATTCTTTATGGGGAGGTTTTAATTCTTAAATTAAAAAAAAACAAAAAACTTTTTTTTACATTTCAGATCATTTTTTTAGTCCCTATAGGGAACTTGAACCTGCAATATATTTATATTGCAGAATATAATACAAATCACAGTCTCTTATAAAGCCCAGCCATAGGACAACAGGGAGCCGTGGGCTTGCCCTTGGTCATTATAGCAACTCATTGGCCCTCTGCCCAAACCAACGCTATATATGCCATGGAGCAAGAAGGGTCTTTCCTGTAATCACAAAAAACAGCAAATGTGTTAAATTAAGGATAAAAGTAAAGACCTCTTTAATCCACCATTACTGCTCCTCCAGTCTCCCATGCCAGTCTTATGCTTAATGTCAGGGGCGTAACTACAACAGGTGCAGGGGTTGCGATCGCACATGGGCCCTGCAGCCTAGGGGGGCCCCAAAAGTCTCTTTGGCCTATAGAAAAAGACTAATACTATTAAAGATTTTCAATAATTGGGGTCCCCATTGGAGCCTTCGCATCAGGGCCCCTGAGCCTGAAGTTATGCCACTGCTTAATGTCATAATCATTTTTACATTCCACTTTATTTTTTTCTCCCCATAGGAGACTTGAACCTGTGATCATCAAAGCCCAGCCTTTGGCAACGATGGAAGGATATCTGCATGCCCTGGCTACCATCAACCCATTGGTACCCTGCAATCAGGTTTTGGAAACGTACGACGTGTGTCCGGACCAAAGTAACTTAAATGCTGCTGTCAGTGAGTGGCAGTGGTATTTAAGGAGTTAAACACTTGCAGTTAGAGGCAGATTTCTGCTGTACAACACAGCTAAAACTTGATATTCAAGATAGGAACAGGGTTCTCATACGCTGCTGGAAATAGCTGAAGGTTTCATCATTTGAGTTAGGAAGTTTATTTGGTCAATGCATTTCGAAGTATCAGCTTCTTCATCCGGACAACAAACAGTTTGTTGTTCCTATCGTGAATATCAAGTCTTATCCAAGTGTGGGTCTGCAGCAGCCGGTTACTCGCATCTACAGTGGTTGTGTCCGCAAAAGGTGACCAGTTTCTTTATTTAGCTTAACCATTCTATCACTGGATAAGACCCTATTTTGCACCTTTCCTTCTTCAGCTTGCACTGATCAGCTGATCAGTTTCCTTTTTACTAGTATAACACAGCTGGCACCTGCATTGTGTGGAGCAGGATCAGCTTCTGAGCCCAACACGATTGGCTCCACGAAAAATATTTGTCATGAAGCAAAATGGGGCTTTCTGGGATTCATAATGTTTATTGCTCTGTGTCTTGTAGTTGTAATACCTTTTAATGGCTAACAAAAATAAAATAAGTGATGTTACAAGGCAAGCTTTCGAGACGTCTCAGGTCTCTTCATCAGGCATATAAAAGAAAAAATAGTGTTGCGCCACCTGTGGACCTCTCCTGTCTTGAGGAAGACGTCTGTACGTCGAAACATGTTGTGGTCTGGAGCTTTTTATGAATAAAGTTACGGAGATAAATATTAAAGTATCCCATCTCATACCTGCGCTCTACCTTAGAACCGCATATTCTATTTGAATTCTCTTTATCAGGCATGGTATGAAAAAATATTGAAAGAAACTCAACTATACACATGAACAACTAGAGCAGACGCAAGGTATAATGAATGGACATTTAATTAAATAAACAAAACAAAGCCTGGAGAGGATCATCAATCAGCCAGGTGTAGTGATTTCAAAGATTTTATGACCCTGATTTATATGTAAACCTGGTATCTTCAGACTTCAGTGTATTTAAAAAACATTCTTCAGAAGTGATAATGAACCATAAATCCGTAAGATAGGTTTAACCTTTTTTGGATGCAGTCAAAAGGTCTAATGAACTTGGATTCACAGATGCTTCCATGTTTCTGTGATTTGAAATTACCTCTCAAAATTGCAATTTTCATATTTTCAATGTTAAGTCTTGACAAGAAAAATGTTTGGCTACTGGTAAATGTATTTTTTTGTCTGCAATTGTGTGACGATGAGACCTCATCCTTACTCTTAGCCATTGTCCTGTCTCCCCAATGTAATAAGTGCCCACAGGACATTTAGTGCACATAATTAAATACACAACATTAGAAGAGGAGCATGTGAATGTCCCAGGAATTTTATAATCCTGCTATGTGTTCAGGATCTGTATCCTGTCTGGGATCCATAGAAATGTAGCACAGCACACCAAATGGATTAGACTAAGTGCCTACTGTGCGTATTTTTTTGTTCTCTGTTTGTGCTGCTTATTTGCAGTCATGAAAACATAGCTGTTTCAAAAAATCTATGCGTTTCTGGAACTTATTTGCTGCTTTAGTGCTGCATTTTCCAGCTCATTAGAATGGCTGGCAATTGGAAAACGAAGCCCAAAAAAGCTCAAGATAATTCCAGGGACATTAAAAAAATGCAGGCTATTTAAAGCAGCACCCAAAACTGCACATGTGGGCACAGCTTTTGGAAAATCACATTGACTTTCATTACATGTGGGGCATGGGTTTTGGTGTAGAAACGCAGCAAAAAAAACAGCAAAAACGCCCAGTGGGCACGTAGCCTAAGAAACTAATCTATATTTACCTCTTCAAACCTCCAAGGCTACAGGTGCATCTCAACGAATTAGAATGTCATGAAAAAGTTAATTTTTTTCAGTAATTCAATTAAAAAAGTGAAACGCATATCGTATAGGGTCATTACACACAGAGTGATCTATTTCAAGTTTAGTTCTGGTAATGTTGATGATTATGGCTTACAGCTAATGAAAGCCCAAAGGTCATTATCTCAGAAAATTAAAATAGGGTAGATGAAGGGTTAAAAGCCGCGCTGCTGTTCCATGAAACATCAAAGGGTGAATATAATATTGATTTATCAGTCAACGCGTTTCAGGGCTTCCAGAAACGCACTAAAACATGGCAATATTACATTGATTTGTCCAGAGGAAGGGGCCAAGGAGACCTGAAACACGTTGACTAATAAAGCAATATTATATTCACCCTTTAATGTCTCGTGGAATACGGCAGTGAGGTTTTCAACCCTTCATCCTCCCTACTCTATATGCACCACGCTGTGGACTGCAGCAGCCGTGATATGCTTTTATAGTGGCTGTGACTCTCACAACCACACAAGGTGCCTCTAATACCTACTTAGGTAATATTTTATCTTTCAATCCCTTCATCCTCTCTTTATTTTCTGAACTAATGACCTTTGGGTTTTCATTGGCTATAAGCCATAATCATCAACATGTACATAAATAAACACTTGATATAGATCACTCTGTAATGACTCTATATAATATATGCATTTCACATTTTTCGTATTGAATTACTGAAATAAATGAACTTTTTGATGATATTCTAATTCATTGAGATTCACTTATATGTTTTGCACTGGTCTCTTCAGTGTCCATGTGCTGGCCTGGTGAATACAGTTTTTGATTTTTTATTTTATCCATTTGTCTTGGCAAAATTAAATAAAATCTAGAAAATCTGAGTTTGGGAAATATTTGATTTCTATTGCATTCTCGAAAAGGGGAATATTATTTTTTATATTATTTTGACCTATAATGTAGTACTTGAGCAGAAATAACTGTTTATGCATATTAAATGATTTCCTTTCCCATCTCCTGATGACATTGTTTTTTCTCCATTTGCAGTAATGTTCTTACTCTCAGATCTCCAGGTATATGAAGCATAAAGATCAGTGATCTTTAGTTCAAGTTCATTCACTGCGAAGTGAAGAGAGAGAAACTCTGAATCAGGAAATCACACCCCAGTGCAGGAGTCCATAGGATTGCCAGCTCATGCATTTAAAGGGAAACAATCATTAAACCACTAAGTTTAATATGTTGTGGGTGAGTGAAAGGAAATTTTTCCTCTGCAATGTGATATGTGACTGTACATGACAGCTATCAGGGCGGTGGAAATTGGAAAAGCTGAAATCGGTTAGCCATTGCCTCAACTCTGAACGTATTCAGCAAGTTATTAAAAGGTCAATGGAAAGGTTTCCTCTCAAAATAAAACACCATTCACAAGATTTACAAACTGTAGAGTAGTAAAAATAGTAACAAAGTAACTTGTTAACCCTAAATAAATAAAATAATCATAATGAAAATAATAGTTTTTATTATTTTGGAACAAGACTTTTCACCCTTATATAAAAGGACCTGTCATTATTTTCTCCCCAGTGGGTCGGATTTTCCTTGCCGACATGCAGGCTGTAGAGCTTCTGTGCACACAGTGCGTTTTTATCGCATTTTTTAATGCGTTTTTAGTGTATTGTTGTCACAAAACTGCAAGCAAATCCTTATGACCAATGAGAATTCTGAAGTTTTCACATGTTGCTTTTTTTTCCCAGGATTTGGTGTGGAAATAACTAAAAATTATGGAATCATGACAAACAAACAAAACAACACTCAAATACATTACTAGTATTTTGTTGCACCACCTCTGGCTTTTATAACAGCTTGCAGTCTTTGAGGCATGGACTTAATGAGTGACAAACAGTACTCACCATCAATCTGGCTCGAACCTTCTCTGATTGCTGTTGCCAGATCAGCTTTGCAGGTTGCAGCCTTGTCATGGACCATTTTTTTCAACTTCCACCAAAGATTTTCAATTGGATTGAGATCCAGACTATATGCAGACCATGACATTGATCTAATATGCCTTCTTTCAATGAATGTTTTCACAGTTTTTGCTCTATGGCAGGATGCATTATCATCTTGATAAATGATTTCATCATCCCAAACTTCCTTTCAATTGATGGGATAAGAACAGTGTCCAAAATATCAATGTAAACTTGGGCATTTATTGAAGATGTAATGACAGCCATCTCCCAGTGGCTTTACCTGACATGCAGCCCCATATTATCAATGACTGTGGAAATTTGCAAGTTCTCTTCAGGCAGTCATCTTTATACACTGTGTTCCAAATTATTATGCAAATGTTATTTTTCTCTGATTTTTCCAAATGGTTGGTGCATGTGTAATAAAGTCATCACCCGTTAGAGTATACATCAAATTTAATTGAAGAAATCTCCCTATGATAACAGTATAATTTTCAAAATAAAAAAACTCTAAAAGCACTGTTTCAAATTATTACGCACAATAGAGTTTGTAAACATTTGATATGTTTGAAAGAACTGAAAATGCTCATTTGTTGAATTTGCAGCATTAACAGGTCACATTCACTGAAATAAAAAGCTATTTAATTCCAAAACATCCTAACAGGCCAAGTTACATGTTAACATAGGAACCCTACTTTGATATCACCTTCACAATTCTAGCATCCATTGATATTGTGAGTTTCTGAAGAGTTTCTGCTTGTATTTCTTTGGATGATGTCAGAATAGCCTCCCAGAGCTGCTGTTTTGATGTGAACTGCCTCCCACCCTCATAGATCGTTTGCTTGATTATACTCCTAAGGTTTTCTATAGGGTTGAGGTCAGGGGAAGATGGTGGCCACACCATGAGTTTATCTCCTTTTATGCCCATAGCAGCCAATGGCACAGAGGTATTCTTTGTAGCATGAGATGGTGCATTGAAATGGATGAGGATGATTTTGCTCCTAAAGGCATGTTTTTGCTTTTTGTACCATGGAAGAAAGTTCTTAGTTGTAAACTATATACGTTGCAGAGGTCATTTTCACACCTTCATGAACCTTAAAGGGGCTTACCAGCTGTTTCCCAATGATTCCAGCCCAAAACATGACTCCTCCACCTCCTTGCTGACGTTGCAGCCTTGTTGGGACATGGTGGCATCCACCAACCATCCACTACTCTATTCATATGGACCATCAAGGGTTGCTCGGCACTCATCAGTAAACAAGACTGTTTGAAATTAGTCTTCATGTATGTCTGGACCCACTGCAACCGTTTCTGCTTGTGAGCACTGTTTAGGGGTGGCCGAATAGTAGGTTTATGCACCACAGCAAGCCTTTGAAGGATCCTACACCTTGAGGTTCGAGGGACTCCAGAGGCACCAGCAGCTTCAAATATCTGTTTGCTGATTTGTAAGGCATTTTTAGCAGCTGCTTTCTTAATCTGATGAACTTGCCTGGCAGAAACCTTCCTCATTCTGCCTTTATCTGCACGAACACATCTGTGCTCAGAATCAGCCACAAATCTCTTCACAATACGATGATCACGCTTACGTTTTCATGCAATATCAAATGTTTTCATTCCTTGTCCAAGGCATTGCACTATTTGTTGCTTTTCGGCAGCAGAGAGATCCTTTTTCTGTCCCATGTTACTTGAAAACTGTGGCCTGCGTAATATTGTGGAACACCCAGTTTTCCTTTTATTGAGCTCATCTGCCAAACTAATTATCACAGATATCTGAGATTGATTTCAATGATCCAAACAACCCTGGGACACAATACCATCAATGGGTTTCATTGAAAAAAAATAAAAATAAAACCCTATGACACTTAAAATCAATTTGCATAATAATTTGGAACACAGTGTAAATCTCATTGGAACGACACCAAGCAAAAGTTCCTTGCCCAATGCAGATTCATGATTCATCACTGAATGACTTTCATCCAGTCATCCACAGTCCACAATTGCTTTTCCTTTTCCTTAGCCCAAGGTAACCTTGTTTTTTTTTCTGTTTTTGTGTTAATGATGGCTTTTGTTTAGCTTTTCTGTAAGTAAATCCAATTTCCTTTAGGCAGTTTCTTACAGTTCGGTCACAGACACTGACTCCAGTTTCCTTCCATTCGTTCCTCATTTGTTTTGTTGTGCATTTCCTGTTTTGGAGACATATTACTTTAAGTTTCCGGTCTTGACACTTTGATGTCTTCCTTAGTCTACCAGTATGTTTCCCTTTAGCAACCTTCCCATGTTGTTTGTATTTGGACCAGATTTTAGACACAGCTGACTGTGAACAAGCAACATCTTTTGTTGATTTACCCTCTTTTAAGAGTTTGATAATCCTCTCCTTTGTTTCAATTGACACCTCTCGTGTTGGAGCCATGATTCATGTCAGTCCACTTGGTGCAACAGCTCTCCAAGGTGTGATCACTCCTTTTTAGATGCAGACTAACGAGCAGATCTTATTTGATGGAGGTGTTAGTTTTGGGAATGAAAATTTACAGGGTGTTTATATAATTTTTTCCTGAGAATTGAGTGATTCCATAATTTTTCTCCCTGCTTGGTCTACAAAAGTAACCGTTACTGGCTAGCACTTTTTTTTTCAAGATTTATTTTAGTGCTTCTTCAAGGCAGAGAGTTGCCATTTGAAATTACTTTAGCTTTGTGCCATGTCTGTGATTTTTTACCACAAAATTAAACAACTGAATGACATCCTCCGTGCCAGGTGATTCCATAATTTTTGCCAGGGGTTGTATTCAGTCTATCCTGTCTACTCTTTTCTAACTTTATACAGCATTAGAAATGCCATGTTAAACACGCATTACACCACTGACAACACAGTGATGTCACATGGACAGGATATTATCTGTGAAAAAAACGTACACTCGCAAAGCAGCTGCATGCGAAATCGAGCAAAAAACGGATGTCACTTGTCCGACTCTCCTGGATGAGAAACGGACGGATATTTTTAACGTGTGTTTCCAACCTTACTCTGCATTTTGTTTACAGATGCTTCTTATCCCAATGTTCTCTGTTGTATGCCCTCAGCTATATGCATTTTTTATCGTCCTTTTTTGATATTGCATAATGCCTTTATGCTTGTACCACTGATCTGCAATAATTTACTGCCTAATATTGTTATGATTGCATCTTGGATCTACATTAGCATTTGGGTAACCATACTTTCTAATTACCAGATCTTTATATTTATTCAGGATATTTTTCTAAATTTTAGCGGTGTGTTATCCTGTGTAACACATGAATATTCAGATACAGTGATCACTATTATATATAGTTTATAATATCTCAATACCCATTTGTTATCATATTGTGGGGTGTGCCTTTTTGGGTTACTTTTGGAAACATTTTCATATTTTCCAGATTCCAGAGGTGGCGGTGTTTTGTATTATCTTGGTATTGTTCTATTTTAGATGGTTTTACATATGTGTCTTGTTTGAATAAATATACTTTTTGACCAGGAGCACCTGGAAAAGGAAGAGGGGGGGAGAGACAGCATCTGCAATTTTGGGTATGTGTCGCTGTCATACCAAGCTATAACACCCAGTAAGTTACAACTTGGTGAAGTAGATCCCTACATTTATTGGAGAATGCGAGCATGGTAGCCGCGAGCATGGCAGCCTGGTTGCTAGGGGCAATGAAATGACACATATAGACCATGAAGATTGCAGTGTGCAGTTAGCTGTGGGTCTTTGGCTCAACAAAGGTTGTATACTGTTGTCCTGGACTAAACACTGTGCCACAACTGTGGTGGGTTTACATGGTGACACCAACGTGCATCTTATCAGGAATGCATGGAAATGAATAATGTGAAACTCCACAGCTTTGGGTAGAGGAGGGTGTGATGTAGTTACCAGCTGCTTTTTAAATGGCCGAGATGTATCACACAGGCAGAAGTCTTTTGCAATGTTAATGAGTGTCTCGCAGGTACCTGTGGAGCGACAGCCTGCATAACAGCATTGCAAGGGTTAGGTTTGCAACTGCTAGAGATGTGGGTGTGGCTCATCCTGTATAGTGAATATTTACAGCTGAGCCAAAGCACAAAGTGAACAGGTCTGTAGTCTGTAGAGCCATGTTCACACCAACGAAAAACTAGGCCACAGAAAAAAACAGTATAACAAATGTCTAGAAATACTCTGCTATAATAGGCAATTATAAAAAACAAGTGCTAATAAAAACAGTGTTAATAACAGGGTACTTAGTTCATATGTATTTTGCAAAAAATGTACGAAGCCGTTCTACTGCCGTCAAGGTGACATATATCAGAACGGTCCCAAATCTAACTTATTGAAAACTTGATCCTATGTACACATACCTCATGGATGCAGGATTAGAGATGAGCAACGTTCAATTCGAAATGTTCGCCAATCTCAAATTCGAGCTGTTTTGAGCAGTGTTCGAGTCATTCGACGAATGCGAACAATTAGCTTCAAATTTGGCAGTTCGAGGTTATGTCCGATAATAGTTCGTTCACCAAAAGGGACCCTATAAAGTGGTCTGGAGGCAGAGGAAAAGGCTGAATTGGGGGCATGATTGTTTAAAAGCCAGCGATAAAAAACGCCGTCTTTTAAACAATAATTCAGCCCGATCCACTGCCCCCCGCAGCCTCCCTTCCCGATCCTCCGCTCCCCCTGCCACCTCCCATCCTGATCCTAAGTTAGGACCGGGGGGGAGCGCTGCACCGGGAGCGGGGAGCAAAGGACCAGGGCGGGGAAGCCGGTGGTGAAGTCCTCTTCTCACCGACAGAGCAGTGAATAAATCGGAAATCATTAACTTCCGGTATTAGTCACTGCACTGCCCGGCGCTCGGCAATCTCCGCCAGCGTCGGCAGTGCTCGGGCTGTATTGGCAGGATTCACTCTAAGCCATAGCCTGAGCTATGACCTGAGGTGAACCCTGACTGCACAGTCAGTTGTCAGCCTGCTCCCACTCTGCATAGACGTGTGTCTATGCAGAGCGATGTAGAAGTGCTGACATTGTGTTTTTGGACTACGTCGGGCGGAAGAGGAATTTTTTAATAAATATGGAGTTACTAAGTGCATTTTTTGTTTTATTTCTAATAAAAAAAAATTCTGTTTGTTGTGTTTTTTTTTAAAAATTCACTAGAAATTCATGGCGGTTATGTCTAATATTGGCGTGACCCCATGAATTTTGATCTTAGGGCTAGCTGATAATACAAAGCTGTCCCTAACCCCTTTATTACCCAGTGAGCCACGGCACCAGGGCCCTCAATGAGCTGGGTTCAGCGCCAGAAGATGGCGCTTCCTGAACGCGCCATTTTCTGGGGAGGCTGCGGGCTGCAATTCACAGCGGGGGGTGCCCAGAAAGCTTGGGCCTTCCTGCGCTGCTGATTCCAGCCCCCAGCTGCCTAGTTGTACCTGCTGGACATAGAAACAGCGCGGAGACCCACGCATTTTTAATTCATGAAATCATAATAATAAAAAAAAAGGGCTTCCTTCTATTTCTGTCTCCAGGAGGTACAAATAGGCACCTGGGGGTTGGAGGCAGCCCGTTCCTGCCTGCTGTACCTGGCTGGACACAAAAATACGGTGAAGCTCACGTCAAAATTTTGGGGAAAATTCATAAAAAAATTTAAAAAATACATTTAGGGACTGCATCTTTATTAACCCTTCGAGGTCGGAGCGCAGCAGCATTGTAAGGGGGGTTAACTCAGGTCACCCAAAGGACAGCTCAGGTGGCATGTATTTTTCCCCAAAAAATTGCACAGTACAGTACTACTAGCAGTGTCGCAGCCACCACCACCTGAAATTGCTGCCACTTAAAACCTAGCCACCGAAAACCACAGCTGGCACTGCTGATAACACATCACTGCCATAGTAAGTGAGTATGCGTATACCCAGCACACATATCCACATACTCAGATGGCCACCATCTTTGGACGTCTGGGTATACAAATATGGTGGCGGCATGACCCAGTGCAGACATGCGCACATATGCCGCCATCTTTGGACACCACAGGGAAAGAGAGCACAAGGGGGTAGGGTCAAAGCACCGGGGAAGCAAGAGCGCTCACAGGGGGCAGACAAAGAACCCAGGGACTGGGAGAGCACAAAAGGGGGAGGGGCAGGCTCACAGGGGGTCAGAGAGAGCACATAAGGGGGCAGCGAGAGCACACAGGGTGGTGACAGCTCAAAGGAAAGAGCACACAAGGGGGAAAACAGCATAGGGAGAGAGAGACAGACACACTGGGAGACAACTCACATGAGACCGCACAGAGGGGAGAAGACAGCACAGTGGGAGAGAGGCTGGATACCGGGGCAGCACAGGCTGAAGACATCTCAAAGGAGACAGCACATGAAGGGAGAAGACAGCACACAGTGCATAGAGCGCATGGGGAGAGACAGCGCACAGGGGGGTGACCGGTCAAAGGAGAGAAGGGAGAAGACAGCGCAGGGGGAGAGAGACAGCACACTGAGGGGGAGAGAAAGAGCGGACAGGGGGGACAGCACATGGGGGAGGACACAGCTGTCTCCCCGAGCACCACAGAGCCGGCCCCATCGGGACATCACCACCCTCCGGTCCGATAGCATCAGGCCCCCATCTAGTATATTTATTACTATATAATCGTCTAAGGTTCTCTGTCTGTCACGGAAATAACGCGCCAGCGCTCATTGGTCGCCGGCAGACACGGCGGCCAATAAGCACAGCGTATGCAAAAGAGCCGCGTGGAAAGAAAGAACATGGCGGCCGCTAGCACTGCCGCAGAGGACTCCCACCGCAGCCTCATGCACACTAACCCCTGCCACGATCACACCTCTCTTCCCGCTTAGCTCCCAGCACCCACCGCTCTTCAGCATCTGCCTGCACCTGCTGGACCTCAGCACCCGCTGCTCCCGCCAGCCCCCAGGACACAACACCTCCCAGCATATTACAGCACATCCCCACTGCCGGCTCACCACATCTGCCAGCTCTCTGCACCCTCGGCTTGCCTACTTCCTCCCACCATCCGCACACTTGCAGCACACCCACATTCCCAGCTTCCCCCCGCCCACCGGCTCACACCAACCTTTGGTTCCCTGCTTCCTTGCCCTCTCGGCATCTCCCCGCTCCCACACACACCCCTCAATGCCAGCACCACCCGGTCGCCACCATGAACCCCCCTAGATCCCAGCACCCCCTCTGCTTCCAGTATCTGATGGCTCTCAGCACCCCCACCTTTCCTGCTCTCCCATTTCCTGTACCACCATATTGCTCCCTGCAAAGCTCCCAACACCCCACCCCTCCCACCATCCACTGCCTTTCAGCACCCCCAGGTTCACAGCTTCTCCCATCACCCTCCCACCCCCAACTCCTAGTACCCCACCCCCGCTCTCAGCATCCACCGACTCTCAGCAACCCCAGCTTCCCGGGACCCCCTTCTCCCAGTACCCCTCTCCTGTCTTACCACTTCCAGCTACTAACACACCACGAGGACCTGTGTCACGCAGTGAGTCTCCTAATGCTCACTCCACATCGCTTGCTCCACATACACACACACCCTGCACACTCCCTTTATCAACATATGCACGCATGCTTGATCCACATACGCACACTTGCTCCACATGTGCATGCTCGCATTATCCACATACTCCACATGCATTCTCCATGTACACCATCTGCATTTGCTGCTCATGTTACACATATTCTTACCTTAAACTCACGCATCACGTGCATGCATGCTCCACACACGCACACTCAACATACAAACACATGCACGCTATACGCACACACGCTCCACATACATACGCATGCACGCTCCACATTCATATGCACACTCCTGTACGCACTTTCCACATGCACACTCTACATACTTCCCCATGCTCCACACACGCACACTTCACACATGCATTTGTAAACCATACATGCATGTGTGAAGCGTCAGTGCATGTGTGGAGTGTACGTGCATGTGTATGTAAACCGAGTGTATGTGGAGTGTGCATATGTCGAGCCCCAGGCCTTGGGGTACTCGGGTATCAGGCTCGGTGGGTGTTTCACGGGGATGTCACGCGTGGCAGCGCCTGAGCCCGTGGCCTGGGTGACACTTCAATAAGGGGTTATATACAGGGGATAACAGCTTGTTGTCACGTGACGCCACCTGTAGTACCTGGTGACGGTTCACAAGCGCCGCCACAGTCCTCCAGAGGGCGATGGTATCTCGGCAAGGATGGCAAAGCTCCCTACAGGTGGAGCTGGTCCTCTGGGGCAGCGTTCCTGTAAGCAAACAGGTTGAATTCTGCAGCATGGAGGCAAAGTCACTCTCCCGGGTACTTTACTGTAAACAGTCATCAGCATACAAGTCCACAGATCAGCACAGTTTTTAAAGAAACAGGTAGCTCTACGGGTGGCTGCAAGTGGATGCCAGGTGGTATGGTGGTACCCGTGGTATGCCTTAGTTGATAAAACCTGTGTCCTTTCTTCCCCGCCTAGGATGAGTCTATACCCAATGGCTCCTTGAAGTTGGACTTGGGGCTCCCCTCCCTCGTGGAGAGAAAGAAGGCAGACCGCTCTGTCTGGCAGGGTGCCGCAGCCGATGAACAGACCGCAGCGGCCGGTTGATGACTTCAGAAGTAGACTCTGGCTGTTTCCTCGGGGCCAGCGTTCCCGTGGTGGACTGGGGAATTCCCTGGAGTATGGTCGCTCCACGCTGGGGTTCCCCCTTTCTCTCTAGGACCCAGACTCCCGCGTCAGGCACCCTCTCTCAGGAGCCCCTCAGGATCCACTCTCATCTTCCATCCGGATCAGTGTAGAGCTCTCCGGTTAAACCTTCCACCTTGCTCCACACTCCTCCTCGACTCCTACTGTTCTAACTCTCACTCTGTTCTACTCCCCCTAGAGGTGACTATATCTCACTCCCAGGAGTAACCTCCCACCACTACTCTAATGTGGGAGTGCAGGAATGGGTCCCACCCACCAGCCTAGTATCCACTTGCAGCTGGGGGAAATTACACCACTTTTACGGATGCAACACCCCACTGTGACACTTGACCATGTGGGGTACCACACATATATATGTAGAGCGTGTGTATGGAGCATGTAGAGAGTGTGTACCGGAGCGTGTATGTGCATGTGGAGTGTGCGTATGTATGTCTGTGGAGCATGCCTGTAGTGTCTGAGTGCATATGTGATGCATGCATGTGTTAAGCATGAATGCTCCACATACGCACATATGCTCCACATCTATGATACATGTACACACACTCTGCACATGCATGCTCCACTTACACGCATTCTGCACTTGCACGCACCACATACATGCATGCTTCACACACGCACACTCATCATACATACATACATGCATGCTATACGCATGCACGGTCCACATGCATACACACACTCCACATTCATATGCACGCTCCGTCACGGGTCTTACGGTGCAGGGAGCGTCGGCAGTGCGCCACTGCGTGCCACACAGCGAGGCTGACACACCCCGACCCCCACTGACACTGGGACCGGGGCTGCTGGGGCTCCCAGGGTGCAGGGAGCAACGGGAGTGCGCATCGTGCGGCTACTCCACACTCTCCTCCTTCCTATGGCCGCACAGTCTGTCACCGCCCCCTTGGAACCTCTGCACACATATTCCGTGCCTGCCAGTGAGAAGGTGGCAGCAGCACATGCCAACCAGGGCCCAGCTGCACTGACACACGGGATCATCCTTCCCCATGCCGCCTCTGCGCCCGCCTCCTCCACACCTACGCTATGCTGACACCGCAGGACACCGTGCTCAGCCCCAGGGACATGAGGGCCAGCACTGGGCCAGCACTGGGACCGCCAGGGGTTGGAGAGGTGAAAGCCCGTGTGTTTGTTTTGGCTGTGAGTGTGAGTCTGTGTGTGTCTGTGTCTGGTTGTGTGTGTCTGGCTGTGGGTGTGAGTCTGTGTCTAGGTGTGACTCTGTGTGTGGGTGTGAGTCTGCTCCTTCCTTCCCCCTGCCTGTGCTGCTCTGTCCTCCCCCACCCCACCGCTTCCTCCTCTCTCCTTTGTCCTCCTGCCCTCCGCCACTCCATCCTCCGTCCTCCTCTTGCCTGTGCTGCTCCGGCCTCCCCCACCTCGCCGCTTCATTCTCCTCTCCCCTGCCGCTCCATCCTCCTCCTGCCTGTGCCTCTCCATCCTCCCCCACCTCACCGCTTCCTCCTCCTTCCTTTGTCCTGCTCCTCTCCACCACTCCATCCTTCCCCTGCCTGTGCTGCTCCGTTCCTGCCCACCCCGTCGCTTCATCCTCCGTCCTCCTCCCCCCCGCAGTTCCGTCCTCCCCCTGCCTGTGCCGCTCCATCCTCCCCCACCCCGCTGGTACCTCCTCCATCCTCCCCCCCCCGCCACTCCGTCCTCCCCATACCTGTGCCGCTCCTTCCTCCATCCTACTCCCCCTGCCACGCCGTCCTCCCCCCGCCACTTTGTCCTCAAAGTCCCTCCCTATTCAGCCCTCACCGCCTTCCCCATGCAATCCCTATTTCTATATTCTAGAATACCCGATGCGTTAGAATCGGGCCACCATCTAGTATATTTATAAATATGTATGTTGTGTAAAAGCAGATACATATTTAATATGTTTGCATATGTTTGCATTATGCGACTAAAATGTGGGAGGCTTGGGGTATATGCATAAATCCTGCACAGGGACCCTTTACTGTCAGTGTCCTCCCCAGCTGCAGACAATTGGGTCTCTTTGTGCCATATGGGCAGGGCTTTTTTTGTACCAGTACGGGCCGGTACGCCGTACAGGAAAATCCGGGAAAACCCAGTGCGATCCAGTATGGCGTACCGGAATATCTGCCGCCTGCCGCCGCCTCCCCCCCATCTGTGCAGCCCTGTAATCTCGGCCTCTCCTCTGTGGGAGAAATATGCCGCACCGCAGAGTAAGGAGCAGCAGGACCTGGCTGCTGTGTGTCTCCACCATGGGCGTGGCCGGCTGCGCACCTCCGGCCCAGCGAACACCGCTGATGACAGCGGGGCGGTTTCTGCCGGCCAGGGCCAGGACCAGCACTGTCTGCTGGCCGAGTGAGGAGTCAGAGGGCGGACTCTGGAGAAGCGGGCGGGAGTCGGCGGCATGGTGAACAGACGGCAGAGGAGATGAAGAGAGGACAGCAGAAGGTGCAGTGTGCTGTGCAGCCAGGTTGTGTGTGCAATGTGTGTGTGCAGTGTGTGTGGCTTTATGTACAGTGTGTGTGGCTTTGTGTGCAGTGTGTGTGCAGTGTGTGTGGCTTTGTGTGCAGTGTGTGTGGCTTTGTGTGCAGTGTGTGTGCAGTGTGTGTGTGCTTTGTGTGCAGTGTGCGTGGCTTTGTGTGCAGTGTGTGTGGCTTTGTGTGCAATGTGTGTGGCTTTGTGTGCAATGTGTGTGCACTGTGTGTGGCTTTGTGTGTGAGTGTGTGGCTTTGTGTGCAGTGTGTGTGCAATGTGTGTGGCTGTGTGTGCAGAGACAGAGCCGGGAGGATCACAGTGAGTGTAAAATAAATGTAATGTAAATAAAGATAAAGTTGGCTGCACTGTGCTTGTGATGGGGGCCTCTAGCCTCTGTCCTCCTGCCCTCACCCCTCCAGCCTCCGTCCTCCTGCCCTCACCCCTCCAGCCTCCGTCCTCCTGCCCTCATCCCTCCAGCCTCCGCCATCCTGCCCTCACCCCTCCAGCCTCCGTCATCCTGCGCTCACCCCTCCAGCCTCTGTCCTCCTGCCCTCACCCCACCAGCCTCTGTCCTCCTGCCCTCACCCCACCAGCCTCCGTCCTCCTGCCCTCACCCCTCCAGCCTCTGTCCTCCTGCCCTCACCCCACCAGCCTCCATCATCCTGCGCTCACCCCTCCAGCTTCCGTCCTCCTGCGCTCACCCCCCAGCCGTCATCCTGGTCTAACCGCCTGCCCACCATATACTGTGCTGCTAACCACTGAGACATCATACTTTGCTAACCACAGAGACATCGCGCAGTGCTAACTACTGAGCCACCGTACAGTGCTAACCACTAAGCCACCGTACAATGCTAACCACTGAGCCACCATATACTGTGCTAACCACTGAACCACCATATACAGTGCTAACCACTGAGCCACCATACAGTGCTAACCACTGAGCCACCGTATACAGTGCTAACCACTGAGCCACCATACAGTGCTAACCACTGAGCCACCGTATACAGTGCTAACCACTGAGCCACCGTACAGTGCTAACCACTGAGCCACCATACAATGCTAACCACTGAGCCACCATATACTGTGCTAACCACTGAGCCACCATACACAGTGCTAACCACTGAGCCACCGTACAGTGCTTAGCACTGAGCCACCGTGCAATGCTAACCACTGAGCCACCATATACTGTGCTAACCACTGAGCCACCGTAAAATGCTAACAACTGAGCCACCATATACAGTGCTAACCACTGAGCCACCGTATACAGTGCTAACCACTGAGCCACCGTAACCAGTGCTAACCACTGAGCCACCGTATACAGTGCTAACCACTGAGCCACCGTTCTGTGAGTGTATGCCCCTGTTAGTGTATGCCCCTGTGAGTGTATGCCTCCCCCCTGAAAATAAGACCGGGTGCAACGTTCGGAGAAAATATATTAATATATTAAATATATTAATTTCGCCCGGCTCCTGACGGCAGCCCGCCCCCCAGGCCCTGCAACCAGGTCCCCCCGGCTCCGAGAGGCGTACCAGGAAATATTATTTTACAAAAAAGCACTGCCTATGGGGTACCTATGGGTATTATTTATCAGAGGGAAAATGATCAACCATGTTGGCATTTTCAACTATCTTTTGTTTTCCCTTCAAGGTGCAACATTTCACACCTCAACCATCATAGACATTAACTGCACAGATAAGTAAAACATGAATCCTAATAGGCGGATCGTTGTTGTTAATTGACCAACTCAAGATCTTCATCAGACAATTCCTTTATGGGTATAGCTGGTTTTAGTGCAACAGCAAGGAGAGTCAACTCGCAGTTTCAGCTAATGAGAAGGGAGATAAAATTCATGAGAGTCCACTTATTAGATAAGGTTCTACATTGAAAAATGGTTATGTAATATTGTGACTACAACTTCAAGGACTTTTTTTGCCTTTTTTTGCCTTCCTCTGGATCAACATGTTAGGCTATGGGTTGAACTAGATGGACTTAAAGTCTTCCTTCAACCTTAAAAACTATGTTACTATGACCCTTAAGCAATACACTAGTTATTTTAGTGTTCAAAAAGGTGCTTTTGGTTAATAATAACAGTCATTTATGGTGTAAATTGAAAACTAAGTCCCTTTACTCTGATGTCATTAAATGTGAGATGTTTTTATCAGATGTGGGAAATGTCTTAGGGCCCTTTCACATCAGCGTTTTTCGTAATTCGCGGCAGATGCGGTGAAAAAACCGCATCTGCCGCGTTTGCCGCATAACCGTTCCACTTGCAGCGCGGTTGCGGTTTTTCCCATACAAAGTATAGGGGGACTTGCGGCAGATGCAGCAAGTGCGGTTTTGCACTTGCGGCAGGTGCGGCAGCGAAAAAAACCCCGGCTGACCGCGGTTTTTTTCGCTGCCGCACCTGCCGCAAGTGCAAAACCGCACTTGCCGCATCTGCCGCAAGTCCCCCTATACTTTGTATGGGAAAAACCGCAACCGCGCCGCAAGTGGAACGGTTATGCGGCAAACGCGGCAGATGCGTTTTTTTCACCGCATCTGCCGCGAATTACGAAAAACGCTGATGTGAAAGGGCCCTTAGGCTGGTTTCACACTGCAGTTTTTTCACTGATCAGGTTCGATCAGGTTTGTGTGCCAAAACCAGGAGTTTCTCCAAAACTCAGAACAGGTGTCAATCTTTCAATTATACTTTTTCTCTGCAAGTTCCTCTCCTGGTTCCTCTCCTGGTTTTGGCACACAAATCTGATGGACACTGATCAGTCAAAAAACTGCAGTGTGAAACCAGCCTTACCAAATTGTCCGATGTGGAAACGTCCCACTTCATATGTAACTCTATGATAGGAAAATTTAAAGGGAACCTGAAAGTAGATTCATGCTGTTTGAATTATGGGCAGTATGAATCACAGCCTGGCTGTGTTAATGTACCTGTGTATGTTTTTCTTTTGGTTGAGAACCATATGTTTCAGACAACTAGTCCAAGACAGGTTCTCCTAGCACCACTCTACTATAGGAATAATAATAATTTTCTGCCAACAGATACTACAGTACTTTACAACTGAACAGTGTCAGGGTGGGTCATTTATATAGATACACCTAAATAAAATGGGAATGGTTGGTGATTTCAACTTCCTGTTTGTGGCACATTAGTATATGGGAGGGGGAAAACTTTTCCAGATGGGTGGTGGCCAGGGCGGCCATTTTAAAGTCAGCCATTTTGGATACAACTTAATTTTTTTTCAATGGGATGAGGGTCATGTGACACATCAAACATATTGAAGATTTCATAAGAAAAAAATAGTGTGCTTGGTTTTAATGTAACTTTATTTTTTCATGAGTTATTTTCAAGTTTCTCTTTGTTTACAGCCATTGGCATGTCGCACAGGTTAACACGTGAGGAGCAGATATAAATTGTATTGATGTCTGGTGAATGCAGTCCCCGGATCATTGCAGCAGATTTCAATGCAAGACACTCTACAAGACCACCCATCTCCCATGCTACAGTTCGCAAACTGCTTGCCAAATTTCGTGAAACAGGTCCAGTGTTGGATTTGCCAAGAAAACTGTCACTAATGAAGAAACGTCAGTGGCTGTCCTAGCTTCATTCAGCAAGAGCCCACAGTGTAGCACCTGTCGCATGTCACTGGAGAGTAGCATCAGTCGAACATCCCTTTGGTGATTATTAGCTACTTACAAATAGCACCCTTACAAAATCCAGCTGATCCAGCATCTCAACAAGGATGACCCAGATCGGCGCACTGAATTTGCAAAATGGGTAAAACAAAAATTAAAACAGGACCCTCAGTTTACACAGAACATTATGTTCAGTGATGAGAAAAACTTTTTTGTGAATGGTGAAGTTAACAAACAAAACCACCGCTATTGGTCTGACACTAACTCACAGTGGATAGATCCCTCCAAGACTGTTGGAACACAAAAATTGATGGTATGGTGTGGTATATGGGGTACAAAGATAGTGGGGCCATTCTTCATCAATGGAAACCTCAATGCCACTGGATATCTGAAATTGCTACATGATGATGTGTTGCCCTCTTTATGCACAGAAGATGGCACATTCCCTGCGTTTTTCCAACAAGATGGTGCACCACCACATTATGGGTGTCAGGTCTGAGCATTCCTACATGAACAGTTTCCTGGAAAGTGGATTGGTCATCGTGGGCCAGTTGAATGGCCACCAAGGTCTCCTGATCTGACCCCCTTAGACTTTTATCTTTAGGGTCATCTGAAGGCAATTGTCTATGCTGTAAAGATACGAGATGTGCAATATCTGAAACAACGGATACTGGAAGCTTGTGCTAGCATTTCTTCTGCGGTGTTGTTATCAGTGTGTCAAGAGTGGGAGAAGAGGGTTGCATTGACAATCAAACACAATGGGCAGCACTTTGAACACATTGTATAAGTGGTCATAAACTTGAAAATAACTCATGAAAGAATAATGTTACATTAAAACCAAGCACATCATTGTTTTTCTAATGAAATTCTCAATATGTTTGATCACATGACCCTCTTCCCATTGAAAAAAATAAAGTTGGATCCAGAATGGCCAACTTCAAAATGGCCGCCATGGTCACCACCCATCTGGAAAAGTTTTTGCCCTCCCTTATACTAAGGTGCAACAACCAGGAACTTGATATCACCAACCATTCCCATTTTAATTATGTGTATCCATATAAATGGCCTACCCTGTATAGTTAGGAGTGAAGGCCATGCTGACCAGCTTACAATCTATAAGGAGATGGGGGTTACACAATACATAGAAAGTGCTTGTAGTGTATTGTCCAGTCACCATTCTAATAAATAGGGATTGTCATATTAAGCTGCATTAGTCAGTCATGAGCCGGTATCTACAGATGTGTTCACTGTGTGTATGGTTCATTATTTTTTGTCATGAGCCAGTATCTAAGTACAATTACCTTGTGCTATTGGGTGCATGGAGGATGTGCAGACAGATGAATAGGAGGGACCAGATTCTGAGAAATATTAGATGGGGGAACAAGGAAAAATTCACTTTAGATTAGTAAAGTGATAAGCCGGCATAAAAAGATGTGTTTTTAAAACACACTTTAAAAAATGGTCCATTCCAGAAAACTTTAAATAGTTAAAAAAAAGCAATATTCAGCTCACTCTTGTATGAGCTTCCTCTGGTGATTAAGACTGGTAGCGAAACGTGTAGGTTTGTCAGAGGTGGTCTGTAAGGGGCCTCCTATGCTGCACGGTTTTTTAAACTTGTTTTAATAAAGCTTGCAGTTTTACTACTTTGCTGCTTCCTGAAAGCACTGGATTTATTTTCCTGTTTGAAGATTCCAGAAAACTGGTGCAGAACAGTAGAAGTCTTGAAGACGGAAGCAGGTAGGTTTGGTTTACGGAGGATGTCAGTCTTAGATCAGTTGAAGAGCATGAGTATGGTGACAAACAAGTGATGAAGGAGGAGTTGTATGGTGGTGTAGAACTGTGGAAAGCATCGAGGATGAGAGCGATAGTTTATTGTAACACTGGCGTTCCAGTCCCAGACAGCCCAGTGACTTGGTGTTTCCTTGTGCTGGTGTCTCTGCACTCCCTTTTCTCCTACGCAGCAGGGATACCGATGTCATTAACTCTTTGGCTGCTTGCTTGGTTCCTTGCTCTACTTCATTGCCACCCTCTGGTTCTCTTTTGTGGCTGTTCATGTGTGTTTCAGCCCCCAGATTCTGCAAAGGTCCATATGATGAGCCCAGGGCAAGGGGTACTCGGATACCAGGCCTGGGTTTGAAGGATTTAACTGGGGAATCACGGGTGGTCGGGTTCCCGGTTCCGTAACCTGGCTGTCATTTGTTAGATGGGGGAAATATTTACAGAGATAGAGAGTACGTGACCCTGCAGGCCGGCCGCTGAGGTGATTATGGGTGCAGCTCAGTGTGGTCCAGCTCCCCACAGGTGGAGCTTTTACCTCAGGGCAGCGGTGATGGAGGATGATGAGGGGATGAGGGGAGTAGTTGTTCTTACTCCTCCGGTGAGATGATGACGATGCTGAAACCCTCCGGGCGCCGGCGGGAAGTAAGACAGAGACCATTCAACTTCAACTCCACTTTACTGGTACCGGCAGATGTTATTGAGAACACGGTACAGTCTGGTTAAACGGAAGTAGTTGTCCGTTCAGGGTACCCCTATGGAGTCTCAAGATGTCCTTTCTTTAAGTCTTTCGGGGTCTAATTCTGTCCTTCTCTCTCTTTAACCACCCTTGCAAAGCTCTCCCGCCAGTCCCCTGGTCTCATACGGTGAAGCACGGGTTTTCTTTTACCGGTACGGTGGGAGCAGCCAGAACACACTATCTCTCCCGCCACCAGAATCCGGACTGATGCTCCTGTAATCTTCGACTGATTTTGGGCCATGAGGGGCGAGGTACCTTTTGTGGAGCCTACGGCTACCCGGTGATTAAGGGCCCGTGGCTCGTTGGTTTGCAGTCAGGGATAAACGCTGACCACCTCGGCTTCTGTGTTGCCGGTGTTCCCCAGACTAAACCAGCCGGCTCCAACCGGTCCTGGTTCGTCTCCTGCTGTCCCAGGACCCCCTCCTGGAGATGGGCGATCCCTCCTGTCGCTGAGCTGTCAGGCATGTCCTGACTGACTACCTTCCCAGCAACACCTAACTAACTGTCACTCAAGTCTTCCTGCACTAACCTAGGCTCCACCCCTTTGGACTATGAAATCAGTCCCTTACTCTAGGTGCCAAGTGTTGTGTGTGAATTCAGATTCTAATAACTAAGGACCTTACACGCGGCTACATTTCTAGGGTGGCTACAGGTAACTTACTGGTTGCAGTGAAATCATGAGAGATTATTCATTGTACACGCAAGATAGAACCTTGCCTCCTATTCACGACCATAAGTTATGACACTAGAAGTAGCCGCCTGTAAGTACTAAACCCACAACTGCAGAGATACTACATATGTTTTCAAAGTGTAATACCTTTCTGTGGCGCCTAGCCATGGGGCGCCACACATATGCTCCAGTTCCATTGCTTGTCTCACTAGATTTCCTGGCCCCCAGCCTAGGGGGTGCACGTGCGTGCACTTCCCCCTCTGTTGAACGAGCGGTGTGTGCACCTTGAATTGGTGTCCCCAGCCTATCGCTGGGAGGCACTAGGTTTTTAAATCTCCATTTCCCGGTTGGGTATCGCATGAGTAACTCATTAGGTTTCTAAATTAGCAAAATGTGTTGGTCCAGCCTGTTGCTCTTGTTAGTCTGTATCCAGTACCTGATATCCCTTATCTCCTGTGTCTTCCTGTGTATGTTTCTGAACCAGTCCTATCTGTGTCCTGTGCTGGTACCAGCCTGTATCTTGCACCTGAAATCCTGCGTACCTGAATTCAAAGTGTATTCCTGCACCTATGCCTGTGCCTGATCACTTCTGCCTGATGTCCGTGCCTGATGACTTCTATCTATGCCAACTCCAGATGATTGCTGCCTGATGTTCTTGCCTAATGACTTTTACCTGTCAGCACCAGATGACTTCTGCCTGACGTCTTGTCCCTGATGTCCTGTGTCATATGTTCTGTACTTGCACCTACCTGTACTTGTGTACTTGTCCCAGGCCTGTCTGACTTTAATTCCTGGCCTGCCCCATGTCTGCTCATCTGTCCTGCTGTAATCCAACTCCACTCAGCTTCCACAGTCCCGGACACTGCCCTGGTAGTGGCACCTGATGTCTCCTGTTAGGGGCTTAGTCAAGCCCCTCCCATATCTGGGTAAGTCTGGTTCTTCACCTGTGGTCCAGTGGTTCACTCCTCAGATGTTTGCCCCAGTGAGTGTTACATTTATATTGTACTTAATAGTTGACGGGTAACCAGTGCAATGACTGGCTCAAGGTAGAGGCACTGGTGAAGTGGCTGGACAGAAATACGATCCTGGCTGCCACATTTTGTAGTTTCAAATGTGAGAATAAGTCAAATTCTGGAAATGTTTTTCATATGCATTAGCGAGTAAGTGATTGCATAGAGGGAATTATGGAAAGTTGTGCGTCAAATATCACCATAAGACAGTGAGCATGTTGCTTGGCAGTTATGGTTGAACCAATTAATGAAATTGCAATATTGGGTTTAGATAGGTTAGTATATAGAGGAAACATGAGACGTTAGATTTTAGAGCGATTCAGTTTCAGATGGCAGGAGGACATGCTGTTAGAGACAATCCCCGCTGTTATATCTGGGGAAGATGTGAATTGGGTGTCCTCATCATATAGATGGAAACTAAATCTGCTCATGGTTTGTCAATAAGACATATACTATACAGATAAGTCTCTGCCTATGTGTGTATATATAGAGAAGGATTTGTCAGGCTGGGGAAAGTAGTGTGGGGAGAAGCCACCAGGGACCTGCCTTGGACTAGTCATCAGTGACATATTGTCCTCAGACAGCTTTTCAAACATAGATGGCTGCAATGATATAGCCTGTTAGAGGGCGTCTTATTCTTGCTGCACCATGAATCTCCGGTTCCCTTTTAAAAAAAAACGTGTAGTTCATAAATTGTTTGTGCTGACTGATCGGCTATTTAGGATAAACCTACCTCTACTAAAATATTTGGTTCTCTTGTGATATTATCCTTTTCTCATTGATTAAAGTATGGGTAAATGTACGTTGCAGAGTATGGCTGTATGATTGAACAGAAAACCATGGGATATGCTGAGGCAGTAATGTTTTCATGTGTGGTCCTTTAATTTTAAATAATAAAACAATAGCCTTGTCGTCTCCCTAGGGCACGTCTTGTGTTACCTCCGCGGCTTCATTGTGTTAGGGATTGGGAGGGCCTCTCTAGTTGCAATATAATTATTGTAAGAGCATTGGATGTTATACAATGCTGGCGGACACTCATTCAGGTCACGATGTGACTCTTGTCACAGAGCGAGACAGCCTGCCTGTCTATCTTGGCGGCCCGGACTCTAACCTGTCTGCCCTTCCTCGTTCACACCTTCACTTATCCTGCTCCTAATCTTGCAGGAGGCAGTTAACTGCTTGAGAGGGAAGAATGACTGACAGCAGCTGTCTCTTTCACTGCAGATTGGACCAAAGGCTTCCTCCGTCACAGGCAGCGTCGTGATTCTGCTTAACCCGTTGCCATCTAAAATTGCCTGAGAAGTCGAAAGCGGGAAATATCTGCCTGTGTTCCTTTCCCTTCCTAGCTTAATAATGTCCGTGCAGAGGCATTTTCGGGTACAATCAAAATTCTAACTCAGAATTTCCTAATGATTATTGAGCCGAATAGAGAATTGCAATAGATTTATCTCAGTGAATTATAAGATTTAATTTTGATTTAATTATTGTATTTTTTTGCAATTATTATGACTGTTTGTATATGAACCTCTGGATTGTAAAGCGCTGCGGAATATGTTTGAGCTATGTAAATACAGAATATTATTATAAGATGGGAAAATTGATTTCTCAAGATTAGTACCAAATTTGACTGATTTGTGAAAGAAAACAATAGGGAACACAATAGCTGAAAAATACAGCTAGATCTTTTGGGATCTTTTAGCAGTGAATCCTCCAAGTGGGGAAGATAACATAATGGAAAAGATATATCTACAGCTCAAAAATCCTGAGCTCTTATTTCTGGTAATCGGAGTGAGACGTGAAGCTTTAGCTTCTACCACATCTCTGGGAATCTATCCAGGGGTGAAGCTACTAGAGAGGGCTGAGGATGAATGTGCCCGGGGCTGCCGGGTTCCAGGAGGGGGCACTAAAAAGCCACTCAGTCTTTTCCAGCGAATTTAGACTTGGCCAGGACAGCGCACCGAATCTATCAATGAAGGAAAGCCTCGCTACGACACAGATATACTCTAGTTCGCACATCAGTTTTTACACATGATTTTTAATTTTCATTTGTCAGGAAAGATATGAAGAGAGATGAAAATAATATAACTAGCTTTTAAGAAGCTTTATTCTTTCTCTATTTTTTGGTTGATTTCTCCCTCTCTAGGTTTGTTCTCCATTTGGCAGAAAAAAATTACCAGGCAAAACAGCATGTATAACAGGATGTGTGAAGTCGGCCTTAAGGTGGTGTCAAAAGTGTGATTTTTAGTGCTAATGTTTTTCAGCCTATAAAAAAAACTGTGTGAAGGATAATACACATCAGCTGTCACATAGGTGCGATTAGGATGCTTAATGCCGATTATCTGCGGCCTCAGATACATCGGCGATTCTTATAAATTATGCTAATTGTATTGTGTGTGATCATATGTGCTTTAGAATGTATCTGTCTTATTAACTAAATGTTTCCCCTAAAATAAGCAATCTGTCTTCCCTCTACTAATAATAATGGGAAAGATAAGGAAGATGCAATAAAGACTTGCAGTATGGGCTATGTAGTGGTTCTACAAATTATGTTCACGTAATATCTGGCTACAAAGACTTTGCCATTGGGAAAAAAAACATGGATAAACAGCTTGGCCTGTCCACACAATGACCACATTATTATTATTATTATTATTATTTATTTATATAGCACCATTATATTCCATGGCGCTTTACATGCTAAAAAGGGCAGACTAGGACAAGTAACATAGTAACAATACAAGTAACAATAAATGTTGACAATTCGGTTGTACAGAAACAAGAGGGGAGAAATCCTCTCCATGAAGGCTCACACTCTACGAGGGGTGGGTGGGGATACAGTTGGAGGGGGAAGTTCCAGTCGTGAGGCGGTGTGGTGGACCGGGTCTTATTGCAGGTGGTAGGCTTGGCGGAACAGGTGGGTCTTCAGGCTTCTTTTGAAGGTTCCCAGGGTAGGAGAATGTCTGATGTGTTGTGGCAGTGAGTTCCAGAGTCTGGGTGAAGCACGGGAGAAATCCTGTATGCGGTTGTGCGAAGAGGAGATGAGGGGGGAGTAGAGGAGGAGCTCTTGGGAGGATCGCAGGTTGCGTGAGGGTAGGTATTGGGAGACCATGTCAGAGATGTATGGAGGGGACAGGTTGTGAATGGCTTTGTATGTCATGGTTAATGTTTTAAACCGGGATCTCTGGGAAGTAGGGAGCCAGTGAAGGGCTTGGCAGAGGGGGGAGACAGGGGAGTAGCGGGGAGACAGATGGATTAGGCGGGCAGCGGAGTTCAAGATAGTTTGGAGAGGTGCAAGGGAGGTATTGGGGAGGCCGGTGAGCAGGAAGTTGCAGTAATCGAGGCGGGAGATGATGAGAGCGTGAATAAGGGTTTTAGCAGTGTCGTGGTCAAGGAAAGCGCGAATCCTATAGATGTTTTTGAGCTGGAGTCGGCAGGAGGTGGCGAGGGCCTGGATGTGGGGCTTGAAGGAGAGGGAAGAGTCAAGGATAACCCCGAGGCACTTGGCATGGGGGACTGGAGAGAGAGAGCAGTCGTTGACGACGATGGATAGGTCAGGTAGTGAGGGGGAGCGTCTTGGGGGGAAGACAATGAACTCAGTTTTGTCCATGTTCAGCTTAAGGAAGCGAGCAGAGAAGAAGGATGAGATGGCGGACAGGCAGTGTGGAATTTTGGATAGAAGGGAGGTGATGTCAGGACCAGACAGGTAGATTTGGGTGTCGTCGGCGTAGAGGTGATATTGGAGGCCATGGGACTCAATGAGTTGCCCTAGGCCGAGAGTGTAGATTGAGAACAGTAATGGTCCAAGAACCGAGCCCTGGGGGACCCCGACAGATAGGGGGTAGGGCGGGGAGGATGTGTGGGAGTGGGTGACACTGAAGGTGCGGTCCGTTAAGTATGAGGAGATCCAAGAGAGGGCAAGGTCCGTGATGCCAAGAGATTCCAGGATCTGTAGTGGAAGGGAGTGGTCAACAGTGTCGAAGGCGGCTGACAGGTCGAGGAGGAGGAGAACAGAGTAGTGGCGCTTGCTTTTGGCAGTCAGTAGGTCATTTGTGACTTTGGTCAGGGCTGTTTCAGTGGAGTGGAGGGGTCGGAAGCCAGATTGCAGGCGGTCAAAGAGGGAGCAGGAGGAGAGGTGAGAGGACAGCTCAGAGTGGACATGATGTTCAAGTAGTTTAGAGGCGAAAGGGAGGAGAGATATAGGGCAGTAGTTGGAGACAGTTGTGGGATCGAGGGAGGGTTTTTTGAGGATGGGTGTGATCAAGGCGTGTTTGAAGGCTGAGGGGAAGGTGCCGGTGGTGAGTGATAGGTTGAAAAGATGAGTTAGGGCTGGGATGATAACGGAGGTGAGGTTGGGAATGAGGTGGGATGGAAGTGGGTCTTGGGCGCTGGTGGCGAGGTGTGATTTTGACAGGAGGGAGGAGAGCTGGTCTTCAGTTATAGGGGGGAAGCAGTTGATGGAAGTAGAGGGCAGTATAGGTGAGAGGGGAGGCTGTGGGGACAGTGGATCAAAGCTGTCTCTGATTCTGTCAATCTTTTCTTTGAAGAAGGAGGCAAAGTCTTCTGCAGAGAAGACATGCAGAACCATACATGTGGTTTGCTATACATAAAATGTCAGGATGCAAACTATCTGCTTCAAGAGTCTGGGAAGTTCAAAATGAGAGTAACATGGGGGGTCAGGACATCCAGATGCCCAAGTACAGCTGTGTTTCACAACTACAGGTGCTTACATGCGTTATCTAACTTGTATAAAGGTACTAGCTGTACTACCCGGCTACGCAAGGGTTAATAAATAACTGCTGTTAGCTATAACAAAATAGAATTTGAATATGTTATATCAATGACCTGTAGGAAAATAGAAGCTGAGCTGTGATTGGTTGCTATAGGCAGCCTGATAAATCTCCAGCCGACAGTGAATCCTCCCCCCGACCGGGCAGTATATATTACCTTACACATACACATAAAAGACAGCTCATGTGACTGACATCTGCCTTAATTCCCTATATGGCACATGTGTTGCACATTGGCTGTTTCTAATCAGATATTTATTTTTGGAAATTAAAGATACCAGACGTATGAGTCGAGTTGTGTGAGGCGATTTGTGAACATCTGTGTCTGTCTGTGTGGTGTGTGTGTCACTGTGGAGCGTGTGTCCCAGTGGTGTGCGTGTGTCCCTGTGGGTGGTTTTCTATGGTGTGTGTCCTTTTGGGGGGGGAGGGTGTCCCTGTGGTGTGTGTCCTTGTGGGGGGATGGGTGTCTCTGTGGTGTGTGTCCATCACTATGGGGTCTGTGCGTTCCTGTGGGGTGTGTGTATGTTCCTGTGGTGTGTGTGTCCCTGTGGGGTGAGTACATGTGTCCCTATAGGGTGTGTATGTGTGTGTGTCCCTGTGAGGGGGTGTCTGCGTGGTGTGTGTCTCTGTGTTGTGTGTGTCTCTTTGTGTGTGTGTTTTGTGTTCGGGTGCGTGGTGAGTATCCAATGTTGGGGTTCCACCTTAGCTGTTACTCTTTGTGTGCATGTGGTGTGTATACAAGTCCCCGTGCGTGGTGAATATTCCATGTCAGGGCCCCACCTTAGTGACTATATGCTGGTATATGCTGTTAGCCTTTGGTGCGGTCATTAAGCCCCTCTCATTCACAACTGTCAACTAGTAACTGTCACTTTCTCTCCATTATGTAGATAGAGACAAAATTGTTTGGTGAATTGGAACGCGCAGGGTTAAAATTTCGCATCACAACATAGCCTATGACTCTCTCGAGATCCAGACGTATGACTGTGCAAAATTTTGTGGCTGTAGTTGCGACGGTGTAGATGCCAATCCCGGACATGCACTCACACACACACACACATACACACATTTAGCTTTATATATTAGATTCCAGCTCCCCTGACAACAGATGTTGGGAAAAACAAGGATCATGCGGTTGGATTTCAAGACGTCAGAGGTTTTTGGTAATACCGTAGCTACTCTTTCATCACAAGGACTCCATTTGGCGGCATGTTGGGTGGGTTAGGAGGAAATGTTATCTTACCTTAACAAAAGTATACTTTGGGGCTTTTTCAGCTTATACCTTCATTTGTTTAATTTTAGTTTGTGACCCTTATTTATCAGATGGCGGACTAAAGTGTGTTCATTTGGTCTCGATCTGGCCAGTATGTGTCTGCATTTAATTGTATGGAGAAGCACTGCAGGCTGCACTTTTATATACACTGGGTCATTACAAAAAAAGCATCCCACGATTTATTTTTCTTTTTTGCATTGTTCCATATGGAGGCCAAATAAAAAGGCATCTATCCAGACCGTGGCCAATGTCTGGGAGTTTGTGTCCAACATTGGCCACAATTGCGCTTACCCTAAAATGTATGCCCACCAAAAAAAACAGTGACTGATGCAAATGTCATAAACAAAAAGCTATACTAACCTCTTTAAACTCCTGGTGATCCAGACCAGATGCAATGAGGGTCAGTCGTCCCTTGCTGGAAAGCGACAAGCAGATGATATCATCATACAGAGCTGAGTCATGATGCCAGTATGTATGACAAAACTCCATTGCAGGAACGGGTTTAGACAAGTAAGAAAGTAGCTTCAAGACATCTTTGGTTGACACATCATTGGCAGATGTATCTATGCTGGTAGAACTATGAGGGCACCTGAAGCACCTATGGGACTACCTGCGGTAAGCATGCTATCAAAACAAAGTCTACAATGGCTTTTCCAAGGATAGGTTATCAATTATTGGATTGTGGGGGTACGACACCTGGCACCCAACTGGTCAGGAATTCTCAGCTTTGGGAATAGCCGGATGTAAAGTTTCAGATCTGAATAGCACAGCTCTGACAATTGTTTATATTCCATTGCCGGATACAGCAGGTCAGCTCCACATCCATTTGAATAGGAGTGAAGTACAGCCGACTAGTGGGGGAGCCAAGTGTCTGACCCTCACCTAATTGATATTAATGCCCTAAGAATAGGTCATCAATTTCATGGTAGTGAAACTGCCCTTTAAGGATGTATCTGTTGCTATTTGCATAATGTTACAAGCAGGATGGGGGAGGGGAGTGAAAGGTTTTACACATGTTGGGTTTTGATGTTCGTGGTTATGTTACATGTTTTTGATGCTTTTTTGGTGCAATGGCATTTAACACTTGATATCATTTATCTTTTTACTCTTGTATGAAAGCGTTAACTTCATGATTAGAATTGACGGTTAAACCACGCACGCTAAAATCCATGAATTTTGCAACATTATTTCTATTAAAGGTTAATTTGATGACTGGTCATAAAGCCAAACAGGACATCAAGTCAAGATCTGTGAACAGTAAAGATCCATGTACAATCTACGGTTTATTATATGACTACAGGTTTTAGGGTAAAGGGTTAATTTAATGACTGCTAATGGCGTCTGAAGACATTAATCTATAAATCCATTCACGCCAACATTTTTTCCACACTTCCTCGCACACTTCTCATACTCGGGTGAGAATGGATTAATCCATTTGGTGCCTGAGGAAGCGTGCAGAATGGTTGTGCAATTGGAGACCTGTGGGCTGGATGTGGTCTCCTAAGGGATTAAATCCTTTCCCACAATGTAGCTGCGAGTGAGTCAAAACAAGCAGGAGAGAGAATAAGGCGAGCTGCGGCGGTATTCCGACTGTCGAATGGATATCAAAGGCACGAACTACACGGCGGAGGACGACAGATTCGTGCACCTCTTAATGTGACAGGAACCCACAGACGTGTCTGATAAATCATACAGGCTCGGCATCCATACGCCAAGCTAGTCTTGATTTGTATAAATAATCCTATTATCTCCGACCTCCCCCTGCCTTTACAGCGGCGCGCAGTGTCACACTCATGCACTCAGAATGTCGCACGGAGGTAGCAAAATCAAAATTAAGCAGTTGCTTGGAGGCCCGATTAATGCTGCAGCTCTGGAGCTAAATCATTTTCTTAAAGAGACAGATTTATTATACGGGGAAATGAGGAGGCTCACAGCACATTCGCTTTTGTCTGGCATAGCAAATGCAAGTCGTCTGTACATAACAAATAAAAATACTCATCCTTTAAAGCCTGTCTATTAGGAAATTGCCTAAACAGTGATTCCTTAATAATTACCTTAATTGCTCCCTTGTGGGAAGGTTTTGTGTAATAGCTGAGATCAGGAGGAGGGAAAACAAAATTCACGAAGCCTGCTTTCCGTGCTGTCATTCCAGTTTATAATGCCTGCATTCTCTGAATACAGAAAGCAGGGGGCTGTCATGGGCTGACGGCCATCTCTTTTCTCCGCTGGCTTAATTCAAGCGCTGCAAACGGCACCTGTATTCTGATGACAGTGCGGGCAGAGCAGCCATGACTAATTTAATTTCCCTTTCCTGCTTTCCGTGATTATCTGGATCGCGTCTACATATAAAGGAAGAATTTACGATAACAGTAGCATATTAGTTAATTGCCGTATATGTCATTCTTTATAATTAAAGTGAAGGGTGACTGAAGACAAACTTTTGATTCCAACCTGTCGGTTGATTTCTAATATTCAGTTTTTTCTCCATGAACAAAAATAGATATTAAAATGGTTTAGGCGCTACTTTGCCTTGATTAGGACAATTATTATACAAGTTGGTGGACAGTATTAGAATCTATAAGCTGATAAAACATCAGTTAAGGTACCTTTACACGCCGCGACGGCAGGCTGGATACATCCCGCTACTTCACGTGCACGAGCACGCTCAAACGGTTACAAACGGTCAACGCACCCTCTTTACACGCCGCCACAAGGTGCGCTACGCCACGCTACATCTATAGCTAGCTACATCGCCGGGTGTCTCAAGTAGCCAGCTGTAGCTCATTTACACACCGCTATAACCAGCTACTATGGGCGTACCTGGTGCAGCAGGGCCAGCACATAGGCGTGCTACAATTGTGGATTACGAGCCGTCCGTACGCTGATAGGACGAAGCAATAACATCCTGATTGGGCAGGCAACGCAGGAGGCTGAGTAATACAGCACGCTCGAGCAATTGTGTAGTGTGACTCGTCAGCTCCTTTAAATATGCCTCCCTATGCAGCGACTACCAATCGTCATGCAGCAGCTTCCACCAATGATCGCACATGGGGCGCGGTAACACGGAGCCAGGGTCACGCCTTAGCTACATTGCAGCTACATCGCAGGCTGTCCCGAGTTCCCTTCCGTTGCCTCTTTACACGCCGATACAGCTCGCTACCATCGGCGTTGTAGCCATCAGTTTTCGAGCAGAGCTAGGAAACAGATGTATCTGTTGCCGGCTGTAGCGTCACGTCTTCAGACGCCGCTACGACGGGCTACATTGGCGCTACAAGCTACATTTGTAGCCTGTAGCGGGATGTATCCAGCCTGCCGTCGTGGCGTGTAAAGGTACCATTACAGATATGAACTGGACAATGAACAGTAATAAACATCATCTCCTGCCTTGACTACTTCAACCCTCTGATCTCTGACCTCCCCTATAGCACTCTTGCACCCCTCCAGTCTATCCTAAACTGCTGCCGACTAATCCACCTGTCTTCCCACTATTCCCCAGTCTCTCTTCTCTGCCAAACCCTTCACTTGCTCCCCATTTCTCAGAGGCCCCAGTTCTAAACCTTAACTATGACATACAAACCCATCCACCAGGGATGGCATTAGCACCTGGCACACCCAGGCAAATGCTGGGACCCTCCACAGGTGAGGGGGAGCAACTCGTCTATGAGCGGAAACAGTGAGAAGGGACCCACTCACAGACAGCTGCCCTCTCTTTCTCCTGCTCTGCACTGATCTATGTGATAAGTACACAGCAGGAGAGAAAACCTACCTGGAGATGAACGGAGGCTGCAGAAGCCGTGCAGCAGAAGGACCTTCCCGTCATGTGACTGACCTTCCCGTCATGTGACTGAAGGTCTTGGAAGATCCTGCAGCTGCTCAATTTCTCCCACCTTTCCAGTGGCTCCTCTTGGCTGCTCTGTGCTGATCAAGAACTGCAAGAGGTGATGTGTGTGTGTGTAAATGCAAAGCTGTTTGTACCTGTATGTGCATGTATTGTCCATGTAGCAGTGTTGTGTGTTTGTATGTGCATGTAGCAGAGCTGTGTGTGTATCTGTATGTGCATGTATTGTGCATATGCCAGAGCTTTGTGTGTCTGTGCATGTAGCAGCACTGTCTGTGTGCATTTTCCATATAGCAAAGTTGTGTGTGTCTTTATGTTCATATAGTGTGCATGTAGCAGAACTGTGTGTGTATCTGTATGTGCATGTATTGTGCTTTTAGCAGAGCTGTGTGTATGTATGTGCATGTAGCAGTGCTGTCTGTGTGTATTGTCCATGTAGCAGAGCTGTGTGTGTGTATGTGCATATATTGTTCATGTAGCAGAGCTGTGTGTAGTGCTCATGTATTGTACAAGTTGCAGAGCTGTGTGTCTGTATGTGCATGTAGCAGAGCTGTGTGTGTATCTGTATATGCATATAGTGTGCATGTAGTGTATGAACTGTATGTGTCTGTATGTGCATGTATTGTGCATGTAGCAGA
Organism: Allobates femoralis; assembly: GCA_033576535.1. Classification (NCBI taxonomy): domain Eukaryota; kingdom Metazoa; phylum Chordata; class Amphibia; order Anura; family Aromobatidae; genus Allobates; species Allobates femoralis. The sequence continues at coordinate 168,617,563 of JARQOC010000002.1, forward strand.
GCTGTCTGTGTATTGTCTATGTAGTAGAGTTGTGTATGTCTGTATGTGTATATAGTGTGCATGTAGCAGGGCTGTGTGTGTCTGTATGTGAATGTATTGTGCATGCAGCAGAGCTGTGTGTGTCTGTATGTGCATGTAGTAGAGCTCTGTGTGTATCTGTATGTGCATGTAGTGTGCATGTAGCAGAGCTGTGTGTGTAGCATGCATGTAGAAGGGCTGAGTGTGGTGTGCATGTGGCAGAGCTGTGTATGTTTATATGTTCATGTAGCAAAGCTGTATGTGTCTACATCTGCATGTCACAGATCCATGTATGTTTATGTGCATATAGCAGAGCTGTGTATGTCAATTATATAATTTGCAGTAGATTTATTGCTTCTGTTTTCTACCCTAGTACATTAAAATTAGTGCTAATGAACCCTCCCTTCTACACTACAAGGAACCTTTATTTAGTAGGAAGAATGTTTTTCCTATTTTCTTCTGTCTATACCTGGGGTACAGCTTAAGGTACGGATGTGAATCAGTGGGGAGGGACAGTGAGAGAGTGTTAAGGGGCCCACTGAGACTCTTTCGCCTGTGGCCCACAAAAACCTGAAAACGGCTCTGCCATTCAAAATCTGTCTCCTCCATACATCTGTGACATGGTCTCCCAATACTTACCTACATGCAACCTACAAGATCTCCATCTCTATTCCTCTCTTATCTCTTCTTCTGACAATCGCATACAAGATTTATCCCGAGCATCCCCCATACTCTGGAACTCCCTGCCCCAACACATCAGACTCTCGCCCACCATGGAAACCTTAAAAAGGAACCTGAAGACCCACCTCTTCCAACAAACCTACAATCTAAAGTGAGCCTCAGTCCACTAAACTGCTGCACAACCAGTTGTACCCTCTCCTAGTGTGTCCTCACCCATCCCTTGTAGACTGTGAGCCCTCGAGAGCCCTCTCTCCTCCATGCTTTGTATTGCTCATAAGTATTGTACTTGTCTATGTATGCCCCTTTTCACACGTAAAGTGCCATGGAATAAATTATGCTATAATAATAAATAATAATAATAATAATAATATAGGACTTATTAACACAACTGTGATTTTGGTCTGTGTTAACCCTGGTTTTTCCTCGATGTTTTTGGCAAGTTCACACTTAGTCCAAAGAAACCCGACAGCATAATGGTTCTCTTTTCATCTAAGTTATTTTGTTGCCAAAAATAGAGGCATTTAAGCAGATCTTCTCTTATGTGGAGATCATGGCTATAGTTAACCATGGGGTCACATAAAACTGTGAGAGCTATGTTATCCACATAAGACTGACATCAATACTACACCCTATGGGAGCCAAACCTTGCTGTCTCTTTGAGAGTGTGATCGCTGCAGGCTCATATAACAGTGATGACTACAGAGCTGCAAAGCAGCCATAGTGTCACCAAAACAGTCATATTCACAGTGTCCTTGAAATAGGTTAGAAGGCTTTGTGTCATCCCTTTGTTGGGGGAAAATGGTTGATGTTTTTTAGTGTTTGGTACTGAATTCCTCTTGTTTTAAGATATTTGCTCTGTATGAAAGGGACCTGCCTTGTTCCTTTTGTATAGTTGTGGGGCAAGTTGTTGTTGTAGGACGGGGTACTCAGTACCGGACCGGGGTGCTGCTGGGGATATCACGGCGGTCTTGGTCCGGACCGTGTCCCGGGTTCCGCAAGTAAGGGGGGGATATTTACAGGGGATATTGTTTGTCGTGACGCCACCCCTGGGTTGTGGTCAGGGTGACCACCGCTGCTGCAGAACCTCCGGGGATGATGTTGAGCAGCTGGGGATGTAATGACTCTCCGCAGGTAGAGCTGGGTTCCCCGGGGCAGTGGTAGTAATAGTCTAAAGATGGTGTTATAGATGTTGCAGGATAGGGCTAGTAGTAGAGATGATGGTAGTTTGTGAGGGCACGCAGGGTTTGAGCACAAGGATCACACACCCTCACGGTTTTGAAGTTTTCCAAGGCTTTACTGCAGATTTTTGGTAGCAGAGTACTGTCCACGGAGTCTGTACCGGGGCCGGGTTGCTCCCACCCTGCGCTGTGTGTGTGGCCCTACTGCCGCTTTAGCTAGGCTGCTGGCCCTGTTTCTCCTCACAGGTACCCACTTGCTAGGCAAAATTGAGTCTTTTCTCTGTGTTTCTGACCCCGCCGTGTTGCTTCGCTGAGGTACGGTGTAGATATATAACTTCCACTATCCCAGTGTTTTCTGTACTGCGCGTTTTAGTCACAGATTCGGATCTGGTATCCGGTCTCTGCGCTCCTCTGGGGCGAGTTATGAGGTAACTCAGTCTCCCAGATATGTTCCTCTGTTTCTTGTACTCCTCTCCTCAGACCCTGGCTTCAGGCCTGAAAGTAGTCAGTGGTCCCTGTCAGGAGCTCAGCACTGCTCCCATTTACAGGTCCTCCTCTTAGTGCTCCCTGCACTAAACTGAACTGTCAACTTTCAACTTTCAACTAACTACTTCCTCCTCAGACCAGAATATATAAGGGAGCTGCTTTAGCTCCCCCTTCTGGCCTAGAGGTGCTAGTGCAGTGTCAGGTGTTGTGTGGGGAGTTAACCCTTGGATGTTACTGTGGCACATTAACCCCTGGGGTGCCACATTGTCATGCTGAGGAGGTAAGGGAACAAGGTAACAGGATAGTGTCATGGGTGAAGGGAATCAGGGGGAGCTAATCTGACCCTTACCCTGGGGGTCCCTGGCTCGCCATGCTCTCAGAGGTACCTCTGATGGTGAGGAAGTCCGAGTTTCCATCCTATTTCCTGAGCTCCATAATAGCCCTAGGCTGAGGGCCCCTACCTCTATCCATGGATCCGGGATCACAGCTGCTCCCAAGGCAAAGAGTTCAGCCCAGCAAAAAAGCATCTGCACAGCACAAAGGCCAAGAGTAAAATAACTCTATCAATGGCATCTAACAGAGGAGAGGGAGGCTATTTAAACGCCAGGGGAAGGGATTCCAGGTGAGTCACACCCAAGCCTCACAACACCCGTACCAACATCACCTCATGTAGCTCCTGAAGAAAATTAAATAAAAATACACAGCAGCATGCATCAAATTCATTCAAATGGAAAGGGGAAGGCCGCTCCACCGCCCATTAACCTCCTGGATTCCCGCACCTGGTGTGGCATCTTTGGCAACTGCACAGGAAGCAATGTGAAGTAGAAAACACCGGTGCTTGTCTTCTTAAAATTCTCTTTATTATTTCTAAATTATAAAACCATTCAGTGTACCAGGTGGGCGTTAGACGCGTTTCGGAAGAATAACTTCCTTAATGATTAGAGTTTTCTACTTCAGCATGCAGCAAAGTCAGCGCAATCTAAACGCATGACTGTTGGTCCCTAACTGTTAAGTTAAAGATTTATATAAAAATAGTTTATGCAAAGCATACGTTGCCATATCTTCACCATCATCACAACGCAAAGATGTGTTGAGTGTTAAACAGGGAAAGGCCAGCAAATGGAGTAGGAGTTAAGATTGGGGCTTTCTAGGTGGGAAAGTGTACCACAAGAGAAAGTACACAACGAAGAAATGTAGTGCCACTGAGATAAGAAAATAGATTCCCCACCGTTCCTCAGAAGGAGAAACAGGAAAGCTAGTAATGTGAGAGGTATTGTAGTTTGATGACAACTTTCCCCAGAACTGTGGATACTGTATTAATTAGCCAATAGCAGAGTGACATAACACATCATCAGATTAACCAGTGAGATGATCAGAAAATTAAAGGCAGAAGCAATGATAGGACCAAGACAGTGTCACATCCATGTCTGAACATGCTGCTGAAGCCCCTGCCCTGGCCACTAGTAGGCGCCGGTTTAACACTAGGGTTACTGCTGGATAGCTTCCCCTTTGTTATTCTCTTGTTTTGGACCCATGTGTGGGGCTCACTTCTTTATAAACCCCAGCAGTTTGACTCTAGCTGTCAGTTATTTAGTTAGTATGTGTAGCGCACTTGGTTCTGACTTGACTCCTGTTTTGTTTTTCGTGTACTGACCCCAGCTTAATTTCTGACTACCTACTTGCCTGCCGATTTTTTTCATGATGTTACTTCTTGACTTTGACCCTGCTTGGTGACCATTTTTGCCTCTGGTTTGCACTTTCATGATAGCTATCTACTGGGACCTGTTGTAAGACCAAATTCCAATCTAGGGTTTAAAGGGGGTTGGGGTCTCTCTCGGGGGCTTGTTCTAAGTTATTGGGAATGTCAAAGATGGAGGTTTATATAGCTGGGTGTGTGGGTGTGTCCACGGCATAAAGTGAATGAAGGATGCCTTACTAGAGTACAGTGTATGACAATTGTAGCAAAAATAAAGGTAAAGCCTTGGCACATCATAGCACATTTCATTGGGGAAGAGCCAGATCTGTTTACAGGCACCAAAGTGTTTCATTGTTTCTGTTTTATTGAACTGTTCCAAGTAATCTATCTCCTTATTGGAAGACAATATAAGTAAAATTCAAGTTGATTTTAAGAAATTCCAGAGTCAAGTGTCTTGGGTCTTAGCCAATTGCCCATGCATTTTGAAGTTGTATAAGTCAGCCACAGTTCCACCCTAAATGTCATTCACCATAACCCAACAACTATAGTGTTCCATAATGTCAAACTTTATTGCGACCAGCGAGAGTACTTTCAGTGCCTCCATAAGAGGGCAACTATAGTATTCTCTTCCAGACTCCTGTATTGTTTTCATATTTGTAAGCAAGAAATTATTTAGTTAATGGCATAGGTAATGTCCTCACTGTGGTTACATGGACTTATTCCAGGTTCTCTAGTTGTCGCTCACCAGTGGCGGAACTACAGCCTGGCGGGCCCTGGTGCTGCAGTTGAGGAGCGGGGGGGTAATGCTGGCAGTCGTAGTCGAGGAGCGGGGGGAGGGGTGCTGGCAGTCGTAGTTGAGGAACGGGGGGTGGGCCTTTTAGCAGATATAGGTGGAGCGGCTCCTACCTGTATCGAGCCGCGCATTGCAGGTCTGGGAGCCGGGGCGACAGAGGAGAGGAGGGGCGGGATCAGCCAAGGGAAGCAGGAAGCTTCCCTCAGTTAACCTCCTCTCCTCTGACACATGGTCACGGGGGTCGGCTGCAGGGCCCCCTACAGGAGCTTGAGGGACCCCCAAGCCGTCGGGGCCCTGGTGCAGCTGAACCAGCTGCACCACGGTAGGTCCGCCCCTGTCGCTCACTTTAAAAACATGCTGATGTGGAATTTAGATTATGAAGCCCTTTGGGAAGTTCACACCAGCGCTGCAGAATATGAAGTAGCCATATAGGCAAAATTAATATACAGTTTAGCATTGGAGAAGTCTGCCTGGAAAAAGAGAGAAGCAGGTGCAATTTTTTTTCTTTACTGTGACACTGTTAGCAAATCTACATCTTTTTATTTTATTTTTACCTCTCATGGGAACAGACCAGCATACCGATTTTACTGCTGAAATGCTGCAGATTTATAGCTGATTATACATTTGCATAGAATATGGTGAAATCCACAGTGAAGATCCACAGAATAAAGTGAGAAGCTTTGAGTTGCCTATGAAGAGTGTGGATGAAATTTTGGAAAATCTCAAAAATAATGCTTGTAATGTAACATGGTAGAAATGACCCATGTGAATACAACCTAACGCATTGGCCTTTAAATGTTTAATAGGTTTCATACCACCTTAACACCAGAACAACAAACGTAGTTGACACCGGGCTGCCATAAAATGCAGCCTATAGTCACCGAAGAGGAAGCAAGGGAGGACGATGTGAATGTTATGCTCTATTCTGAAAGAAGAATTATTTTATAATGAGAGCATATTAGGGGATTGCAATTCCCTAAAAATTAATTAAGGACTTGCTATCTGGATTTCGAAACTAAAGATAGTGTGGTGTGCAGCAAAGTAGAAATAATGGCATACCGGGAATGTGCTCATTGTTTTGCTGGAGGTAGACAAATAAGCACTTTTGCCTAACTAGGAAAATATTATACAGCCTCGTATTTTGTGGTTTATAAATGACCCGTAATGACTCTTTTATTTCCTGGCAAGCAGTTTCCTTTTAACTATATAATAAGCCTGTGTGTGAATTTTGTGGTCATGCACACGCTTCTAGTGCATCTTAGAACATATTAATTACCATTAATTGGGATACGCGTGTTTGGAAGGATTGGAATGACTGTGTACATAACTGTTGGGAGAGGTGATAAAATGGAAAAGGTTATTAGAAAAAAGTACAGTGTACTCAACTATAAAGATTGCAATTAGTGCGTAATGAGCAACGTCTGGACGCAATAATCACCTTTATGTATCCATGTTTTAGAACAGGTTAAAGGGGAATGTCTATGCTGTATTATGAATGAGAATTAATTAATTTGAAAGCTTCTCCTACGTAAAAAAAAGTCATTATATTCATAAAAAGATAACAAAAAATCGTCTTTATAAAGTGGAGTCCTGGAATAGTAAAGAATATCTGTTGAAATTTTTGTTACTTTGTATTGTCTCATATTGTTCCTTCTGAATTGTAAAGTTCTGCGGAATATGTTGGCACTACATATGATAAATTAAAATTATTATTAGTTCTAAAAATTCAGACAAATCTTCAATATAGGTTAATTGCCATAGTGAGAACTTAATTGTTAAATCACAGAAATTTAAAAAAAAAAATTCACCATGGCCATCTAAGGCCGGCTTCAGACTGCATCTGAGATCCGATCCGTAGCTGTCCGCTTGAAGCAGACAGACCGCGGACCGGATCAGCACACAGGACCGGGGGGCTATTATGCCCTCCGGTCCTGTGTGCAGCCGCACGCAGCTGCAGCTGCTGACAGGTCAGGACCGCTTCGCCCGCGGTCCTCACCTATCAGCAGCAGGAACTGCATGGAGCTGCACACAGGACCGGAGGGCATAATAGCCCCCCGGTCCTGTGTGCTGATCCGGTCCGCGGCTGTCTGCTTCAAGCGGACAGCTACGGATCGGATCTCAGACGCAGTCTGAAGCCGGCCTAAGGCTGGTTTCACACTGCGGTTTTTCACTGATCAGGTTCGATCAGGTTTGTGTGCCAAAACCTGGAGAGGAACTTGCAAAGAAAAACTATAATTGAAAGACTGACAACTGTTCTAGGTTTTGGAGTCACTCCTGGTTTTGAAACACAAAACTCTGACCTGATCTGACCTGATCTGACCTGATCTGACCGCAGTGTGAAACCAGCCTAATACTGCACACAAGCTGGGTGCAGAGAACTTCTCAAGATGGAGATGGGGGCAGCGCTGGTCCATCAAGCAGATGGAACAGCCACTCACAGCCTTTTAATTAAGGGGAGCAACAGCTTGCATAATGTACACTACTGATGCTGCATAGGGAGTCTGTCTTATGGATAGGTGAGATACACACAGTGTCTGAACAGGAGCCTATTGGGAAGTTCTCTGCACCCAGTTTGTGCATAGTGTTAGGTGGCCATGGTGAGTTGAGAACATAATTGTCAACAATAGAGAATAGAAATCTGGTAGTGTCACCCACTTGTTACCATGCCCATTTTCTAAAGGCCCTGTCACACGCGTCAATATTGCTAGTGACATCGCAAGTGCGTCGTGCTGTGTGACAGTGCGACACAACTGCGATTTATCGCTGGTCGCAGGTTGACAGGTTTACGAGGATGAACGTAAACCTGTCAATCTGCAACCAGCGATTAGGCTGGATCGCGCCGTCTGACACCGCAATAGCGATGTTGGCGGCGATCCAGCCTATACCGCAGCATTGCTGCAGATCGCTCGCTGGGTTGATCCCAGCCCAGCGAGCGATGGCTCTGCCCACATCGCTGCGGTGTCACCGGCAACATGTTGCCGTGTGACACCAAGGCTGCGATGTCGGAAGCGAGAGCGCACACTGCGCATCGCTTCCGACATCGCAGCCTTGGTTGACACGTGTGATGGGGCCTTAAGGCATACCTCAACAATTGATGCCGACTCAAGTCTTTCCGCCCACCAATTGTCACCTCTGTGAGAATAACTAGAGGTCTTAAGGTACCGTCACACGCGGCAATATTGCTTGCAATTTCACTGGCAATTTGCTGGTTGCAGTGAAATCATGGACACATTGTTCTATTAGTACATGGCAACAAGATAGAACAATGTGTCCATCATTTCACTGCAACCAGCAAATTGCCAGTGAAATTGCAAGCAATATTGCTGCGTGTGACGGTACCTTTAGACAGGTTTGGCAAAGCTTGGGAGAGTTATCACTTTCCAAGGTGTCCAGAAGGTCTCTAATTACAGTAGAATGCTCCTGAACTGTTAAGGTTTGTTGGATGTATGAGGAAGCAGGGCAACCATGCGATCATGGTGAGGATATACTGTTTCCAGTTGTATCATACCATGCACTTCCCTTGCAGCTACCCTTGCAGGTGAAACGTAGTATTACATAACAACTAGTCTCAAAAAGGATGGCTAAATTCAACAGGCCGTCTGGTTCATAGAGGGATGCACCAAGTTGGAACCACCCCACTACAATGCCCATATACCCTAATAGATATTGATATTATGAATGAAGAACCAAATAATATGTTTCTTGCATTAGGGTACCTTTACACGCCGCAACCGCGGCGAGAAATATTGACGGCGATATGTCGTCCTGCGACAATCGCCGTCAAAATCCCTCCCAATTGCGGCGTGTAATTGGGGGATTTGGTGGCGATATGTCACCTCGAGCCGGTCGCCTGATTTTAGAGCAGTGCTCTGAAATCAGGTGACCGGCGCGAGGCAACATATCGCCGCCAAATTCCCCAATTACACACTCCGCAATTGGGAGGGAGTTTGACAGCGATTGTCGCAGGACGACATATCGCCGTCAATATTTCTCGCCACGGTTGTGGCATGTAAAGGTACCCTTAGATTGTTCAGGTCTAAAAACATTACAACTAACCTGTGAGATAAGTCATCAGTATTAGATTGGTGGGTGCCTGACACCACGGACCCCACTGATCATATTAATCTCCTCTTGCAGTCATTGGGCTTAAGCAGCAAACAAAGCAGATTTCCTGGGTTCAGGGTGTCTCATATTGATGACCTATCCTACTATACTGCCTTTTTAACACATCAGTAATTTTGGGCTATATTATAATCAGTATTTTGAAGCCAAAATCAGAAGTGGCTCTAAAACACAAAGCAGATGTGAATCTTTCAATTATAGTTTGTCTTATCATTAATTCCACTCCTAATTTTGGCTTATTAATAAAGATGCAAAAAACTGACCAAATACTGGTGTTTTTAATCAATTTCTATAAATGAATCACTAATAAAATTCAGTGTTCAATATGTTTTATATACGCCATATATAAGAGATATTTCCATATCGGAATGAGATGCAAAATGGAAAAAAGTCTGCTGACACACGAAGCTCACAGCATAAACATGCAAGATGTTGGGGGAAGGGACGCCTCTACGATTCCTTACAGGCAAACGGATCCTTGTGGTCTCCCTTTAACAGCGGAAAACGTGTGATTAGCAGCCAGACAGGCGGCGAGTCTTATGAGCACAGGCCATCTTATTCCTTTACAATGTAATCCTTAACAATCCTCCACCCTTATTTCAAGGGAAAAAGGCCACAACGTACTTTAGACCTCATAAGTGTGTAATACTCTGCTGCCTCCAGTTCAGCCCAGTGTCTGGGGAGTAGGCTAGGTTTATGTGGTCTGGAGCAGGACAAAGTCAACTCTACACTGATTCCCATTTACTAGTTTTTCCATTCAACCAAATGAGAAAGAAGAGTGAATATGAATGAATATGGATCATTTATTTCTTATTAGAATTTGCATTCAACGATTACATTTTGGGCTGTCACAAGACAATACTAATTTTTATGAATACAAGGTAATGTTCACACTTACATCACGACTTACGGTACTTTTTTTAGACACCTTCTTTAATATGATAGCAAAGTTATGATCCTTTTGTTATAATAGGTCTTGATCTGAGCTTATAATGTAGTTTATCTTTCCTCGGTATATTTTCCATTTCAATGAAGACAAAACTGCAAGCACAACAGCACACAAAGCATTTTGGCTACAGTTACTTTTAGGACAAGTTCACATCAGAATTTATCCATACGCCGAAGTTTCCATCTAAATTCCTGAAAAAAAACCGGATTTTGGCTTATCCGGTGACAGGGCCATTGGCTTTAATGAAGAAGAAGGAGTCACATTGTGCTCTGTCTGACCTCATTTTTTATCAGCATCCACCTTTTTTAGGTGAGCACAAAAACACAGTTCACCACATTTTTGTGCTCACCATAAAAAGATGGATGAAAATAATGCCTTAGGGGCACAATTGAAAAGATTTCTTTATGACTGGTGGAAAGTAAGCTTAGTAAGTTAGAAGTACTGCAGAAATGTAAACTTTAATACTACACTACTTTTTGCCATTAATTAAAGTACATTGCTAGGGTCTCACTCTTTCACTAAGCTCCACTCACATTTTATAAAAGTGTAATGCGCAGCAGTGAACTCCAAAATAGTTGAAAATCATGGAACATTTATTTGCAGCTTTTCTATAACAGTTTCTGTTTCAGGGGCGTATCTAGGGGGGTGCAGATGGATCCTTTGCCCCGGGCGCAACTCAGAGGGGGGCACCGGCGGCACCCCCCCCCCTCCTCAACCAAGGCTGCAGGGGCGGCGGGGCTGAAAGCACCCCCCCCTGGCTCCGCACCTAAGGCTGCAGGGGCGGCGGGGCTGGAAGGGGGGGGGCGCCAAAATAGTTCTTTGCCCCGGGCGCCATGAAACCTACTTACACCGCTGACTGTTGTAAACACTATAATACATTTCCCCCAAGATGTTTTGTAGATACACGCTCAAATGAAGTACAGGATTAGAGATGTCAAGCTGGAAAAGACCTTCGCAAGTTGACATGCAAGCGGAAGGCCTTGGCAGAGATAAAAGTGGCCTTCTTGAAGGGTGTTGCTTATATAAGGTTGTGACTAACCAACAATTAAAGCAGTATTATAGGACACAGTAGTATTTATTGAGTAAATAAACATTTAACAAGTTTTTTTAACATGTTGGAGGAACTTTAAATTCCTCTCTATTGGTGGAGGTCCAAGACTCGAGACCCCCCTGCAGTAGTTCAAAGTCCAACATGACGTGCCCAGCTAAGGCAACAAGAGGGAACAGGGTAGTGTTGAATAAAAAGTAGGCACTATCATGCAAGATATAACGCCTATACTTTCCACTAAATCTGTACTGTACTCATTGTGCATGGCCAGGCTATCATTGTGTGCCCCTGTCACCTGAGCTACATAATTGTTGTGGGAATTTGAAGCAATCTCTGGGGCCTAAGGACACGGAGTCCTACTGATCTACAGACAATTAAAGTGCCTGCTGCATATATAAAAAAACTTGCTGAAGGTTTAGATTACTCCTTAAGTACTACTACAATATCCTGTATACAGGGCCGCCGTCAGGGCCTTACTACTCCTAAAGCTGTAAGGGGCCTGGCGGTGATGGACAGGAGAGGGGGGCCTGGATGAGAGGTGAGGGGGTGGGCTATAATCTCCTCCAGGCTCCGCCCCTTCACATCTTCTACGGGCCTCCCTCTTTTCTCGGCGGCTGCGGGCCACTGGGGATCTGGCATGCCCACTTGTCAACTTTGGCCACCAGCCCTTTAAATAATGTGGAGGTGGTGCCCGCTCTCCCAGCACTGCTCACAGGAGACCTCTCACCACGTAAGGCTGCTGGGGCCCGTGCGAGGCGAGTATCACTTCATTTCCCTATGGGCGGGCGGAGTTCCGACTCTTCTTTGGCCAGCATCCTCGGTGTCTCCATGGTGACTCTCTCCTCCAGCAAGCACTGGGCCTGCTGCTACCGTCCGCCACCCGACACCCCTCATCTCTCTCCAACCTGGCTGCAGGACTTCCATCAGATCTCCGGAGACCCTGCTGAGGCTGCTCAGCGCTGTGAGTACACGGTGCCAGGCAGAAGAGTCAGGGGGATCTCCAGGCTGCACCTGCTGGGGAGGGGGGAGCAGGGCATGCTGGGAGCAGTAGTTTCTGGAGTTTTGCATTTCCCTTAGGCCGGGGCTTCAAGGATGTAAGTTTTAGTTTTCTTATCTCCTTGGTTTCTGCAGGGCATGCTGGGACTTGTAGTCCACCATGGAGACTCTTTTCACCATGCTGGGAGTTCTAGTTTGTTGTGGAGGCACTGTGTAGCATGTTGAGTGTTGTAGTCAGCTGTGAGGGCTCTGCTGGAGGTTGTAGTCCACTGGGGGATTCTTATTTTCATGCTGGGGGTTGTAGTGCACTGTGGTGAGCTTTTTTGGCATGCTAGGGGTTGTAGTCTACTGTGGGGGGCTCTGCTGGGGGTTGTAGTCTGTGCGGGCTCTGCTGGGGGTTGTAGTCCACTGTGGGGGCTCTGCTGGGGGTTGTTGTCCATTGACAGGGCTCTTTTTGGCATGCTGGGGCCTATAGTCAACTGTTGCGAGCTCTGCTGGGGGTTGTAGTCCATGTAGTCATTCTGGAGGTTGTAATGCACTCTGGGGGCTTTTTTGGCATGCTGGGGGTTGTAGTGTACTCTGGGGGCTCTGCTGGGGTTTGTAGTCCACTGGGGGATTCTTCTTTGCATGCTGGGGGTTGTAGTCTGCTGTGGAGGACTTTTCAGCCATTCTCCTCCATACAGTAAGTCTTGGGGGTCTCATACTGGAGGTCACATAACCACATAAATAATGTGTGTGTGTGTGTATTGTGCCCATTGTGGGCGCTATATAGACCGTGTGACCTCCTGACCTGTCCCCATGGCAATGCCCCGGGTTATATATATATATATATATATATATATATATATGTATATAATTACACACACACTGCAGCCTCCCATGTGTACACCTCAGTCTACTGTATATATCACAGGCAGTGTCAGCCTCCTATGTATTGACAGGCGTTTCCTATGTATATACAGCAGTCTCTTAAGTGGCATCTATGCTGCTGTCTCCTATATCATGTATATAAAGTAGTCTGTGTCTCCTATGTGGGGTATTTGACATAATATAAGGAATTTGCTGCTTTGTGTATGTAGTATATCATGTAGAGTGTGACCATTGTGTATACAACCATAAGCAGTCTTTATTGTGTATAGCCAGCTGTAGTTTTTATTGTGTATTCTCTATGTGTGTATATCCAGCATCAGTCTCTATTGTGTATTTTCTATTGTGTACAGCCAGCAGTAGTCTATATTGTTTGTTCTCTATTGTGTTGTACAGCAGCATCAGTCTATATTGTGTATACAGCCAGCACCAGTCTCTATTGTATATTCTCTATTGTGTATATAGCCAGAAGCAGTGTACATTGTGTATAGGCCTGCAGCCATCTCCATTGTCTGCACGGCCCGCAGCCCTGTCTATTGTGTATACAGCCAGCAGCAGTGTCTCTTGTGTACTTTCTATTGTGCATACAGCGATTGAGTATTCAGCCCAAAGCAGTCTCAAGTGTGTGTGTGTGTATATATATATATATATATATATATATATATAATATATAAAGCTGAATGTGTGTGTGTATGTATGTATGTATTGTGTGTATGTATGTATGTATGTCCGGGATTGGCATCTACACCGTCGCAACTACAGCCACAAAATTTTGCACAGTCACACGTCTGGACCCCGAGAGCGTCATAGGCTATGTTATGAGGCGAAATTTTAACCCCGCGCGTTCCAGTTCATCAAACAATTTTGCCCCTATCTACATAATGGGGAAAAAGGAAAGGAAAAGTGTTGGAGGAAAATTGACAGCTGTCAGCTATAGCTACAAAATTTTGCACAGTCACACTTCTGGACCCCGAGAGCGTCATAGGCTATGTTGTGAGGCGAAATTTTAACCCTGAGCGTTCCAGTTCACCAAACAATTTTGGCCCTATCTACATAATGGGGAAAAAGTGAATGGAAAATCGACAGCTGTCAGCTATAGCCACAAAATTTTGCACAATCACACGTCTGGACCCCGGGAGCATCATAGGCTATGTTGTGAGGCGAAATTTAAACCCCACGCATTCCAATTCACCAAACAATATTGCCCCTATCTACATAATGGGGAAAAAGTGACAGTTACCAGTTGACAGTTGTAAATGAGAGGGTCTTAATGATAGCGCCAAAGACTAACAGCACATACCAGCATATTTTCACTAAGGTGGGGCCCCAACACGAGATATTCACCACGCACGGGGACATGTATACACACACCACACGCACACAAAGAGTAACAGCAAGTGTATAGTCGCTAAGGTGCAGCCCCAATATTGGATACTCACCACGCACACGAACAAACACACACACCACTAAAAGACACACACAACACAGAGACACACACACCCCCACGGGGACACACACCCTATAGCGACACATGCACTCACCCCACATGGACACACACACAACACAGACACACACAACACACAGACCCCGCCCACAGGGACACACACACATAGCCACCCTATAGGGACACATGCACTCACCCCACAGGGACACACACACACACACCACAAAGAGATACACACAACACAGAGACACACATACCCCACACAGACACCACCCCCACAGGGACGCACACACATACACACCCTATAGGGACATATTCACTCACCCCACAGGGACACACACACACACACACACCACTTAGAGACACACACAACACAGATACACACACACCACACAGAACCCCCCCACAGGGACACACACACATACACACCCTATAGGGACACATGCACTCACCCCACAGGGACACACACTACAAAGAGACACACACAACAGAAACACACACCACACAGACCCCCCCACAGGGACACACACACACCACAAAGAGACACACACACACCACACAGACCCCCCCACAGGGGACACACACATACACACCCAATAGGGACACATGCACTCACCCCTCAGGGACACACACACACCACAAAGAGACACACACAACACAGAGACACACATACCCCACAAAGACACCCTCTCACAGGGACACACACACATGCACACCCTATAGAGACACATGCACTCACCCCACAGGGTCACACACACACGCCACAAAGAGACACACACAACACAGAGACACACACACACCACACAGACCCCCCCCCACAGGGACACACACACCCTATAGGGACACATGCATTCACCCCACAGGGACACACACACCCCAGGGACACACACACCACACAGACAGACACAGATGTGCGCAAATCACTTCACACAACTCGCCTCATATGTCTGCTATCTTTAATTTCCAAACATAAACATCTGATTAAAAACAGCCAATGTGCAACACATGTGCCATATAGGGAATTAAGGCAGATGTCAGTCACATGAGCTGTCTATTATGTGTATGTGTGAGGTAACATATCCTGCCCGGCCAGGGGAGGGTTTACTGTTGGCTTATTAGGCTGCCTATAGCAACCAATCACAGCTCAGCTTCTATTTTCAGGTCATTAATATGACATATTCAAATTCTATTTTGTGATAGCTAACAACAGTTATTTATTAACCCGGGCGTAGCCGGGTACTACAGCTACGGTAGTATATATATATATATATATATATATATATATATATATATATATATCTGCGTATGTTTAGGTGGAGGCGGAGCTGGGGTGGAGGATGGGCAGAGTCAAGGGAAGGGAGTCAAGCCATATCTTCTAAAAGGCCTTCCCCTCCTCGCCTGCGCCGACGTCTAAGCTTCTGTTCTCACGCAGGTGCACAGTGAGGACGGGAGCCGGCGGCTTACGTCACGGCTGCAATATGCGCCTGCATGATATCAGGCGAGGAGGTGGGCAGACACAATAAGGAGGAGAAACAGAGCAGCAGGAGGTGGCGCAGAGCGGTCGGAGGCAGGGAAAAACCTCTCTGCCAGTGCTGACTCCATAAGAAGGAATGCCCTCCGGACTCACTATATGTAAGATTTATAAAGTCTATTTCTCAGCAAACAGAGCCATGAGAGACCCCTTCCCTGAATGCAGCAGACATGCTGCATTCAGTGGTGCATTTAGATTGCCATGAACCAGGGGGGTGACAGGTCCTCTTTAAGAGGGAAGAAATTTCACAAACTGGCTTGTTGGATCCTCTAACAGTACTACACTGAAATGTAGAAGAAGAGGAAAAAAGTGTTTCTTCTGTGCTCTTGTTGAAGACTTCAGGATGGAAAAGTCCAGGAGCATAAATAGATCAAAATGCAGTTTATTCTAAAGTCCCCATTACATGTAGCAATATTGCTAATGATTTCGCCGCAACATCACAGGTTTTGTGACGTTGCGGCAACCTCGCCAGCGATATCGCTGTATGTGACACTTAGCAGCGATCGGCCCCCTGCTGGGAGATCGCTGATCGTTAATGAATGGCCTGGACCATTTTTTGATCGGTGATCTCCCGCTGGGCATGCTGGATTGCTGTGTTTGACAGGGGCAATGACCAGCGCAGCGAGCTCCATGCTTTCCCTGAGAACCAAACAGATCCCAACGAGCGTCAGGTGTTGCCGCATTGCTGGGTAATCACTGGTAAGTCTGCCTGTATGACATCTCACCAGCGACCACAAAGTGATGTTCTAGCGATCTAGGCCAGGTCGGATCATTGTCGGGATCACGGGAACATAGTTATGTGTAAGGCTGCTTTCACATAACGATTTTTTCAGTTCCGATGCTGTCCGATAAAAATCGGACAGCATCGGACCGATTTTCGGACCCCATGCATGCCTATGGGCATCGGACCGAATCGGATGTGCACTAAATGCCATCCGATTTGGTCCGATCCGAATCTGTCCGATTTTTTTATCGGTGCAAAAATCGGAGCTTGCTCCGATTTTTGCACCGAAAATAAAATCTGACAGATTCGGATCGGACCAGATCGGATGGCATTTAGTGCACATCCGATCCGACCCGATCAATTTAGCATGGGGCCCTATGGAGCAGGGTCCGAGAAAACATGTGATGTCTCCTCGGACCGATTTTAGTGTACTGAGCATGCTCAGTACACTAAAATAGCTCCTAAAAGTAAATTAAGGGGTTAATAAAAAAAAACAAAACTATGCTCACCTGTCCACGAGGCCCACGTCGTCTCCCGGCGTCTCCGGTGTCTCCAGGTATCTTGCCGTCTGTGCTGATAAGACCTGCCGTGATGTCACAATCACATGACTGCCAGGAACCAATAGCCGGCAGTCATGTGATTGTGACATCACGAGAGGTCCTGGCAGCACTGAGACAGAACAGCAAGACACCGGGAGACGCGCGGGACCGTGCAGGAGTCGTGGACAGGTGAGAAAGGAGAGGAGGAGAGGGGAGGACAAGAAGAGGAGGACAAGAGGAGAGGAGGAGGACGCATAGGAGGAGGACAAGAGGAGGAGGACAAGAGGAGAGGAGGAGGACGCATAGGAGGACCGGGGGCCAAGAGGTGAGACACAGCATCGGGGGCCAAGAGGTGAGACACAGCACCGGGGGCCAAGAGGTGAGACACAGCACCGGGGGCCAAGAGGTGAGACACAGCACCGGGGGCCAAGAGGTGAGACACAGCACCGGGGGCCAAGAGGTGAGACACAGCACCGGGGCCAAGAGGGGAGACACAGGACCGGGGGCCAAGAGGGGAGACACAGGACCGGGGCCAAGAGGGGAGACACAGGGGATAAGAGGAAAGGACCGGGGGCCAAGAGGGGAGACCGGGCGATAAGAGGAGAGGACAGGGGGCCAAGAGGGAGACACAGGGGATAAAGAAGAGGACCGGGGGAGAGACTGACAGCTCTCAGGGAGCGATCTGACAGGAGGGCAGGCATCCTATTTTCTGTCGGAATCGGATGCCTATTTGGCACCCGATTCCAGGCATTAGAAGAATCCGATGCTGTCCGATTTATATCGGACAGCATCGGATTTTACAAAAATCGTAGTGTGAAAGTAGCCTAACAGGGCCTTAAGCTTTTCAAAGCTATCTTATCAAATCCTGAAGAAGAAGCTAGATAGCTTTGAAACACGTAAAATAAACACATTTGATCTATTGATGTTTCATGGACTCTTCCACCCTGAAGTCTCCAACAACAGCGCAGAAAAAACACATTTTTTTCCCTTCTTCTATTGCTTGTACCAAGTGCACACATGTGGATCTGCAGCAGCGACATCTCCTTCACTCAAGTATTGTTCCGTGTCACACAACTACAGCAGGTGAGCACAATCTCTTTGTCTGTATCAATTTTCAAAGAGACTGACAAGATCACAGACCATACATACAAAAATAAGTCATAAATCACAGTGGAGAATGCATGCATCTAGAATCTACGATAAACCTATTGGGTATAATGTGAGCAACAACAAAAAAAAGGAAAACAAAGATCTTAGATAAAAATATTTTCGGTACTTAATTAATAAATATAAAAAAATAACACTGGGTGATACAGGATGCAGAAATGACGATGCATCACATAAAAAATATTAAAAATTATTATATATACATCAAGGCCCAATACACATGTTTGGGATAAAAGCCCCTAACAAATATAAAGATAAACAGCAAAATGGCCCAAAATTGTAATTATATGATACAAGGTGTAAGCAGGCAGAAATAGATAATAATACAAATAAATGGACATTGCGCACTCACAAAAACATGCTGTAATGGTTATATGTGCATGTAAGGTATATATCTAGGATAAATTATAAGTAATTGTGAGGGTACCAGATCAGAGTATAGAGGTATGTATAATGTAAATATCACAAAAGGTGCATGATTGTAATTATATCACATTACTGTAGATAAGCACTGAGCAGCATTATATGAATAGAGAGTGTTAATTATCAGGGCAACAAAAGTAGAATGCCAAATGCTGAAATAATCCAAAGAGAAACATAATGATCAATATCAGGCATAAAACCTCAGGGAATCTCAAACACGGTCTGCATATATCTAAGATGACTTCCCCAACGCATGTTTCGGAGTGTCCTTCATCAATGGATCACTTTTCATCTGATTAAACCCTACATGTGCCTCTATACTCAATGTTTTCACCATCTGGACTCCACAACTGCACAATTGCACCTTAATATATTGGAATATCATCAAAAAGATTATTTTAGTAATTCAATACGTGAAGTGAAATGAAATGCATATACTATATACTGTAGAGTCATTACAAACAGAGTGATCAGTTTCAAGTGTTTCTGTGAATGTTGATGATTATGGCTTACAGCCAATGAAAACCCAAAAGTCATTATCTCAGAAAATTATATAAGACCAACTGAAAACATGATTCTTAACTCATAAATGTTGGCCTAGTGAAAGGTGTGTACAGTAAATGCACTCAATACTAGGTCAGGGCTCCTTTTGCATGAATTACTGCATCAATGCGGCATGGCATGCAGGCGGTCAGCCTGTGGCACTGCAGAGGTGTTATGGAAGCACAGGAAGCCTTCAGCTCATCTACATTGTTGGGTCTGGTGTCTCTCATCTTCCTTTTCACAATACCCTATAGATTCTCTATTTAGGTCAGACATGTTTGTGGGCCAATCAAGCACAGTGATCCAGTGGTTGTTAAACCAAGTATTGGTACATTTGGCAGTATTTATAGGTGCCAAGTCCTTCTGGAAAATTAAATTTCCATCTCCAAAAAGCTTGTAGGCAGAGGGAAGCATGCATTGCTCTAAAATTTCATGGTAAACAGCAGTGCTGACTTTGGTCTTGATAAAACACAGTGGACCTACACCAGCAGATGACATGGCTCACCAAACCATCACTGATTGTGGAAACTTCACACTAGACCTCAAGCAGCTTAGATTGTGACCTCCCCACTCTTCCTCCAGACTCTGGGACCTTGATTTCCAAATGAAATGCAAAATTTACTTTCATCAGAAAACAACACCTTGGAGCAGTGAGCAACAGTCCAGTTCTTTTTCTCCTTGGCCCAGGTAAGATGCTTTTTGTGTTGTCTATTGGTGATGAGTAGCTTAACACAAGGAATGCAACAGTTATAGCCAGTTAGGTAACTTCAGGCCCAGCGGCCCCGATGCAAAAGCTCCAACGGGGTCCCAATTATTGCAAATCTTTAATAGTATTAGTCTTTTTCTATAGGTCAAAGGGACTTTGGGGCCCCCCTAGGCTGCAGTGCCAGGGTGCGATCACAACCCCTGCACCTATTGTAGTTACGCCCCTGATTATAGCCCATGACCCTGGATGTGTGTGTGTGTGTGGTGGCTCTTGAATCATTGTCTAGCAGTAGTCCACTCCTTGTGAATCTCCGCCAAAATTTTTGAAAGGCCTTGTCTGAACAATCCTTTCAAGGCCACGGATATCCCGGTTGCTTGTGCACCTTTTTCTACCACACATTTTCCTCCAGATTAGTATGCTTTGATACAGCACTCTGTGAACAGCCAGCTTTCTTAGTAATGAACTTTTGTAGCTTACCTTCCTTGTGGAGTGTTACAATGACTGCCTTTTGGACATCTGTCAGGTTAGCAGTCTTTCCCATGATTGTGTAGTCTACTGAACCAGACTAAGGAACCATTTTTAAATGCTTATTAAGCCTTTGTAGGCGTTTTGTGTTAATAATAATAATTTTCTGAGATAATGCTTTTTGAGTTTTCATTGGTTGTAAGCCATAATCATCAACATTAACATAAATAAACACTTGAAATACATCACTCTGTTTGTAATGACTCTAAATATTATGTGTTTCACTTTTTGTATTGAATTACTGAAATAAATTATCTTTTTCATGATATTCAAATTTATTGAGGTGCACTTATATCTGTAATCTTTCCCTGTCTGAGCTTCTTTGCTCAGCTTCCTGGTGCTCAGACAGGAATGTGTGTAACTCAAAATGATTGTAAACAGAATAGGAAACAAAAGAAGGTAACAAAATGTATTCCAAAATTTTGGAATTGTGCAAAGTGTGAACTATAATTAAAGGGATTGTTTACTTTTTTCCATTGTCCTTTCCCCGCCGTTTTCTATAAAAAAAAAAATGTGTTGTAGTCAAATTCACCGGGTCCATCATCCGCAAGTCTCCTCCAATGTTCCAATGTGTGGAATTCAAGAAAATGATGGGAGTGCTGGTGTGTCACGGTCCGCGCTGCTGTGGTGTGGATAAACTCACCAAAGAGCCAAAAGTATTTTCATCTTTTATTCCTCCTCTCTCCTACGCGTTTCAGCGCCACACCCGGCGCCTTCCTCAGGGATATTTCAGCGCCGGGTGTGGCGCTGAAACGCGTAGGAGAGAGGAGGAATAAAAGATGAAAATACTTTTGGCTCTTTGGTGAGTTTATCCACACCACAGCAGCGCGGACCGTGACACACCAGCACTCCCATCATTTTCTTGGATTCAAACCACTATCCAGTGGTAGGTGGAGGTCCTGCAGCAGCTGGAACATAGTTTCCAAAAACGCCTTCAAACCAGTTGTGGGGTTCACAACTGGACCAGGTGAGCAGCTTCATAGTACCACCATCACACATAAGTGTCACTAGTGATAGGGCACTATTGCGCCTCTTGTCCCCCTCCCTATTTTCTTTTACAATGTGTGGAATTGGCTGCGGTGCTAACTTCACATCAACAGTGCAGCAATCAGTGAGCTCAGAGGCTCTGAATGGGGGGATTCCATCTATATTGGAATACCCTGCTAGATCCCCTGACCACACTGATTGGTTGTCATGTTGTGATGGTGAAGACCGCTACTCAGCCAGAAAAAAGAGCAATGACTCACCGGTTGACCCGGGAAAGGTGAATACAGTGCAGCTTGCTTTTTTTACAGCAAAATGCACCCATGGGAGAATTTTAATTAAATGGAGCCAACCCCTTTTATATACATTTTTTTTTAAAAGTCAGTTAATGAAGTCTGTTATCATAGAATGACTGTTCAAACCAAGTACAGCCGCTCCATGCATCCTTGTCATAGACAAACATTTAAGTGGGTCTACCCACCTATTTGTTTTTCCGTCATCCCCTACCGTTTTCCTTAGTTGACAGCTCTGGCTTTATAGAGCTAGGAAAGGGCAGAGATAGATAGAAAATGAGGAGGTGGGAAGATGTACAATAGTTAGCCCTGCCAAGGGTGCACCAAGCACTTGTACTTGGCTTGAGCAGTCATTCTGTGCTGACAGAGTCTCTTTACCTCTTTTCAGTTTGTTAAACATATACTTGGCCTTTCTGGAAAAAGAACTATTACAGTTTCTCAGGTTGGAGTGTGGATTTAGGGTGTCATTTAACCTGTATGTCAGAAGAATTTGTGGTATGGGAAAAAGCTTTCAGCAGTAAATTGCTACAACAAAGATAGTTTGGGTTTATGGCTTACAATCCTGCCATTTTGATCTGTCTTTAGCTAACACTCATGTCTAGTGATATTCAATGTTTAATGCTCAGCATTGTGTCATCTTAAAGAGAATCTGTCAGAAGGTTTTTGCTACTTCATCTAAGAGCGACATGATGTAGGCAAAGTGAGTCTGAATCCAAAGATGTATCAATTAGTTTGCTAGGTGCAGAAGTTGTGACATTGAGTTTTTAGATTTAGCAATGCAGGAGAGCTCAAAGGTAACCTGCAAATCCCAGGTTCTGCATGTATAGTCAGAGAGGTGCTAATCATAGGGGGCGTATTCTGACTAGTGTTGTGTGGGCAATGATAATCCCAGATGATAAAACCTTCACTATAAGCCTGTGGTTAGATGGTCATATAACTTGGACGAGGATCACATTGCAATGCTTGGACTGGCTCGCTGCTTTCCTGACCCCAGGGTGACAGATGCATAGAAATACATGAAGCTGTCATGCTTGGGTCTGGAGAGCACAGTCAGTCAGTGCACTGTGATGTGATCCTCCTCCAAGTTATACAGTTGTCTGACTCCAGCCTAAGGCTGGTTTCACACTACGATTTTGTTAAATCCGATTTTTATCGGACAGCATCGGATCCGATTTAGCCCCCATGTTCTCCAATGGGGATCGGATCGGATGTGCACTTAATGGCATCCGATTTGCATCCGATCCGATACTGTCTGATTTTTTTCAGGAGCCAAAATTGGAGACTGCTCCGATTTTGGTATCCGATTCAAAAATCGGATCGCATCGGATCCGATGTGATCCGATGCGATCCGATGCGATCGATTAAAATAATATGGGAGTCTATGGGGGATCGGATCGGATGGAAAATGGGATCCAATATCGTATCCGATTTTCTGTATTGAGCATGCTCAATACCCTAGACCACTCCCAAAACCTCCCACAGCCCTCCCCCAGCTATTTAAATCGGATCCGATAAAAAATCGGATCGGATGGCATCCGATTTTGAGCATCCGATGCTGTCCGATTTTCATTGGACAGCATCGGATTTAACAAAATCGTAATGTGAAAGTAGCCTAAGTAAACAACAGCACAGCAGAGTAATAAAAAACAGAGGCAAAACTCTGTGTCAGTCTCTATCTCCTGTTGTCTTCAGATTACATAGCAAAAACCTGTTGACAGATTCTCTTTAAAGCTTTTATTCACAATTTATAACTTTAGATGGCATCATATCCAACTGTTATCATCTCATTTGGACAATATTAGATTGGTAGGAGACTGACTCCTGGCAGCCACAGTTTGTGCACCATTCCCATAAATATATATTTTGTATTGGCTGTACCTAGTATTGCATCTCCTTGATGCTCGGTTGTATTTCTTCACGCTCAATTGTAATTTTTTGTAATGGGATTTAGTGGGAATACCATGCCCTGGTTCTAACAAATGTAGGAAGCCATACCTGGTAAACAATGAAGGGATTACACTGTTGGTTGAAGTGCATCCTCATCAATCAACTGATGATATGAGGGATGCTGAGTGATAGACCCATTAATATCAAAATCCTTTCAAGTAAAAATAGTAACATTGTCTTGATCATGAAAAAGTGATTATAAGACTTTTGACAGCGGTTCTCCATTTCTATGGTATTCTTGCACTGCTAGGTCACTTTGATTTATGCTTTTTTGTTAGAAACGTCGCCTGACAATAAACTACTTAGCTCCGCAGCGATCAACACCAGTCTTTGTGTGTAGGAAGAGTTCAAATCCTCTATAGCATTATCATAAGGTAAATGGACTATTTGAGTGTTAAACGCAGGGGCGGAACTACCGTGGTGCAGCTGTTGCAGCTGCACCAGGGTTCCGGCCAGCTAGGGGGCCTCTGAAGGCCGCCATTCACTCTCGCGTGGGGTGCTGTGCCTCACAGGGCTGACTCCAGGGGGGGTCCCGGGCTGCAGAGGTCAGGAGGGGGGCCCGGAGACACTGACAGCCCAGGCTCCTCCTCTGTCACTCTGCTGCTGGCCGAGCCACAAGGGCAGGGGGCGGAGCCCAGCAGCGTACCTGAAGGGGGGCCCAGGGGTGCAGCAAGGCAGGTGGGCGCCGTCAGCAGTGTGCGGTCACGGTGACTCCCCGGCGGCTGCAGTGTGAGTCGGACATTCTCTCTCTGAGCCACTGTCAAACTGATGGCGGCTCAGAGAAAGTGCTGCTCCCGCCGGCTCCCACTGATCAGCTAGCTGAATTGAAGCCCTGACCGCGGACACTTCCGGGTCAGGGTGACGTCAGGGTGATCATCTCCACGCTGCCGATGTCACAGCGCTGCAGAGGCGCGAAATAGTAGCGGCGGAAAGTGCTCCGCTCTAATGGAGCTGAAGACACAAAAGATGGAGTCCTCATGCCAGCGTAATTGAGGGAGAGGGAGAGGGTGGGGGACATTATTATGGTCAGTAAATGGAAGGAGAGGGGGAGGAGAGTGATGCTCAGCAGAGGGAGGGGGAGAGGAGAGATGGTCAGCAGAGGGAGGGGGAGAGGAGAGATGGTCAGCAGAGGGAGGAGGGGTGAGGAGAGTGATGCTCAGCAGAGGGAGTGGGAGAGGAGAGTGATGGTCAGCAGAGGGAGGGGGAGAGGAGAGATGATCAGCAGAGGGAGGGGGAGAGGAGAGATGGTCAGCAGAGGGAGGGGGAGAGGAGAGATGGTCAGCAGAGGGAGGGGGAGAGGAGAGATGGTCAGCAGAGGGAGGAGGGGTGAGGAGAGTGATGCTCAGCAGAGGGAGGGGGAGAGGAGAGATGGTCAGCAGAGGGAGGGGGAGAGGAGAGTGATGGTCAGCAGAGGGAGGGGGAGGAGAGTGATGGTCAGCAGAGGAGGGGAGAGAGAGATGGTCAGCAGAGGGAGGAGGGGTGAGGAGAGTGATGATCAGCAGAGGGAGGGGGAGAGGAGAGATGGTCAGCAGAGGGAGGAGGGTGAGGAGAGTGATGGTCAGCAGAGGAGGAGAGGGAGAGTGATGGTCAGCAGAAGGGGGGAGAGGAGTGTGATGGTCAGCAGAGGGAGGAAGGCAGAGGATAGTAATGGTCAGCAGGGGGAGGGGAGAGTGATGGTCTGCAAATGGAGGAGGGGGTGCATGTGATGGTCTGTAAATGGAGGGAGGGGGGAGTGTATCATGTCTAGCAAATGGAGGACAGGATTTGAGAACAGAGAATGGGGAGCAAGGGGGTGATAGGTGCAGACACAGTATGGGTAACCATAGGCTAAATCTGAGTACACAGTATGGGCATGTTTGCACACAATATGAGTAGTTAGGAGGAATGGGTGCGGAAAAAGTATAGGAAGTGAGGGGAGGTGGATGCAGACACAATATGTGGAATGAGGAGGAATGGGTATGGACACAGAATGGTGGGTCAGGGGGTGTTGGGTGCAGTCACAGTATGAGGAGAAAGGAGGGAGGGGTGTGGACTCAGTATGGTGGTGAGGGGGTATTTTGTGTGCAGACATAGTATGGGGAGCAAGTGGGTGATGAGTTTAGGAGGTAATTTGGAGAGAGTACGGGATTAGAAAAATGTGAGGTCAAACATAATAAAGACTGGGTAGCGTGGGGGCGGGATGGATGCAGACACGACTGGGTAGTATGTGTTTGTGAGGGGGGTTGCATGGGGTAGAGGAGGCTGCATGGGGTGACAGTGTGAGGCCACAGCAAGGATGAGACAGTATGTTGAAGAGAGAGAGTGTGATGAGAAGGTACAGTATAGAGGACACAGTGTGAGAGGACAGTGGGATTATTTGTTCAGGAGCGCAGTGTAGGGTAGATATTTTTATTTAGACAGAATTATAATGGCACTCTTATTTTTAAGGGCACTGTGTCAGGACGTGCTGCAGAAAAGTGGAGAAGATGGAAGTCTGCAAAGACGTGAAAAGTCATCATGGCGTCAGGACAAGATGAAGAAAAAAAAAAGATGTCCCCGATCAGAGACAAGGTCATCTATAAGGTACCTGGGTGGAAATGGGGGGAAGGGGGCCCCTGAAAACTTTCTTGCACCGGGGCCCACTACAGTCTGGGTCCGCCCCTGGTTAAACGGTTCTATAAGGTCCTCTGAATTTAAAACTTTCTTTGTAGCTTCTTTTTCACAGACTTTAAAGGGTCTTCGAAGGGTTTTCTGCTGGATGTGATCCCTCTAGCAATTAATAACTCCCTGTATTAATAACTAAGCTTTGATATATAGAAGTGGTATAACATATGCTGTGTTTTGGAGCATTAATATAAAAATATTGGACCCCATTTAAATAAAAAATGATCTGTTGTTACTTGGTGTACTGGTAGTTGCATTTCTTCCTTCTGGCAGTGCTGCTCAGATAAGATTTACAGACTAGTGATGAGCGAATGTAATCATTACTATTCGCTACTCGCATGAATAGTATGGTATTTGGGATACTTACTCGGCGAGTGTTGCTGGTGCTCGTGAGTGATGTGTTGATTGTTATTGATTTGACACAAATTGACAGCTCCCTTCAGTACACAAAGTCAGGGCTGCCACTAGGAATTTCAGGGCCCCTCACTGGTAAAATTTTGGGTCCCCCTGAGACTCCACCCCAGCTCCGACGCCACCCCAGCTCCGCCTCCACCCCTTGAACCTTCCACAGTTCCATCGCCTACTATTGGAAAAACTCCACATCTGCACCACATCCTCACCAATCACACATTAACATTACTGTACGGACTTTAGCCATACAGATCTGTAATGATGTGATCACAGGACCCCGATGTGTTCCCTGACAGCCTGAGGCGTTACCATGACAGCCTGGAGTGTGTAGTGCTGAGGCCCTATAGGGACAGTGAAAAAAGAAAACATAAATAAAAAAAATTAAATAAATAAAAAAACATAAAAGAGTTCAAATCACCCCTGTTTTGCCCCATTGAAAATAGAACTATTAAAAAAAAAGATATATGTACGAGATAATATATATATATATATATATATATATATTATATATCTGACATTTTTTTTGGTCACTGCAACATTGTAATAAAATTGCAATAACAGGCAATCAAAAACATCACATCCACCTGAAAATTTGGTATCATTAAGAGAAACGTCAGCTCAAGATGAAAAAAATTAGCCATCACACAGCCCGAAAAATGAGAACCCTATTGGTCACAGAAAATGGCGACAAAAGCACAATTCGTTTTTTCTACAAACTTCTGACATTTTTCACCACTTAAAGAACAGTAAAAGTAACATGTTTGGTGTCTGTGTGGCGCCCCTATGGCAAGGCGCCACAGAGAGGTACTGCTCCCCAAGCAGAAGGTGTGGTGCCTCCGTAGCTGTGGATATGGAGGACCCTACAGAGTCTGCACCCCAACACCCATTCAGTAGGCCACCTTAGGACAAGGGATCGTATATTCAGTAGATCCCAGGGGGTGGAGCCTAGAGAGCGGGAGACAGGGAGTGACAGTAGTGTCAGGCAGACAGTAGGAGGCAACAAGGAAGACGGACGCAGGGGACCCTGCGGCTGTGACAGGAGGACACCTCTTAGGAGAGAGGTGACCCAGACATAGAAGGGGGTTACTCCAGGACTGGTCGGAGCCAGCTGGAGATCCAGGTCACCACCGGCATACCAGAGCCGAAGCGGTTAGTCAAAGGTATATCCCTAACTGCAGACCGGCAGGCTGTGGGCCTGACTTAAGGGAGCCAACAGCACCCCTAAAGAAGTCCAACATCGGTCCCTCAGTTGGTTTCATGACACAAACAAGTAAAGAGACTTTAGGTAACCCAAGGACTAGAGACTTGACTCAAGAGGGGGAAGCACAGAGAGAGAGGAACAGGACCAGGAATGCCATATTAAGGGCACCACTGCCAGACTCTGGAAAATCCTCCAAAATCCACAGCTACAATCCCCGTTAAACCAGACTGTACTGTGTACCCTTTTCCATCTGGTGCAAGTAAAGAACTGTTTGAGCTGATCTGGTGTCTGGTCTCCTCCCATCCGCCGCCTGGAGGGCTTCTACAGTATCATTGAGGTGAGGACTACTACTCCCCTCATCCACCCCGCTGCCCTGAGGTAAAGCTCCACCTGTGGGGAGCTGTACTACCAAAGCTGCATTCCCATCACCTCAGCGGCCAGCTGCAGCGCTGGTAACTCTATTACCAGGTACCACAGGTGGCGTGACATTACAATTCCCCATCATCATCACCCCCCACCCCAGCCACTGAGGGTCCAGGGCATGGAACCAAGAACCGACCAGCCGTGATCCCCACCGAAGTGAACCCCCTGTCCCGGTATCCGAATACCCCCTACCCTGTCGACCGACTCACCTACAAACTCATACCGACCCGAGGCATCATACTAACATGTCAGTGTTACCATATAGTGAACATGTTGAATAAAAAAAACAAAAAAACAAAAGTGTCATTGTACTTTTTTTGCAATTTCATCGTACTTGGGATTTTTTTCCCAATTTTCCTGTACACTATATGGTAAAATGAATGATGTAATTCAAAAGAACAACTCGTCTCGCGAAAAAACAAGCCCTCATATGGCTATATTGACGGAAAAAATAAAAATGGAAGAAGGGAGGGGAAAAAGAAAATCGCCTGGGAGTGAAAGAATTAGTGATATTACTTTAGTGGTGCAAGTGGCCTTATTTAACCCCTTTCTGACATATAACATACATCATACATATCTCGGCTCCTTGAGGAACTGAGCCAACATCTTTGTGGGCAAATGATGTCTATGTTATTCTATTCAATTATGATCTGCTTATCTGATTACTTCAGGAGTGGGGGCATTACTTTCTGATTGTGCTCCAGGGGTGGGTGTTAGGCTAATTCACAGGGTGCGCTGTTGTACCGTTTTTGGTGCTCTCCTTACGGATCCACTATTAGCAGTGAAATGCAGTGATGTTCTTTCCCAGCCAAGTCAATGCATTTCATAATTCTACTTTCAGATAATGCGTTTTTTGCAAATCTGTTTTTGGGCTCAAGAATGGATCCGTAAAAAGAATGAGCATGTCAATGAATTTTGCCTGGTCACATGTGCAGGCTGTAGGGTCCTAAAGGCAGTGGATTGCCCCAGGGCCGTGGGGTACTTGGAACCAGGCTATTTCGCATGTCTGGGAAGTCACAGGGGTCGAGACCCGGCTTCTGTGACCCTGGGTTCAGGTGTAAAAGGGAGGTCTTGGTGTGGTAGAGGAAGGGATGATAAGAAGGGTAGTTATTCGTGATGCCACTCATGGTTTGTGGCTATTGGTGGCCACTGCTGCTGCAGGACCTCCAGGGATGATGCATGGGCAGCTGGAATGGAGCGGCTCCCCACGGGCAGAGCGTATCCCCGCGGCAGTGGATTTAGTAAGGGTGTAGGGTGCAGGATGGCGGGTGCAAAGCAACAGACATACTCCTGGTTTGTTGGTTCCTCAGTCATTTAACTGGTGTACTAGTCAAATAGAAAGGTAATGAAAACCAGTTTAAGATTGGAGCGGCGCTTCCATACTCGTCCAGGGTTTTCTTTTTTAAAAAAATGTTTTCTTTTATTTAATTCGGATTGTAAAAATTAAAAAACGATACAGTATAATAAAACGCGTTTCGACCTAGATACAAGTCTTCCCCAGGTACATCTTATATATAAAACCCGAAGGCCACTTCCGGAAAAGGCCACGCCCACTTCCGTGATGGTCTTCGCCCAGGCTCATCCAGTGCACTGTAGCCGGGCTGCCCCCGGCTACAGGCAGCGGCACACAGAACGTTCCGATCTCCCAAGTTCCGTGTGCCCTCCAGCCACTCCCCTCCACCCTCTGCCCTCCAGACACTAGCGCACATACCGGGGGGGCAGGGGGGGCCCATTGCCCGCCACCTCGGGGGGCCACACACACCCTGGGGGTACCCCTGCTCCCTGCCGTGCGCCTGGAGAGGAGGGAGGGCGGGACTTCCTCTCCTGCAGCTCTGCCCGCCCCTCCTCTCCTCCTACACCCGACGCCCGGCCACCGGTAAGTCTGCAGCCATACACGCTGCTCTGCCCTCCAGCCTGTGTGCCCCCACTGCCCTCTGCCCTCTCCAGCTGTCCTCTGCCCTCTCCAGCCGTCCTCTGCCCTCTCCAGCCGTCCTCTGCCCCCTCCAGCCGTCCTCTGCCCCCTCCAGCCGTCCTCTGCCCCTCCAGTCGTCCTCTGCCCTCTCCAGCCGTCCTCTGCCCTCTCCAGCCGTCCTCTGCCCCCTCCAGCCGTCCTCTGCCCTCTCCAGCCGTCCTCTGCCCTCTCCAGCCGTCCTCTGCCCTCTCCAGCCTCCTGCCGTCCTCTGCCCTCTCCAGCCTCCTGCCGTCCTCTGCCCTCTCCAGCCTCCAGCCGTCCTCTGCCCTCTCCAGCCTCCAGCCGTCCTCTGCCCTCTCCAGCCTCCAGCCGTCCTCTGATCCCTCCAGCCGTCCTCTGACCCCTCCAGCCGTCCTCTGCCCCCTCCAGCCGTCCTCTGCCCTCTCCAGCCGTCCTCTGTCCCCTCCAGCCGTCCTCTGCCCCCTCCAGCCGTCCTCTGCCCTCTCCAGTCGTCCTCTGCCCTCTCCAGCCGTCCTCTGCCCTCTCCAGCTGTCCTCTGCCCCCTCCAGCCGTCCTCTGCCCTCTCCAGCCGTCCTCTGCCCTCTCCAGCCGTCCTCTGCCCTCTCCAGCCTCCAGCCGTCCTCTGCCCTCTCCAGCCTCCTGCCATCCTCTGCCCTCTCCAGCCTCCAGCCATCCTCTGCCCTCTCCAGCCTCCAGCCGTCCTCGGCCCTCTCCAGCCTCCAGCCGTCCTCTGCCCTCTCCAGCCTCCAGCCGTCCTCTGACCCCTCCAGCCGTCCTCTGACCCCTCCAGCCGTCCTCTGCCCTCTCCAGCCGTCCTCTGCCCTCTCCAGCCGTCCTCTGCCCCCTCCAGCCGTCCTCTGCCCCCTCCAGCCTCCAGCCGTCCTCTGCCCCCTCCAGCCTCCAGCCGTCCTCTGACCCCTCCAGCCTCCAGCCGTCCTCTGCCCCCTCCAGCCGTCCTCTGCCCTCTCCAGCCTCCAGCCGTCCTCTGCCCTCTCCAGCCTCCAGCCGTCCTCGGCCCTCTCCAGCCTCCAGCCGTCCTCTGCCCTCTTCAGCCTCCAGCCGTCCTCTGACCCCTCCAGCCGTCCTCTGACCCCTCCAGCCGTCCTCTGCCCCCTCCAGCCGTCCTCTGCCCCCTCCAGCCGTCCTCTGCCCCCTCCAGCCGTCCTCTGCCCTCTCCAGCCGTCCTCTGCCCTCTCCAGCCGTCCTCTGCCCCCTCCAGCCGTCCTCTGCCCCC
This sequence comes from Allobates femoralis, assembly GCA_033576535.1. Lineage (NCBI taxonomy): Eukaryota > Metazoa > Chordata > Amphibia > Anura > Aromobatidae > Allobates > Allobates femoralis. Next base: position 168,649,068 of record JARQOC010000002.1, read on the forward strand.
TCCAGCCTCCAGCCGTCCTCTGCCCCCTCCAGCCGTCCTCTGACCCCTCCAGCCTCCAGCCGTCCTCTGCCCCCTCCAGCCGTCCTCTGCCCTCTCCAGCCTCCAGCCGTCCTCTGCCCTCTCCAGCCTCCAGCCGTCCTCTGCCCTCTCCAGCCTCCAGCCGTCCTCTGCCCTCTCCAGCCTCCAGCCGTCCTCTGCCCTCTCCAGCCTCCAGCCGTCCTCTGCCCCCTCCAGCCTCCAGCCGTCCTCTGCCCCCTCCAGTCGTCCTCTGCCCCCTCCAGCCGTCCTCTGCCCCCTCCAGCCGTCCTCTGCCCCCTCCAGCCGTCCTCTGACCCCTCCAGCCTCCAGCCGTCCTCTGCCCCCTCCAGCCGTCCTCTGCCCTCTCCAGCCTCCAGCCGTCCTCTGCCCCCTCCAGCCGTCCTCTGCCCCCTTCAGCCGTCCTCTGCCCCCTCCAGCCGTCCTCTGCCCCCTCCAGCCTCCAGCCGTCCTCTGCCCTCTCCAGCCTCCAGCCGTCCTCTGCCCTCTCCAGCCTCCAGCCCTCCTCTGCCCTCTCCAGCCTCCAGCCGTCCTCTGCCCTCTCCAGCCTCCAGCCTTCCTCTGCCCTCTCCAGCCTCCAGCCGTCCTCTGCCCTCTCCAGCCTCCAGCCGTCCTCTGCCCTCTCCAGCCTCCAGCCGTCCTCTGCCCTCTCCAGCCTCCAGCCGTCCTCTGACCCCTCCAGCCTTCAGCCGTCCTCTGACCCCTCCAGCCGTCCTCTGACCCCTCCAGCCGTCCTCTGCCCCCTCCAGACGTCCTCTGCCCCCTCCAGCCGTCCTCTGCCCCCTCCAGCCGTCCTCTGCCCCCTCCAGCCGTCCTCTGCCCTCTCCAGCCGTCCTCTGCCCTCTCCAGCCGTCCTCTGCCCTCTCCAGCCGTCCTCTGCCCTTTCCAGCCGTCCTCTGCCCTCTCCAGTCGTCCGGGGGTGGCCACATGTTGACTCAGGATCCAGGCTCCGGAGAAGACGCAGGGTCGGTGGTAAGTATAGCGGAGTGTGTGTGTGTGTGTGTGTGTGTGTATGTATGTGTGTGTATGTCCTGACCACTCTGCCCACGCCGCTGCGCTGACCACTCTCACCGCACTCACTGCTAGCCACTGAGCGACCGCGCGCAGTGCTAGCCACTGAGCCACCATATACTCTGCTACCCACAGAGCCGCCTGTATACACACAATTAATTTCACCGCACTCCCCTAACTATTCGTAAATAAACTATATCTGGATTCTAGACTACCCGATTCTTTAGAATCGGGCTGCCATCTAGTTTAGTAATAACATAAAAGGTATCTTAAAAATGTCTATTATGATATCATAAAACGCAGCAAAAATGCTGCGTGTGAATGTAGCCATAATGTGTGATTATACTGTAGTGGGGGGTCATGCATTATTGTACAATTATACTCCAGTGGGGGAGGGGATATTATTATATGAGTATAATCTAGGATTATATGAAAAGGGAGTGATTTAATAAAGGATGTCATTTTACAAGAATGTGTATATGTGATTAAACTGCCATGTGGCTCCTATCTAGGTGATTCATATACCCTTGCAGTAAAATGATGCCCCCCAAGTCAGTAACAAAATGTGCAGCACTAGCGATAAAATTCTTCTCTCTGCACCTTTCAGTTCAAGCATATGCAATTATTCCACCTTCATCCATATTCTCGGGAGAGTGATGTCGTCCCCATACACCCCCCTCGCATCCCCCCTGCAGAGTGACCTTACACACACTATGGAGCAGTGCGGTCTTAGGCTAGGTTCACATTGCAGCGTATGGAGCACATACGGATATGCAGTGCCGAACGCCCATTCGACCGGGTTCACAGAGTCTTTCGTCCTGGTGGAGGTTCCTAGATTATCCTAGAGATGTCCTCTGTTGTCTGCACTTTTTTTCTGATAAAGAATCTATTATTCAGAAGTCCTGGTCGCAAGGCCCTGTAAATATGGAAGGCGCCAAGATTAAGCTTTTCCCAGACATTTCGAGCCGCACACTGGCGATTAGAAGAGCCTTATAGCCATTATTGCTCAAAATAAAAGAAGTGGGAGCGACGTACAGATGAGGTCACCCATTTCATGTGATCATCACTCAGCCACGTTTCTCCTCAAAAGACATTTTGAACTTCCTGATCTGTCCATTGAAGTCCCTGACTGGCTCGCTCTCAGGCCTAGAGAATATGGGCCTCTTTGCACGGGAAGGAGTTGCGGACGTTCATCGAGATCTGTGCCGAGATGGCGCCGCCAGGTCTCGGATAGAGGGGTGTTAAATGGTGAGAGGGGAGACTCTGCACCCTCTTGAGACATCGTCAGTTTTGGGTGTTGTGTCTCCTTCTTAGGGCCTGTGTGCTCTGCGGGGTTTTGCTGCTCTTTAGGCCAGCTTTGTGCCCTGCTCTGTGTCCAACCGGTTTTCCACTTGACTTTTCATGTTTATTCTTATGTTTTTATCTCTAGGTTCTTATGTTGTGAGCAGGGATTGTTCACAAACACCACCAACGATCCCTGCTCACCTGTGAATGGGCGAAGTCGGCCGTGACATCACTATTGTGGTGTCACATCGAACGGAAGGTTGCTTAAGTTGAAGTTGACAGGTTTTCCTGCATGCTGGAAAACCTGTCAACTCTGACTTGAACAACTATCGTTGTTGAATTGTGCGTTTACACGCAACAACGTAACAACGATGTCGTTTCAACATAGTTACTGACGTCACTTTTGAACGATGTCGGGAACGATGTTGAAATGTTTAACAGGGCCTTAAGCCAGACGAGAAGGTTAACCCAAGTTAAAACTTAAGTGCATATGCTGAACTGCTTACTCTGTGGTGGCTGTTCATCGGCTCCCATTCTTTCCTTTCTTAGACTGCGGGATGGTTCCGGAGCCTATAAGCTTGACATAAGTTAACTTTTCTTCTACTCTTCTTTTCTTTTCTTTTTTCTTTCTCTTCTCTTTTCTGCTCTTTTACTCTTTTTCCTTTTCTTTTTCATTGTTTTCCTCCCTTCTCTCTCCCCTTCTTCCCTGCTCTGAGGATCCCTGGGGCATCATGGTGGTCGGTCCCCTGGCCTCACCCTCTGAACTCAGGATAGGTACTCCTAATGTAAAGGGTTTGCATAGCCCTGGAAAGCGGTCCATACTCTTGAACTTGCTCTGGAAAAAAAAAGACTATAGGTGGTTTTCCTGCAGGAAACTCATTATACGACTAGTAAACCATTTAGACTTTCACACAGATTTCCGATAGTGTACCACTCACCATCAGATGATCCCAGAGCTAAGGGTACAAGTATACTCTTATCCGGTTCGCTGGCCAGGGAGCCAATTGAGTTCCGTACTGATCAAAAGGGGAGGCTAGCGATGCTTAAGGGGAGAGTGGCTTCTCAGCTATACACCTTTGTGTCACTTTATTTACCCAATACAGGGTAGTGCTCCTCACTCCTCAGTTGCCTCAAACATATGGAAGTGTTTGTAGAGGGTAGACTGGTGATGGGTGGTGACCTTAACTTAGCAATTGATCTGTCCAAAGATACCTCTAGGGGCTCCACTGGTTTGTCACTGGCCACTTTAAAACGGGTTAAGCAAAGTCTATTCGAACATCAGTTAATGGATACATGGAGAGTGGCGCATCCCACAGAGATGGACTACTTGTTTTGTTCGACAGCTCATGATGCGTACTCACGTTTGGACTATTTATTTCTGAAACACTCTGACCTAGACTCCCTTCTTGACGTCTCCATAGACCCAATTACATTTTCGGACCACACATTGGTGAGGCTCACTAACTCCATGGAGGGCCATTGGGTGAATAGTAGCAGTTGGATTTTGAACTCCTCTTTACTAACTTATGACATGGTGATGAAGGATGTTCCATCCACCTTAAAAGACTACTTTCTGCACAATTCGGGGAAGGACTCTTCTCCACACGTAGTATGGGAGGCACATAAATGTGTGATTAGAGGTCTTTTTATTAAAAACGTGTCATGACTGAAGACAGAGAGAGAACAGGAGGTGGAGGAGCTGGTGGCAGAGATACATCAGTTGGAAACTATTCACAAGTCTCACCAAGATTCCAGAGTCCTCGCATCCCTTTTGAAGGTGAGGGAGGACCTGAGAGTACTGCTGATGCATAAAGCCAAAGCATCCCTGGCCAGGAGTCGTAGGCATTATTATGAATTTAGAAACAGAACCAGTAAGACCTTAGTGAGAGCCCTGTGCACACAACGCGCATGTGGCTTTATTCCTCAGATCCTCACAGGGGTACCAGAGTCTCCACTCGAAATTGCCTCTGCATTTAAAGATTTTTATGCTAAACTCTACTCCATAGATGGATCTGTTTCAACAGAGACTATGAGGGCCCATAGGAAAAAGACTGCCGATTATATTAAATGCTCTGGCTTACCCAGAATCCCAGAAGAGGATTTAATAAACTTAGAGAGCCCCATTATGGAGGGAGAATTGATATAAGTGAGTCGCCAATCCCCCAATGGCAAGGTCCCAGGCCTAGATGGCATCCCATTGGCCTATTACAAACAGTTGGCCCTCCAGTTGGCCCCATATTTTTTGTCTGCCTTTAATAACATTGCAACAGACCGGAGTCTTGTGCTTCCCAGAGATGTCCTGAGAGCCAACATAGTTGTTATTCCTAAGGAGGGTAAAGAACCTCTGAATTGTGCAAAGCTATCACCCCATCTCCCTCCTCAACATGGACCTGAAGCTGTTCACTAGAATTCTGGCGAGCAGAATCTCCCCAGTTTTGGGAAGTATAATTCATCCAGATCAGGCAGGGTTTATGTTGGGTAGGGAGGCTCGGGATAATACGGTGAAGGCTCTGAATCTTATGCACAGAACTAGATTAGATGGTCTGCCTATGATGTTGCTCTCCTCGGAAGATGAGAAGACGTTCGACTGGGTGGGCTTGGATTTTATAAGGGAAGTTTTGAGATTGATTGGACTACAGTCTTCCATTTTGCATTGGATTGAGGCCCTCTATAGTTGCCCATCGGCCTGTGTCAGGGTGAATGGGGTATATTCCTTTCCAATCTCCAATGGTACCCGACAGGGTGGCCCCTTTACCTCTTTCATTTTTATCCTCACACTGGAGTCTCTTCTGCGCCATATTAGAAGCAATCCCGATATTTCGGCACCAGGTGTTCCATCTCTTCCTCATAAGATAGCTGCCTACACAGACAATATTTTATTTTTCATCACCAATCCTGTAGTCTCCCTCCCATGTTTGATGTCTGAATTGGAAAGATATTCAGGCTTCGCTAACTTCAAGATCAACTGGACCAAGTCAGAGGCTCTTAGCATCAACTGACCAGCCTCAACTTTGGCCTGTATCAAGTTCAGTTTCAAATTTAGATGGGCGGGGCCCTTGCTGAGATTCTTGGGAATCAACCTGACTTCTGATCCAGACCTACTTTTTAAAGCAAATTTTGTCCCTCTCTTGCAGAAACTGTAAGAGGATTGTCATAAATGGACCAAGGGGTACTTCACCTGGTTTGGGAGATGTGAAATCTTGAAAATGAATGTTTTGCAACGAGTCCTTTACCTTTTGCAGGCATTGCCAATTAAGATTCCAGAATCCTTTTTTAAGGAATTCTCATCTCTTCAGGTTAGGTTTGTTTGGGCCAGGAAACCAGCCAGGTTGGCAAGATCCTTACTGTGCAGGCAGAGGTTTAGAGGGGGCATGGGTCTTCCGGACTTGAAGATATATTACCTGGCTGCTCACATGGTAATGGTGGTGGATTGGTGCCAACATAGCCCAGCCAAATCTTGGTACGTATAGAGCAAAGTTTTACGTATGTTTCCCTGACAACTCTCCCATGGTTTCATGTCTCTGACCTTGGTCTGAGGACTCACCCTACTCTGGGGGCTACTCTGCAGTGTTGTTCCAACCTAGAGATTTGCTCTCATTTACTCTCCTTCCCATCGTCCCCTGACTTTAGTCCTGGACTGACAGACTCGACCTTTTGGCTTTGGATGGAGGAGGGAAGGAGCGAGGCAGGTTATCACAGACACCACCTGGCTGACTATGGAGGAAATTTGTAGTGTGTTGGTTCCTGTACAGTTGGGGCCTTGGAGGGTGATTCATTTGAGACATTTTATGAGATATTTGCTGGAGGCATCTCTATTTTTGGGTCCTCCCACTAAGTTTGAAAATTTATGTCTAGAAGAGGGTTCTTTGTCTCACTTCCTGTCTGTGGTGAAGTCCATTCTGGTCCTCTCAGAGGATCTTCCCCACCTAAATATTTATTAAATTGGGAGCGGGATCTGAACATACAACTTACCCCTGAACAGAGAGATGGGATCCTGACCTTGGCCCATAAGACTACAGTAAGCTTGAGCCTTCTGAAATCGAATTATAAGATATTTTCCAGATTGCATAGAGTGCCCCGGAGAATTCATGCTATGTTTCCATTGGTCAACTCAGCTTGTTGGAGGTGTGGAATAGAGAAGGCAATAGGACCTGGCGTGACTTAAGTAGCGGCATCAGCTAACCAGGACCACGTGACCGGAACTTGGCCTGAGATCCTGGAGCTCAGAGACGTCACAGATCACAGCAGAGGTGCCAGTAACTGGGGTTGTGCTAGGTGAGCACAATCTAAACAGGTGAGAGGCCATCCCATCGTCACTCCAGTGTGGTTTTAAATAGTACTTACAGATCCTTCTCATTTGTGCCTTTCTGTTTTCTTCTATTTTACATTTTCAGCCATATACTCCTTTTGGAGGCGGACAGATAGATGTAATAGACTATGTCTTGCTGTCTATCTGCCATAAACATATATGGCCAAAAATGATGTACAACAGGGCGCACAAAGACCCGAACTGCATTATTATAGTCAATGGCCTGCTGCCGCATACATCTGAATCCTGTTTTACTGGGCGTTTGGACCTAAGACCCGACATAGGAGTTAAAAACTGTGTGAAAGGGCCCTCGAGTGTGATAGGCCCCTTAAAAAAATCTGCTGAAAGCAATTATTTTCTTCTTCTTGAGTCGTTGTATTTAAAATGCAACTTTCAGTCCCATCTTTCACCAAGAGATAGTTCTGGATGTCTGAAGTACAAGAGTTTGTCTTTGTAACTGGATTAGGACTTGGCTCACTTCCCACTATTCTTTCTATCTTTCCTTTCCCAGAAAGATCAAAAACAAGCATCAGAGAATAAGAAAGACCGGTAAGACGTAGCCCAAATTTATAGATTATGCAAAAAAGGCCACTTTTCCATCTGTTGCTCAGTTAGTAAGCATTTCTGTTTGTCACATTGAACTCCAGATATTCACTTGCTTTGTATAGCTGCAAATATAATTCTAACAATGGTGTGCATTCATGCTTGACTTCTGTAAACTGTAGGCTTTTTTTTGTTATTCCATGGCCAACATTTCTCTGGTATGTCTGTGGTTGTGCAGAATACTCAGGATGGAGGACCTCCTCTTAGGAACGTCATCACCACAGAAAGCAAATCCACTATATCAAATGTTTAATATGTGTCTAGACATTCATTTTGGGATCTTTCTACCTAGTTCCTTTGATTTCATTTTAATGAACACTGGTTTTAGCCTGGAGTGAATTGTGTGTAGTTTATAACGTGTTAGTTTTATATTAGAATATCACAGAGCCTACAGCAGACTGTTGAACTTGCATTTTACCATTTTAACGATCCAGCTACAGTATAAAAATGTATAAAAAATGTATGCAAGATGCAAAACAAGACTAGTGATATCTACGATGTAGTCACTGAGGTTGACTTTCACATGGCTACAATTTACTATGGTCAGAATTCTTTCTGTTGCTCATTTTAGCACTATAGTTACTGTACATAGCCACCCACTGCTTTTCTGCTCTAATTAATCTATTGAGACCATCCGGATCAGATGCAGTGGAAACTATACCACATGTGGATCTTTGCAATTTGGTAGGATGTCCAAATGGCCATTTTTGTATAATTAGGAAATGTCATAGTCGGTCAGTTTTTAATTACCGTATATATAGGGAACCTGAAAAATGAAACAACATTAAAATCGTAACAAACTTATTTTCCTCTGAGTGAGAGTTGGTAGGGGAAAAAAATTAAAATATTAAGACCTGAAGGCTTTTGCCACATCTCTTTTAGGCGGCCGTCACACGCTGAGATATCTCTAGCGATATTGTAAGCGATCACGTGCACGCGCAATCGCTTACAATATCGCTCACATCGCTGGTGAGCTGTCACACAGACAGACTCACCAGCGATGTGGATCCGCGATCTCGCTGGTAACTATGGTACACATCGGGTAACTAGGCGCCGCGCGTCGCTTAGTTACCCGACGTGTACCATAGTTACCATCTCCCAGCATAGGCTCTGCGCTGGGAGATCGTTCATCGTGGTGTTATACACCACGATGAAGCAGATCGTGACATCGTTCATCGCAAGATGTGAGCTCCGGAGCTCAGATCAGCGATGTCACGATCAAGCGATTTCACATCGTAAATCGCTTGATTACATGCAACGATTTCTTGCCCGATATCGCTTAAGCGATCAAAAAGGAGATCGCTTAAACGATATCGGGCAAGAAATCGTTGCGTGTGACGGCCGCCTTAGGTAGAGGTGAGATAAATCTTAATACAAAATATTCTTGAGCAGTAAAAAAATGTAATGCAAATCATATGAACATATGAACACCACTGATACTACATACTGTACTATGCAAAAGGTTTAGTCAGGTGTTGAAAAAAAAGCACACTAATGCCCCTTTCACACTGGGGTTTTAAAAAAAATGCGGCAGATCCGGTAAAAAAAAACCGCATCTGCCGCATTTTCCGCCTAACGGCTGCACTTGCGGTGCAGTTGCGGCAAGTCCCATGCATTGTCTATGGGGCTTGCGGTAAGTGTGCGGCAGACGCGGCAAGTGCGGTTTCAGCAGTTGCGGCAGATGCAGGCACAAAAAAAAACGATGCTGACCGCGTTTTTTTTCGCAGACGTATCTGCCGAAACTGCACTTGCCACGTCTGCCGCACACTTACCGCAAGCCCCATAGACAATGCATGGGGATTGCCGCACTGTGCTGCATGTGCAGCCATTAGGCGGAAAATGCGGCAGATGCGTTTTTTGAGCGGATCTGCTGCATTTTTTCAAAAACCCCATTGTGAAAGCACCCTAAGAAAGCTTTCAAAAACAGAAGTGTTGAAAGTTTATTTGTTTCAATTAACAAAATGGAAAGTGAGTAAACATTAGAGAAATCTAAAACCAATGTTTGGTACAATAACGATTCAATACAGCATCAAAGAACCATGTCTTCTTTTGAAGGAACTAGTAGGGAAGTAGTAGGGAACACCTTGGAGAACCACATATCTTCTGTGGATATTGGCTTGCACAAATCATTCTGTCTCTTCATGTAATCCCAGACAGACTTGATGATGTTGAGATAAGGGTTTGGTCTTCCAGGACTCCTTGTTCTTCTTCATGTTGAAAACAGTTCTTAATGACAATGGCTGTATGTTTTGGGTTGTTGCCCTATAGCAGAGCAAATTTGGAAACAATAAGTTGCCTCCCTGGTAGCACGGAAGGCATGATGTATAAGTACCCAGCTGTATTTCTCAACAATGAGGACACCATTAACTTTGATGAAATCTCCAGCTGCATTTTCTGAAATGCAGCACCAAACTTGTACAGAGTCTCCACCTTGCTTTGCTGTTGCCTGCAGACACTCAATATTTTAACGTTCTCCAATTCTTCGCAAAATAAACTGCCTTTTTTACTGCCAAATATTTCAAACTAGATGTGGGTCAGATGCTATCGCATTGGGATGGCATTGATGTCACAATAGTGGTGGGTGCTGTGGTGGTGGGCACCTTGGCTGTCTCCCCCCATCCACTCTCCCCACTGTTCTGTCTTCTCCTCTCTGTAATTTCTCCTTTGATCTGTCTCTCCCCTATGTGCTCTCCCCGCGTGTGCTGTCTTCTCCCCTCAGGTGCGCTCTCATTTGAGCTGTCTCCTCCCTGTATGAGGACTCTATCCCCCTGTTCTGTCTTCTCACCTCTGTGCTCTCTCCCCTGTATGCAGTCTCTCTTCTCCTTGTGATGTCTGTTCTCCTCTGTGCTCTATCGTTTGAGCTGTCTCCCCCTTGTGTGCTTGCCTTTCTCCCTGTGTGCTCTCTCTGCCCCCCTGTATGCTCTCTCTGCCCCCCAATTTGCTCACCCCCCTTTGCTTTGTCTCTACCCTCTTGTGCTCTCTTCCTCCTGTGGTGTCCAAAGATGGTGGTGACATGATTAAGCGCATATGCATTCCAGGTATATGCATACACTCAGGCACTTACTAAAGAGGTGATGTGGATGCGGGCGGCAGTATTGGGTGGTGGCCGTTTTGAGTGGCGGCAGTTGCGTCACCGCTGGCATTACTGCACAATGTGCCAGTACTGCCAATGGGCACCATATTTGCACACCCATTACTCTCTGCCCTCTTGTACTCTCTATGGCCCCTGTATGCCCTCTCTGCCCACTGCGTGCTCTATGTGTCTCCCTGCATGCTCTCTGTGCTCCCCATGCAATCTCTGTGCACCTCCTGTGCACTCTCTGTGGCCCCCGTGCACTCTGTGACCCCTCTGTGCACTCTGTGCCCCTCTTTTCGCTCTCTGTGCCCCCTGTGCACTCTTTGTGTCCCCCTGTGTGCCCTCTCTGAGCTCCCTCTGCCTCCTTGTGCACTCTCTGTGCCCCCACCCATGTGCTCTCTTTGCCCATCTGTGCACTCTCTGTGCCCCCTCTCTGCCTACCTGTGCACTCTCTGTGCCCCCTCTCTGCATCACACCCCCACCGACATCTTTGGACACTTACATGGGTGACAGAAGATGGACGTGGCATGACTAACTGGGCCTGCGCGCATCAGTTGCATGCGCAGTTAGTGTCCAAAGATGGTAGTGGTCTGACTAACTGTGCCAATGTCCGATTTGCTTCAAACATTCAGCAACAACAACCCCAAAAATAAGCCACGGTAATTAAAGACTATCTTTAGAGTAAAAGAATGGGGTGTCCTAGTAGTGGTGGTATTACCCCTCCCCTTTGAAATCATTGAGTTTATCTCCATATCTAGTCTGTGTTGGATTACATGAGGAGACAGAATAGGTGTGAGCACGCTTAGATCCACAGATCTAACTATGGTTAGTTCTTCAAGATATTTGGAACAACCTCCCCACTGATTTTCCTTCAAAAACTGTGCAAGTGTGCCTAAAAAAACTCTGCTTTACCTTGTCTTGAAGGCAAATATTGATTAAATGTACATTATATTTTATTCATGTGTTAACACTTCTATTTTTAAAAGCATTCTTACTTTTCACAATTTTTCCCACACATGCCTAAAACTTTTTCACCGTGCTGTATACTATAGGGCATATATATTATACAGTGTACAGTATAAGATGGCTTTTTAGCTGACAACAACCTTTCCCAACATTAAAATCCCATGCTCGCTCAGATCTTTCAAACATGCATGTTTATTTTAATCGGTGGAGGCATAACCTGCTGCCAGAGGTGTTTTATCTCCAGGCTTGTCTCCCGGGAGAACAACAGAATGGACTTATTGAAATCCAACCTGCCTAATCCTTCCTTTCCCTGACATCAAGGAACAGTTGTGATGTCCTCATAAACTTTAGATTATGTATGGCCAGCTCACATTCCATCTACCACAAAGCAAAGGGGTGGAGCACTGCCTAAATAGCAGGTCCAAGGTGTTTTGTTTTTGGCCATGTAAACCAAGGGTGAATGTATAGGAAATCACACCATTAACTGCTTGAAATGTATTATTTCATGTAATTATTAGGCTGGCTAGGTCTCTCAGACCCTTACATTTAGTTACATGTACATATAGTATTTAAAGACCTATTACAAACATAATTATTATGACATTGATATCCACTAATTTCACGGAGGTTCACTACTTTTAATGCGTCTTTTGTATGAATTAGCAGCACCTTCATGTACACAATATATTGCATATGTAATAGATAGCAGTGGCGTAACTTAAAGCTCAAGGGCCCCGATGCAAAAGCTAAAAAGGGGGCCCTAATTATTGCAAATCTTTAATAGCAATATTCTTTGTCTGTAAGTCCAAATGGACTTTTGGGCCCCCTAGGCTCCGGGGCCTGTGTGCAATTGCAACCCCTGCACCTGTTGTAGTTACACCCCTGATAGACAGACATCACATCTGGTCTTTTAAGATGACTCTCTAATTGACACCTAGTGTATGCATCTTAATTACATATATGTGTATAATAGTTCAATCACCAGCAGTAAAGGTCTTCTTTTCAGTTACCTGACTGAAAGAAATGAGCGTATCTCTGCGTGAAGGAGTTAATTCTGTACGAGAAATTACTCAGCGGCTTGAGACACATGACTTTGCAATCACCCTGGACCTTGGATGCAAGGAAATTAAGTTGGATTGTCGAGGCTTATCAAATGGACAGCACATAATAATGCTTTCTCAGCCAATGTGTTTTTTCTTAACCAGCGCAGCTATTTCTTTATACTGAACCTTACAGACAAGACTGTGCACAAACACCATCTGTAAAATGTGTCTCATCAAGCCTACAAATACAGCGCAAGCTCGCCTACACACTTTTCCTTTTTTTCTCAGAGCAGCATCACATACACTTTTCTACTTAAGTTCGGGTTTTTGCAAAACACTCAGCTCCCGAAAAGTCAACAGATTTGTTTGGACTTATAATGACACAGTGCTCATGTACACGGGTTATGGCTATTTTATAAAAAATGAACAGGCTTCTATTGTACTTTGGTTGTTTCCTGATTTTAATCAGAGGTATACACAGTTTTATATTTTATTTTTATATATTTTTTTTTTACAGCAATTTAACAGAAAAAGTCTAACATGGTATCAGATACTGTATCCAGTATATGGAGACATTCTCCCTAAAGAACATATCTTCTAAAGGCCCCATACATATTAAGTAGCTGTCAATCGAACAACTGACAGCTGTCTCTCCAGAATCTCCCCTCACACTCAGCAAAGCAGTCCTATGTTCTCTATTGGAGAATGGTCTGGCAGCAGCTTATCTACCACCCAAACAAGAGGATCAGAATTTAAATTCCAATGGCTGAAGCCTTCTTTCTCCCAAGATCATCTGTCTGGGTAATGGAGAATGGGGAGGCCCCCATATATATCATCCTAGTTGTCCAATGGCTATCATATACATTTGACTTATTTCAGTCGAACCCACCAATATCAAAGATTCAACTATTAACACATATGGGGTGCCGACCAACTGATGATCATAGAAGAGTTCGATCGCCGATATTGTTAAAGACGATATTATATGTACTATATGGCTTCCACCATATTGTATCTAAAGAAGCCATTTTTATTAGTTTATCATGTCTATTCTGACTAACTAGCTCTGTTTTGTTCAGTGAAGATGAGCACAATTCAGCACATTCTTGCCTTTGTCCTTGTTTTCTAGATAAGACCACCAAGCTATATGTAAGCCGATTATGGACTGCAATCTTTTTGTTCTTCCAGAGATCACACAACAGTAAATATATCTGTTGGCAGCTTTCTCATAGTGAACATAGGCGCACCCTGCCGATCAAGCACTGTGTATGGGAGAAGGTTGTCGCCCAACAATTGGCTGAAGCATTGTGTAGTCAACAGCCATCTAATGTCAGCCACCTTGATGCATATGAGGGTCTTAAGGCTATGTACTAGGGCACATGATGGAGGCCGCTTCAAATCATTTGAAGTCTTTCAGTAAAGACCAGATTATAGCTCTTTGCACAAGTCCTTACACAGATTGTTCTTGCCAATAGTAATATTGCTAACCAGCATGTTCTGTAATGTCATAGACTTTTCATTGGATTGACTTCTGGAATTTGACTTGGCCATTGTATAAAAAGTCATCTTTTTGTTGCCCAGTTCCTGCTGTGTTCCTTTGGCCTAATGTTTAGGATCGCTGTGCTGTTGAAAGGTGAACTTTCTTCTATGCTTTGTTTTGATGTAGCAGTCTAAACAACCAGGTATTGCAATATCATGATCCTTCAGTATCTCAGATCAATGTATCTACCCTCCAATAATGTAAGATGCCTGGGGATAAAATACACTGCATAAAATAATAGGTAAACCTTTAGTGTTAGGACGGTGTTAGGCTACTTTCACATAACGATTTTTAGGGAGCCGATGCTGTCCGATATAAATCGGACAGCATCGGCTCCCTTCTGATGCCTGGAATCGGATGCCAAATAGGCTTCCATTCCGGCATTAAACCGTAGCCTCCGGACTAGGAAAAAAAGAAAAAAAAAAAAGCTTATGCTCACCTCCCCCCGAGCCCCCGCCGTCTCCCGCCGTCTTCCTGCAAGCTCCCGTGGCTCCCGCAGGCTCCCGGTATCTGCAAAAGTCTTCTACTGCAGTTCAGGACTGCGGTGATGTCCAGTCACGTGACACCAGGTTACACCATGGTTAACCTGCGGTCACGTGACTGTGACATCACCGCAGGTCCTATCTGCAGTAGAAGACCTCTGCAGATACCGGGAGCCTGCGGGAGCCACCGGGAGCCTGCAGGAAAACGGAAAACGGCGGGGCTCGGGGTGAGGTGAGCATAAACTTTTTTTATTTTTTTTAACCCCTGCCTTCCTGTTTGGAGAAGTGTTTACTACATGTATACAATATCGGGTCCGAGGAGACATCAGATGTTTCCTCGGACCCTTCTCCATAGGGCCCCATGTTAAATTGATCGGGTCGGATCGGATGTCACTAAATGCCATCCGACTTGGTCCGATCCGATTCTGTCAGATTTTAATTTTCGGTGCAAAAATCGGAGCATGCTCCGATTTTTGCACCGATAAAAAAATCGGACAGAATCGGATCGGACCAAATCGGATGGCATTTAGTGCACATCCGATTCGGTCCGATGCCCATAGGGCTGCATGGGGCCAAATTCGGATCCGATGCTGTCCGATTTTTATCGGACAGCATCGGAAATCCAAATATCGTTATGTGAAAGCACCTTATCCAGGCTTTTGATTTTGTTGACTGTTGCACCTTCTCTCCAGTGTCAAACACTGAATTCTGCAGCTCCTTCAAAGTGATTGTTAGCTTCTATGTGTTTCCTTCTTGTCTTCTTCTTCCTCTGATTTATTAGTTTTTTCATAGCTTTATATAATTATGATCAGTTTGAAATACTTTTGCTTGTTATCAACATCTGGAAAATAACATCTGGTTATGCATTAAATGTTTCTACTACAGGGATTTATACATTTTTCTTCCAGCAATTATCCTTCAAATAAAAAATGTAAATAAATATAAATATTGAAAATGTAAGTAAATTATTGCCAATGTCTACAAATGCAGTAGTGGTGCCTCCATGGACTTGGGTTTGTGATTGTTGACTTTCCAGACCTTAGTGATACTAGATACAGAGTTATCAATTTGTATCATATGACCCAATTCAGCATCTGGGCCCAAACTGCAGCTATTTCTGCTCGGGTTTCCAGAAACATATGCAGCTACACCTGGATGCCCGTGGTTCTGCTGAACAAAATCTAAAACTACTGTAAAATCCTCTGAAGATCTAAATTCAGTTCAGTAGAACCACACAATTTTTACATCTGTATTATGAGTTTTATGCAGGAGAAGCCCTAAGAAGCCATAAATATGATTGTAGTTCAGAGAATGTAACCAGTGAAGCAATCATAGTGATCAGCGCAGCAGCTCATAGCGCCAGTCATCCAGTTAGGTACTCAGAAACAAGACGCTCAATGACAGAATTAATGAATATCATTTGAGCCTGTTAAAGTAATTAGAAGATATTCCTGTACATAAATCAGTGGTAGCGATAATATATATGTGGCAAGAATATACTAATAGTCACTTGGTTTGTGTTAGGCTATGTGCCCACACAAAAAAAAGTGATCCGTTTGTGGTCTGGAAAATTCTGCATGAAAACCTTATCAGGTTTTAAAAAAAAAGCAGCGCAAACATATTGCATTTGTGCTGTGTTTGTGCACATTACAAACTCAGCACAAATAAGGGGACAACACCAGAACAGACAGACGCACACACTTTATTACCCTCACCGGTGATCCCATCGGTGACCAGTGATTTTTTTCTTTACTCGCATGGGTATGGTACTTCCATTACCTTGGTGACACGCCCCACCAGGGCAGTGGGGTACTCGGAACGGGGCGGACAGTTCTTTGGGGAGGTCACGGGGCCATGACCCTACTCCGTGGCACTGGCCGTTTCATAAAATGGGCGATAATTTAGATGGGATTGAGTCGTGACGCCACCTGTGGTATTCGGCAAGGGATCGCCGACGCTGTGGTTCAGGACCACTGGGGCAGTTGGTGACGCAGCAGAGATGGTACAGCTCCCCACGGGTGGAGCATGACCCCAGGATGACTGGTACAGTTTATGAAGGGGTAGTGAACATTGGGGAGCAAGACTAAGGGGTGGAAAATTACCGGATGACCACAGGGATGGTGGTTTCCTTTACCTTTTACTTGGTAGTTGATGGTACAGACCTGGACACTGTAACAGGAGGTAATGGAGATCTGGGCAGCCTGGAAGCAATTGGGATCCACCACGCCAGATGGGTTTGGAGGCCTTCCTTCTGCGCTGTCCTCTTTGGTCCCTGCTGCTAAAGCTATGCTGCAACCCTCTTCCTGCGTGCTGGTTTCTCACCTGTATGGCAGGCAGCTTGAGCCTTTTACAGGAGTCACTTCTCTGTTGACGGCGTCGGGCTCTAAGATGCTGCTGTGCCGCCGGGTGTTGGTGTGGCCAGGAGACTTGCAATCTCCTGCCCCTGGATTTAGCTGCCGGATTTCAGTATCCATACAACCACAGACTCCGGTGTCCGGTTTCTAGCGCTCAGCTCTGGGGTGAGCTCAGTCACAGCTCCACTCCCAAGACTCTCCTCGACTTTCTTCCCTCTCACTCACTCTCCACTGCCCTGGGATGAGCTTCTCAGTGGCTCCAGTCCCTAGGACGTCTCTCTGACTTTCTCCTTCCTGAGGTTCTCCCTAACTCCTCCTCCGGGCCACAATTTATAGGCAGCTCCCCTGAATCCGGGTGCAGAGCTCTCCCTTCTGGCCTGGAGTCAGGAAAAGTGTTGGATGCTGGTGCTACCTAGTGTGAGGACCCCTTCATGCTTCCAGGCATGACATCACCCCCTGTGAGGGACGCAATGCCACTGTGGCAATCGGATTCCTTGGTGCCACACTTGCATCATGTGACTCAGGCTGAGTTACATGGGGCACAGGTCCTGTAAGTCACTTCAGGCTGGTCTTACCAGTGCACTGCTATGATGGTCTCCTCTTTTGTGGGAGACTTGTAACTGATTTGGGACCTCTATCTCATTCCTTTATTGAGACTTGATTTTAAATGTGCTTCTTTCATTTGGCAGTTCAGGAGTTAATGTCAGCTTTCTGCTGCTAGCAGACTCTTTAGCTTCCTTACCAGGTGTGGATACTTTGTGATTACTCCCATCCCCTCTATACGGTCACATGGTTCCAGCATGCTTTGCTGAAGACTGAACATTACAAACTTCCTGAGGAAAAGGAGGTTCTCTGGAGAACTGACTACTTCTAAGCCAAGGAGCTAGGCAGAAGGCGTGACGCTGCCTCATTATTCCCCTGTCTGTCTCCCCTTTTGTCTTCTTTATTGCAATGGTTAGGACTAGTGTTCCCGCCAGCCATTCCCTATTGAGAGCTAACATCAGGGCCAGCGAGGACCTAGGTATCCTGTTCGGAGATAAGTTGAAAGAATTTGTATAGAGATGGTAGGGTTATCAGGGCACAGGTGAGTGCAAGGGTCACTTCTTCCCCGTTCCCTATGAGCAGGGCCCTCCAATGTATTTGTCTCCCTGGTGTCTCCCCGTCTGTTGTTTGGTGTTGTGCACCAGACATCGTTGGTCCAGGCGCCACGGTCACGTATGGTAGCCGTACATTCCCCTTAGTCTAGCGTGACATGCGTGGAAGGAAGAAATCACCGGAACTCACCGTGGGACCTCCGGTCAGAGTGAGTATTGGAGCGTTTTTGCTTCAAAACCGGATCAATTTTAGGACATGCTACTCCTTATCTTGATCAGGTTTTTGCAACGAAACCTGATCAGGAAAAAACGCAGAAGTTGGCACAGCATTTCAGAATTCTCGTAGACTTTGCTGGCATAACAAAAATATCTCAAGTTTTGGTGCAAAAATGCAGCACAAAAAATGGATCACAAAAGCCCAGTGTGAACATAGCCTTTATAAACTGTTTTTTTTTGTAGCTTTTTACATTAGTGTACACCACTGAAATTATTGGCAAACAGAGGGAAGGGGTAGGGGAGAACATAGGGTAAAGAATGTGAATTAACTATAACTTTCATTTACATTATTTAAAGTATTGTGCCCATTATAAAAATCTACCTATTTCCCGGTAATAAGCCCAGGCATATATTATTGGCCAGTGCTGTTAAACGCTCACCATAATTCTTATTACTGTCTAACTGTGGTCCAATATTGCGTCCTGACACGAAAAGGGCAGAAATTAATCAAAACACCAGAGGGAATGTAGCCAAAGTATCCTTAGTTAATCTCATGGGCTTCCAATTAAGACTTATAAGAGGTATAATTATAAGTCAAATCAATATAATTAGCATGTTTCAGGTTGTGGAACACTTGTACTATATCATGCCACCCAGAGTATTTAGAGAGAGTGGATTCAGGCATGTATTGTATCCCAGCCGATTGTTAACATGTGCTGAGGTCAGCACTGCAGACAGGTAGTATTAATCCCACGTATCTCGTGATTGAACACCGTCAGCTTTCCACATGGATGCTGCAATGCTTAGTTTCCTCTGTGCTTGTCTGGGGTTAGAATACTAACCATGCAGCTGGTTCAACAGGGCCAGTAAGTAGCTTGCCGTCACTCTATTAAGGTAGCCTGTTCCACAGAAATGGTGTAGAGATGTGGCAATACAGGGTGGGCCATTTATATGGAAGCACCTAAATAAAATGGGAATGGTTGGTGATCTCAACTTCCTGTTTGTGGCACATTAGTATAAAGGAGAGGGAAAACTTTTCCAGATGGGTGGTGACCATGGCGGCCATTTTGAAGTCTGCCATTTTGGATCCAACTTTATATTTTTTTCAATGGGAAGAGATTCATATGACACAAGCTTATTGAGAATTTTATAACAAAAACAATGGTGTGCACACCAATTTTTCATATGAAATTCTCAATAAGTTTGATGTGTCACATGATCCTCTTCCCATTGAAAAAAATACAGTTGGATCCAAAATGGCAGACTTCAAAATGGCTGACATGGCTGACATGGTCTGGAAAAGTTTTCCCCCTCGCATGTACTAATGTGCCACAAACAGGAAGTTGATATCACCAACCATTCCCATTTTACTTAGGTGCATCCATATAAATGGTCCACCCTGTAGCTGGTGGCTAGCTGTCCCTCTATTTTAGTTTTGCTATGCAACATGTCGCTGCTGTGGTTCCCCTATGGCAAGGCGCCACAGGGAGGTACTGCACCCCAAATAGAAGGTGTAGTGCCTCCGTAGTCACAGATGAGGGAGGAAAAATACAGAGCCTGCACCTAAACCCACACAACAGGACACCTCAGCACAGAGGACTGGTATTTAGTAGGTCCCAGGGGGTGGAACCTAGAAGAGTGGGGAAGTGAGAGTTTACACAAGTCAGGAGACGGTGTGAAAAGAGCAGCAGAGGCAGACATAGGGGACCCTGTGGCTGTTATAGGAGGGCACCCCTTAGGAGAGGGGTGAACCAGACGTGGGCCACTCCAGGACTGGTCGGAGCCAGTTGGAGACCCAGGTCACCACCGGCACACCAAAGCTGAGGCGGTTGTAACAGTTTATCCTTGACCGCAGACCGTCAGGCTGTGGGCCTAATAAGTAGGAGCCGCAACACAACAGGACTAAATCCCCATCTCTGTCCCAAATTGGGTCCAAGACACTAACAAGGGAAGGACTAAATTCCGGAGGCAAGAGGATTATCGTGCTGTCGCTCCCGTCCGTACCGGAAAGGGGTCAGAAGTACCTTTTAGTAACAGACCTGGGGACCGGCGAACGGGCTCTTTAGTGTGGTTGACAGAAGAGCTACAGCAAAACAACTAAAAAACTATAAGAACACGTCTGACAGACTCTGTAAAAAATCCTGAATCCGTGGCTACCAACCCCGTTAAAACATACGGTACTGTGTACGTTCACATCTGCCCCGGTACCAGTAAAGAACTGTTTGAGCTAATCTGGACTCTGTCTCAGTTATTCGTCGCCAGGAGAGACCTCTACAGCATCACAGAGGTGAGGACTACTACTCCCATCTTCCACCCCGCTGCCCTAAGGTAAAGCTCCACCTGTGGAGAGCTGTACTACCAAAGCTGCATTCACATCAGCTCAGCGGCCGGCCGCAGAGCTGGTAACCCTATTACCAGGTACCACAGGTGGCGTCACATTACAAATCCCCCATCATCATCACCCCACCCCGCCATTGAGGGTCCAGGGCACGGAACCGGGAACCGACCAGCCGTGATCCCCACTGAAGTAACTACCTGTCCCCGTATCCGAGTACACCCTACCCTGTCAACCGACTCACTGCTCCCAATCCGCGTTCCAATGGGAATAAAGGCTGTTTCTAAGGGCAAGAATGTAATAACACTCAACATTTGAAATTTACTATGGAGAAACTTTGGAAGTCTCTAGCAGGAAAGTATAGAATGCCTGGAATTTTTGTGCATCACTAAAATCTCAAATTAGACAGGGACTCTCTCTTTATATGATTAATATTGACTTCATTGCTACCCAAATAGGAGGCACTAGAGTGCAAGCCCTGTTCCTCTCTGAAGAACTATTTGCATATTTAAATTCCCAGAGGAACATTTAATAGTTTAAGTTTTCTTACGCCAACATGGCACTCTGCACAAAGAGAAACATTCTTTCTTAGGCGAGAAGCCTCTGATTTGGGACTATCTAAATGTACGTTTTTGCAGTTGTGTTTTTCCTGCCAAGAAATGCAGAAATAGTACAAAACGTTTTGCAATTAAAGATTGAAGGTGACATACGCTTATGACTTGCCCCGGCGGGGTCAGTGGGGTGCTTGGAATCGGGCCCTCTCGACGTCATCAGGGCTGCAGGATGTCACGGTGGTGTGACCTGGTCCGTGGTCCCCTCGTCAGGCGATCAGTAAAAAGGGGAAGTTAAAAAAGGGATGAAAAGAAAAATAAAGAGTTTGTGTCATGACACCACCCGTGGAATGCGGCCGGTGGGATCTTTGGGGATGATGGGAGTAGCAGCTGTAATTGTTTGGCTCTCCACGGAAAGAGCGGGTCCCCAAGGCAATCGTATAGTCTATGGAGGTGACAGGTTCATTGGGGGTGCAGGACCGACAGACACAGGCTAACAGTCTCCTTTACCTTTACTGAAGAAAGTAGCAGGTTTGTCCAGGACACTGTCCACAAGCGGTATTAGGGGTCCGGAGCTTGAAAGCAAGTCGAGGTTCTCCATAACTGGCGAGTTCTGAGGCCTGCTCACTTCGCTACTCTCTGTGGGCCCTGGCTGCTTGAAGCTATGCTGCGACCCTCTCCTCTCTCGTTCTGTACTGGCCCATATGACAGGCGGCTTGAGCTCTTTTTAAGTTACTCTCTTCTGACTGCATCTCCCTGAAATCTTTAGTGTGGCTGTGTCTCCTGGCGTTTTGGTGGGCGAGCAACTTGGAATCACCCGCCCTCCGGTGTTGGATGCTGGGCATAAAGTCCCTTGCGACCTCGAACTCCAGTGTCCATCCTGGCTCAGTGCTGGGGCGAGCTGGCACTGGCTCCACTCCCTACACCTACTTTTCCACATCCTCAGACTCTCACCTGCAGGTCCCTCACACTAGCTAGTCAGTATCCTCGGATGAGCCTGACACGGCTCCCGACCGCAGAATGTCTTCTACAGTCCTCCTAGGAACTAAACTGCCTAACCCCGCCCCCAGACCAGAATTTATAGAGGACCTGCCCTGAACTCGGGTTTTAGAGCTCCCCCTTCTCGCCTGGAGTTGGGAAGGTGTTGTGTGTGTGTGTGTTTCACTTAATGTTGGTACCTTCTCTTGTTTCCAAGCACAGAATTGTGGCAACCGGACCCTGGGGCGCCACACTTACAGTCCTTCCATAGGTATACTTCTGCTGCAACCTAAAAACAAAAGTCCTTTTCAGGTCTATATATTTTTTTTCTTATTAATACTTGAAAGTTTGCAGACATATATTATATACAGGGCCGGCGTCAGCACCCGGCGCACCCGGGCAAATGCCGGGGCCTCGACGCTGAGGGGGGCCCATTGGGCCCCTGAGCACCCCCACATGCCATACTAGGGGGCCCCTGACCACTTCCCCTACACGCCATCCTCGGGCCCCCTTACTGCTGCCTAGCCCCCTTAGCACTGCCTCCCCCCTCTCTCCATTACCGGCGGCTAAATTGATCTCCGCCTGTCATGTAGTGTGACTGTGTGACGCTGCAGCCGGCGCCGCTCTATTTCCTGTATCGCCAGCTCAGCAGCGTCACACTACATGACAGGCTGCGATCAGCGCGACTGCCCGCCGGTAATGGAGAGAGGGGGGTGGCAGCGCTAAGAGGACGAGGCAGTGGTAAAGGGGCCCCGAGGATGGTGTGGGGGGGAAGCGGTCAGGGGCCCCATGGTATTACATGTGGGGGCGCTCAGGGGCCCATAGGCCCCAAGGATGAGTGTGGGGGCATATCTCATGGCCCCCCCCCCAGGATGAGTGTGTGGGGGCAGCTCTCATGGGACCACCCCTCCCCAAGGATGAGTATGGGGGCAGCTCTCAGGGGCCCCCAAGGCTGAAGTGTGTGGGCGCAGCGCTCAGGGCCCCCTGAGGGTGAGGACGGTGAAGGGCAGCGCTCAGGGTCCCCTGAGGATGAGGTGGGGTGGGAAGGCAGCGCTCAGGGGGCCCCCAGGAGTGGGGTGGGGTGCAGCGCTCAGGGGGCCCTGTCAGAGGCAAATTAAACCCATGGGGGAGACAGGCACAAGGGGAGACAGCGTGCTAGGGGGAGACATGCACAAGGGGAGACAGCGTGCTAGGGGGAGACAGCACGCAGGGGAGAGACAGCACGCAGGGAGAGACATCACGCAGGGGAGGAGACAGCACGCAGGGGAGGAGACAGCACGCAGGGGGGGAGACCGTGCAGGGGAGAGACAGCGTGCAGGGGAGAGACAGCGTGCAGGGGAGAGACAGCGTACAGGAGAGAGACAGCGTGCAGGGGGGAGACAGCATGCAGGGGAGAGACAGGGGCAGGGGGGAGACAGCGTGCAGGGGAGAGACAGCGTGCAGAGGGAGACAGAGAGCAGGGGGAGACAGAGTGCAGGGGGGAGACTGCATGCAGGGGGAGACAGCGCGCAGGGGGGAGAGCGTGCAGGGGGAGACAGCGTGCAGGGGGGAGACAGCATGCAGAGGGGAGACAGGCGCAGGTGGAGACACAGCTTACAGGGGGGGGACAGGCGCAGGGGAAAATAGCATGCAGGGGGAGACAGGTGCAGTGGAGAGACACAGCACATAGGGGGGAGATAGGCGTGCAGGGGGAGATAGGTGCGCAGGGGTGGACACAGTGCAGAGGTAGGAGACAGGTGTAAGGGAGAGACACAGTGCACAGGGAGGGGAAGAAGCACAGGCAAGACACAGGCCCAAGGGAGATGGAGAGACAGCGCACAGGGGAGAGAGACTGCACAGAGAGAGGAGGGACCGCACAAGGGGAGAGACTGCGCACAGTATGGGAGAGACAGAGAATGGGGAGAGACCGTATGGTAGGGATTAAATTTGCGAAGGATATATAATATATATATATATATATATATATATATATATATATATTTATACACATACAAGCACAGTATATATGTAGATATACTTATATTTAAATATATATATATAATCTATCAACATATATACTGTGTATGTGTATATATATATATATATATTTATATATATATATTATATACAGCATCATGTGCTAAAGGGGCCCACTGAGACTTTTTCGCCCGGGGCCCACAAAAACCTGGAGCCGGCCCTGATTATATACCTAATTTAAAATGTGCAAGGAGTGCATTAAGGTACAGGAAATGAAAGTTTTGCTAAAGATGTACACAGAGGCCAAGTCCGTGGGCCAGCTGAAACTGTGCCTACTGCAGAAACACAACAAACATGTTTCATCCATGAAACCTAGCTTCCTGTCCCACTTTGCAAGGGCCATTGGACACCACTCTTGAAGCCTTAATAGTGTGAACAGATGGTTTGTTTAAGGGGCAGATAATGTTTCCAGTATGTTTCCCAACATTACCCAGTTTTCTATACAGTCCAGTCTCACCAGCCAAGAGTATGGACCACATAATGTTCACTCTAATCTTAATTCCTCTCATCATGGTGAGTTCGAGGAGACAACTGATCCCACATTTGGACAATCCGCAGTGCTCTTTTCATTTCCATTTATTTCTGCTGGCCTCTCTCCCTGCATGTTTCACGATAGACATGAGCAGATTGTGTATAGTGATGCCCAAATATCTGAGCACCCATGGTCACAAGAAGATGATGGTGAGGAATGGCAATTAGTGTCTCAAGAAGAAGATGATGATAAGACAGAGTTGCCAGCCAGCAAGTGATATTGTTAAAGAAGACCTGTCACCAACCATACATGGTGATCTAATTACAGCACTGAGTGCAGCATGTCTGCTGCATTCAGGCAAGGGGTCCCCCAGCCCTTGAGCCCCCTTGTACCCTGAGATAATACACTTTGAAAACTTACATAGTGGAGCCAAATAGGAGGTGGCTTGTGTCTGGAGCCAAAGGGCAGTTTCACACCTCCTGTATGTTTAATCCGCCACCGCCGCCTCCCTGATGCCAATCATTATCTCCCTCGCCTGCTGCATAGTACACAGAGCTTATTGCAGTGCTGGCCGCTTTACCCAGCCTCCTGCTGTGACATCACCGCCTTTCCCCGCCCTGCTCCATGTTAACCATGGAGCAGGGCAGATATAAGCGGTGATGTCACCGCAGGAGGCGGGGCAAAGCGGCCAGCACTGCAATAAGCTCTGTGTACTATGCAACAGGCGAGGGAGATAATGATTGGCATCAGGGAGGCGGCGGTGGGCGGATTAAACATACAGGGGGTGTGAAACTGCCCTTTGACTCCAGCCACAAGCCACCTCCTATCTGGCTCCACTACATAAGTTTTCAAAGTCTATTATCTCAGGGTACAGGGGAACTCAAAGGCTGGGGGGCTGGGAGACTCCTTGCCTGAATGCAGCAGACATGCTGCATTCAGTGCTGTAATTAGATCACCATGTATGGTTGATGACAGGTCCTGTTTAAGTCAATATGTGAGGAGGACCAGAGTACTGAAGTAGAAGAAGAGGTGGTGAACAGTGGGAAGGTGTCATGCAGAGCGAGGACATCAATGTAGAGTGGAATTAATCCACAGCACCGCAACAGGCAGGAAAAGACAGTGGGGTGGCCATAGAGAGAAGGCAGGCAACTGTTCCCCATAGCACCCACATGTGGCACCTTCCCAGGCCAAGGGTTAGGTGTTCCCCAGTCTGTCGCTTTTTTAAGAAAGTACAAAATATAAAATTCATTTGCAACCTGTGCCATACCAAGATCAACAGGGGCCTGACCACTACCAGCCTGACCATCACCAGCATGCTAAGGCACATATCATCAAAGCACCTCACTAAGTGGTCCAATGCCTGGATTCACAATCAGTGTCTCCAGGTGACCCCACTCCCTCTATGCTATATGCTTGCTAAACCCCTGTCCAGGACACAAGCATGGATTCCTCTCACCCTGCATCTATCGGTGCACATTCGCAAGCACCATCAGCAACCATATCCAATTCTTTGTCCCAGAGCAGTGTTCAGCTGTCCCTTCCCTAGGCCTAGGAATGCAGATGTAAATACCCAGCCACCCATTCACAGGCCCAAACACTAAACGAGCATATTTCCCATCTTTCTGACTGTTCTTTCAGTGTAACGTTCGCTGGCTCCACTTCCTCTCCTCTTCCTCTCACTATTGGGGTCCCTTAGGGTTCAGTCTTTGGCCCTCTTCTCTCTCTCTCTACACGGCCCCAATTGGACACACCATCAGCAGATTTGGCTTCCAGTACCATCTCTATGCTGATGCCACACAATTATACACTTCAGCCCCTGACCTTACCCCTGCGGTATAAAAGAACGCCAATAACTGTCTAGCTGCAGTTTCCAACATCATGTCTGCTCTCTATTTGAAACTCAACCTTTCCAAAACTGAACTTCTTCTGCTCCTGCCCTCCACTAACCTCCCTAAACCTGACATCTCTCTCAGGCTCGCTGTCTGGGTGTTATGTTTGACACCGATCTCTCCTTCACCCTCTACACACAATCTCTCGACCACTCTTTTAGCTTGCACCTGAAGAACATCTCTAGAGTCAGCCCTTTCTTACCATTGAAACAAGAAAAACCTTCACCTTGGCCATAATCCATTCCCGACTTGACTACTTCAATTCTCTACTAATTGGCCTCCCCCTCTCTATACTTTACCCTCTCCAGTCCATCCTTAATGCAGCAGCCAGGATCACCCATCTGGCCAATCATTACTCAGATGCCTCCGCTCTGTGCCAGTCACTGCACTGGCTGCCCGTACACTACAGGATCCAATTCAAATTGCTTGTTCTCACCCACAAGGCTCTTCATGGTGCAGCACCTCCTTACATCTCCTCCCTCATCTCTGTCTATCACCCCACTCGTTCTCTACGTTCTACAAATGACCTTCGACTAACATCTGCACTAATCCGATCCTCCCACTCCTGGCTCCAAGACTTCTCCCCAGCTGCACCAATTCTCTGAAATGCTGTACCTCAATAAATCAAGACTATCCACAACTTGCATAGCTTCAGATGCTCCCTAAAAACACATATTTTTAAGGCGGTGTCTGGAGTCTCTTGAACTTCGAGGTGTAGGATCCTTCAAAGGCTTGCTGTGGTGCATAAACCTACTATTCGGGCACCCCTAAACAGTGCTCACAAGCAGAAAAAGTCGCAGTGGGTCCAGATATACATGAAGACTAATTTTCAAACAGTCTTGTTTACTGATGAGTGCCGAGCAACCCTGAATGATCCAGATGAATAGAGTAGTGGATGGTTGGTGGATGCCACCATGTCCCAACAAGGCTGCGACGTCAGCAAGGAGGTGGAGGAGTCATGTTTTGGGCTGGAATCATTGGGAAACAGCTGGTAGGCCCCTTTAAGGTTCCTGAAGGTGTGAAAATGACCTCTGCAACGTATATAGAGTTTCCAACTGAGAACTTTCTTCCATGGTACAAAAAGCAAAATCGTGCCTTTAGGAGCAAAATCATCCTCATGCATGTCAATGCACCATCTCATGCTACAAAGAATACCTCTGTGCCATTGGCTGCTATGGGCATAAAAGGAGATAAACTCATGGAGTGGCCACCATCTTCCCCTGACCTCAACCCTATAGAGAACCTTAGGAGTATAATCAAGCAAAAGATCTATGAGGGTGGGAGGCAGTACACATCAAAACAGCAGCTCTGGGAAGCTATTCTGACATCATCCAAAGAAATACAAGCAGAAACTCTTCAGAAACTCACAATATCATTGGATGCAAGAATTGCGAAGGTGATATCAAAGAAGGGTTCCTATGTTAACATGTAACTTGGCCTGTTAGGATGTTTTGGAGTTAAATAGCTTTTTATTTCAGTGAATCTGACCTCCTAATGCTGCAAATTCAACAAATGAGCATTTTCAGTTCTTTCAAAGATATCAAATGTTTACAAACTCTACTGTGTGTAACAATTTGGAACAGTGCTTTTAGAGTTTTTTTAATTTTGAAAATTATACTGTTATCATAGGGAGATTTCTTCAATAAAATTTGATGTATACTCTAAGGGGTGATGACTTATTACACTGACTGTCATTTGCACCAACCATTTAGAAAAATCAGAGAAAAAGAACATTTGCATAATAATTTGGAACACAGTGTAATTTTGATGGTAACAAACTCAAATTAATTGAAAACCGATTAAAGACATCCATGAAGCAGGAATGACTTGTAAATGTGGCTATTATGAGCATGGAGTCAGATATACTGCGTGAATTGGACTTTAGTGACATCATTAGTGATTTTGCAACACAAAAATCAAGGAAAGTGCCTGGATTGTAAAAAAAATAATGATTTTACCTGAAGTACTGTGCGCAAATGATTTTTGTAAATAAACTTGCGTTTGTTTCATTTTGTGTTTTTGCATTACATATTACATACACTTTGAAAAATGGGCCTCCCTCCAAAATGGGCCCCGGGCCACCCACCTCTTAAATCTGGCCCTGGCCAGTGCCCGTGGTCATATGATGACTATGAAAAAAGTGTCGGAGCGGTGTAAATGTACAGTCACACGCAGCGATATGGCTTCCATATCGCTGGCGATTTGACGTGAGCGCGCACGTTGCGGCCACTTTTTTCACATCGCCGTGGAGCTGTCACATGTAGCGACTTGGCGAGCGCTCTCCAGCAATCCTGTGTTCTGGAAATCGCCTGGTGCACACCGGAATTTCCCTTTCCCACCTCGTCACGCCCCACACCACCACCTCATCAGCAATGTCGGCGTAGAGTGTGAGTACAGCGAGGAGACTTGAGGGACTGCACAAGTTAAGGCGCAACAGAGTTGTGTGCCTTTCTGGGATGCCGTAACGTCATCTCAATACATGAAGAAGGAACCGCAGGGTGACGGACGTGCGTGACAAATGGAGGACATACATGCGTTACAATTTCCTTTCTGGTAACATATGCTTTGTGATTTGTGTATGGTGAACATGTTGCTTTTCACATTTCAGCCAACAGCAATAGCAGTTGGCTTAGCACACATATATTTCTGTGTATGTTTGCATACACCAATGTACATTTTCGGCCTTTTTACATTTCATCCGGACGGCCAATCAGCATACACACGGTATCACTATTATACGGTACTCCATGACGCTCGTACTTTGCCTTTCAACACACTTGTGAAGAAGAAGAAGAAGATGAGTCTGGTGAAGAACACAAACATCATAAAATATGGTGCCTTAGCCATGGCCAGCCAATAGAAAAGCAGGAGTGGCCACCAATCGTGGCACACCGGGCGCGCCGAACAGAACGCTCAGGCACGCCTCTGGAATTGCTTCCAGATGGTCTGAGCTCATTCTGCACAGAAATTGCCTGGTGATTATCACCTGATTTTACTGCAGTGCAGGGTGATCAGGCGACGCTCCACCGACGATTTGTCGCCGTTAAATTGCCCTGTCTCATGCCACTATGCACAGGCGATCAGGTTTCCACATCGCCAAATTATGGAATTGCCAACAAAATGGCTGGCGATATTGCCGCATGTGATGGTACCTATAGAGTCTCCACAGTGGTGGCAGCCATGTTTATGGTTAAAGGTGAATTTTCATTTGTGCAGGTGGTGCTGGTTCTACACGTAATAATGACGCAAATCACCACAGAATAGCAAAACACTTTGTTTCTGTTTTCTCTACCCCCAAGTGCTTCTCCAGGAGACTAGAAGCCTCCCTGTTCTCCGGTCTTCAATGCTGGGCTGACTGGACCCATGCAGTCTCGGACTCCGGTGTCCGAGCTGTCGACATAGGTCTTCTGGGGCGAACCGGTTCAACTCCGTTACCCCTGGCTAACTCACTTCGCCTCTGACCCACACTCTTCGGTCCCTCACACTGGCTAGGCTTTCCCTCTGGCACGGGCCTAGCGCAGCTCCGTTCACCAGGTGTCTTCCTCAGTACTACTATGTACTGAACTACCTAACTCCTCCCCCAGGCCTGAATTTATAGGGGACCTTGCCTGAAGTAGGCAAATATAGCTCCCCCTTCAGGTCTCGGGTGGAGGGTGTTGTGTGTAAGATTACCTGATGTGGAAATCCTTCCCTGCTCCAGGTGTTCCCAGTGGCAACCGAACTGTGGAGTGGGGTGCCACACCCAACATCAGGGTAACACCAACCCCCCTGCCTTGATCTCTACCAAGGTCTCTATAAGAAGGGTAAATCTTACCCCTGAACTAATTGAACCATCTATAACTAACCTATACTGTATTCTAATTTTTCTCTGCTATCTTCTTTTCCTTTTCACTCCTTTTCCCTTCTCCTCTTCAACTATACCACTTCTTTTATTTTTCCCTTCTACCCTCTTTTCCTCTTCCTTTTCCTCCTCCTCTCATTGACACTCTCACCTTACCACAGAATAACAGAACACTTTGTTTCTCTTTTCTCTAGCCCCAATCACTAATCCGCACCTCACATTATTCTACCAGCAAAATATGCTAAACAGTCAAAAGTTTCATGACAATCGTTTTTTATTTTAGTTGTATTAATTTTGATTGTATAGATCCATTCTTTGAAGAAGGTTCATGTGAGCTGAAACGTTGAATGAATGTCTTCACTTACCACAGTTTAAAAAAAACCTCAAAAGGGTTCCTTACTCCAGTTTTTCTTGAAAGTGTGCGAGGGTTAAATTTCATGTTTCATATAAATATTTTTCCCCTTGAGCACCTAATAGTGGTTGAGCTAGACTATATCCTTATTGTATAATCCGTTCTTCAAACTCCACCCAACCCAAAAGCTCTACTCAGATGTCTGGTGGTGATCATTCATGTAACTTTATTTCTATCCCCCTTTTCCTCAAGATGCCTGGACCATCACTGTAATAAGCCCCTGCACTTTGTGTAACCCCATCCCGTTGCAGATCGTAAGCTCTTTTGAGCAGGGTCACCTTTATTTTTGCTTTAATTATGGTATTGTACTTTTTACATTGATTCTATGCTTATTGTATTGTATCTAATTACTGTATTGTATTTTTACACTGTTTCTCTGCTTTAAGTATTGTACTTTTACATTGACTTTCAGCGTAGTGTATTTTTTTATTCTGTACTTTAATTACATACTGTAATGTATATTTTTTATTGTTACCTATGACCGCTTGTAAACAAACCACTGTATTGTAAAGCGCTGCAGAAAATGTTGGCGCTATATAAATATTTATTTTTATTATTTCCAGACTGCTTGCCATGGAAATGTTGCCGTTTAAGATTGTGGACACTGAGGCTTTCTGCAACCTTATGATGGTGGCCATTCCTCAGTAATTGGTCCCCAGCCGCCACTATTTTTCCTCATGTGCCGTCAGCAACTTTTCCCAGCATGTGTCCCATAACATCCCCCATGCCCTGAGCAATGCAGTTACAGGGAAAGTCTACCTAACGACAGACACGTGGACAAGTGCTTGTGGCCAGGGGCACTCAGTTTCCTTGACGGCACAATGGGTGAACTTTGTGGAGGCTGGGGCTGAGTCAGACCCTGGGACAGCACACGTGCTACCGATGCTAAGGATTGCAGGCCCTAGTTCCATCAGGGATTCCTCCACCTCCAACACCATATCTGTAACACACGTGGGTGTTTACCCACTGCGCCACAGGCCGGGCTTAACCTGGAGGAGCATGACTAGGCACCTACCAGGTATTCACCAGAGCCTCTGATGGTGAGGTTGGACTTGGCTGCCAGTACACACCAGGTACCACTCCAAGGCAGTCCATTGACTGCAGCAGCTGACCTCAAGGGTCAAGGATGCAGGTATGGACATGGAGTATCCGACAAGAGAGACACAGGATTATGTACAGGGTGGATATAGGTACTGATAGAATGGCTGGTACTGACAGAACATGTTTGGGTTCAGGTACAGACATGACAAGTTCTGGCTCAGGCAGGATAGGTTTGGGATCAGGCAAGATATGTTTGGTCTCAGGCAAAATAGGTTTAGGTTCAGATAGGACAGGTTCATGTTCAGATGAATATAAGGTCACCGGGACCTGACAACACACTGGCAGGTGCAAAACCCACTAGATATGGAACTTGCTCAGGCACCTCCCTACAGGGGAGGAGGCTTTAAATAGCTAGTGACTTCTAGCCATAGGCTGGGGACACTCCTGGAATATGTGCACTGCCCCTTTTATAAGTGGAGAGTGCGCGGACGTGTGACCTAAGTGCATGGAAAGGAAAAATGCTTGATGTGCACAGACGTTAAAAGCTGGGAGTCGAGGTGAGGAATCAAGCAAAAGCTGGAGGAACATATAGCTGGCTGCAGCGGTGAGTAGGTCAGTTTCCCAGCCAGGAAGGAGACGTGTGGCAGTGCAGAAACGCCAGTGTTCTAATATCAACAGGGTCATCATGCGACCCTCACTCAAAATTTTTTAGAGGGTTATGAGGTTGTCCTTACTCCAAATTTAACCTGTACGAACACCATCTAGCTCAAAACAGCTGGTGTCACCCTTGCATCTCTGCCTCCCCTCCCTCCCTGATGTGTGTTCACCCGAATATGAATGAAACCAAATATAAAAGCACAAGTGGTAAGTGCCATCTGATTTCTTACATTGTGACTATCTGCATCTGCTGAATATAAAAGATAGAGCACCACCAGAGTGTTTTTCATATTACCAGCTATCCGTGGTCTGAGGGAGATACACAGTTTGGTTTAGTGCAGGAATGCCTGGTTGTCAGTGGTGCCCGTAGTTACCTCTTTATTGATTATTGATTATACTCCAAATTTAGGGAGTCATCAGGCCACCCTTGCTCTAAATTTTTGAGAGTTGTCAGACAGCCCTCGCTCCAAAGTTAAAATGGGTAAACAGCTGGCCCTTGCTCAAATGTTTTAGAGGGTCATCAGGCCTCCTGTGTTCCTAATTTTTTTGACGATCATCTCGGTTTCATCAGGCTTCTGTCGCTTCAAATTTTTAAAATGTCATCAGGCTGCCCCTGCCCAAACATTTTACAATTTTTCAGGCAGCCCTTGCTCAAAATTTTTTAAGCATGATCAGGCGACCCTCACTCAAAATTTTAACAGGGTAAAAGGCGTCTCTCGCTCAAAATATTTAGAGGGTCTTCAGCAGGCCCGGCGTCAGCACCCGGCGCACCCGGGCAAGTGCCGGGGCCCGACTGCTTGGAGGGGGCCCACCGGGCCCCTGAGGGCTAGGGTCACACTTGCATTGTGACCCTAGCCTGACGCAAGTATTGTATGCTGCAGCGCAGAGTGTTTAATGCTATGCGCTGCCGGCAACGGAGCCCATAGAAACCCGATGTTTACATTGACAACCAGTGGTTGGCAAGGTAAGCATCGGGTTTCTATGGCCTCCAGCGCATAGCATTAAAAGCTATGTGCTGCAGCCGAAAATACTTGCATCAGGCTAGGGTCACAATGCAAGTGTGACCCTTGCGTCAGGGGCCCCTGAGCACACTGCCCCCACAGCCAGGGCCATATCAAGGGGGCAGCTGGGGGGTCATTTGCAGGGAGGGCGCACTCAGCCTCCTGCAGCTCCGGAGATCTCCCTCTGTGGGAGCCGACAGAGCTGCACACTCTCGGCTAACAGGACCTGTGATGATGTCAATGGAGGGTGGAGTCAGGGGTCACATGACCAGCTCCTCAGTGTATGCAGGACTCTGAGCATCATGATGGCCAGCATAGCAATTGGGTGAAGTTTATGTGTGGGGTCAGGAGGGATTTACAGTGTGAATGTAGCAGAGGTGATTGTGTACTAGGGGTATGGCAATTTGGTGAAGTTTATGTGTGGCGTCAGGAGGGATTTACAGTGTGAATGTAGCAGAGGTGAGTGTGTACTAGGGGTACGGAACGGAGTCGAGTGTGTACGAGGTGTACGGAGCAGAGCCGAGTGTGTACGAGGTGTACGGAGCAGAGCCGAGTGCGTACGAGGTGTACGGAGCGGAGCCGAGTGCGTACGAGGTGTACGGAGCGGAGCCGAGTGCGTACGAGGTGTACGGAGCGGAGCCGAGTGCGTACGAGGTGTGCGGAGCGGAGCCGAGTGCGTACGAGGTGTACGGAGCGGAGCCGAGTGCGTACGAGGTGTACGGAGCGAAGCCGAGTGCGTACGAGGTGTACGGAGCGGAGCCGCGTGCGTACGAGGTGTACGGAGCGGAGCCGCGTGCGTACGAGGTGTACGGAGCGGAGCCGCGTGCGTACGAGGTGTACGGAGCGGAGCCGCGTGCGTACGAGGTGTACGGAGCGGAGCCGCGTGCGTACGAGGTGTACGGAGCGGAGCCCAGTGCGTACGAGGTGTACGGAGCGGAGCCCAGTGCGTACGAGGTGTACGGAGCGGAGCCCAGTGCGTACGAGGTGTACGGAGCGGAGCCCAGTGCGTACGAGGTGTACGGAGCGGAGCCCAGTGCGTACGAGGTGTACGGAGCGGAGCCCAGTGCGTACGAGGTGTACGGAGCGGAGCCCAGTGCGTACGAGGTGTACGGAGCAGAGCCCAGTGCGTACGAGGTGTACGGAGCAGAGCCCAGTGCATACGAGGTGTACGGAGCAGAGCCCAGTGCGTACGAGGTGTACGGAGCAGAGCCCAGTGCGTACGAGGTGTACGGAGCAGAGCCGCGTGCGTACGAGGTGTACGGAGCAGAGCCGCGTGCGTACGAGGTGTACGGAGCAGAGCCGCGTGCGTACGAGGTGTACGGAGCAGAGCCGTGTGTGTACGAGGTCAGGTGTATGGAGCAGAGCCGCGTGCGTACGAGGTGTACGGAGCAGAGCCGCGTGCGTACGAGGTGTACGGAGCAGAGCCGCGTGCGTACGAGGTGTACGGAGCAGAGCCGCGTGCGTACGAGGTATGTGTACCAGTGGTAGCCCCCGCGGATTCCGCTCCTATAGTCTCAGCCACCTTTGCCAGCAGCATTCTTCTCCATAGTCTCTTCTGCCGCTGTCTGCATTCTGCAGCTCAGCATGGAGGGGCACGATGTTGTCATCACTGTGCTGATATGTGCAGAGCGACCGGAGGAGACCGGAGCGGCGAGAAGAAAGGTGAGGAGAAAGAGAGATCCGGACGACCAGACACTCCGCTTGGCTGCGGTACCACCCATAATGCAGTGCGGCTCCATTGAGCTGCTTGCATTATTTGTGCGCTTCAGGATGCTTGCGTATATACCAAGAATCCTCAGATGCACAAAAATGCAACATTTTGCATTTGAAGGGTATTTTTAAAAAGTGCAAGAGAATGCAAACGCACCTTAGCCCGCTCCTAACAACGTGTAATATACTCACTGTCAGAAACAGCTCTTGCTGGTTTCGGCAGTCACTGTTCCTGTAAGGCTGCCTTCACATAGGCGTTTTTTAAAAATGTGGCAGTTGCGGTAAAAAACCCCGCATCTGCTGCATTTTCCACCTAGCGGTTGCACTTGCTACACGTTTGTGGCAAGCCCCATGCATTGTCTATGGGGCTTGCGGTAAGTGTGCGGCAATCTATATATATTATAGTCCACGATATGTACTAAAGGGGGCCCACTGAGACTTTTTCGCCCGGGGCCCACAGAAACCTGGAGCCGGCCCTGGTCTTCAGGTTGACCTTGCTTCCAATTTTTAGAGTGTCATCACGCAACCCTTACTTCAAATTGCTAGAGGGTCATCACGTCACCCTCTGCTCAAATTTTTAGATGGTCATCAGGTCACCTTCAACCCATATTTTTAGAGAATCATAAGGCGACCCTTGCTTAAAATTTTAAGAAGGTAAAATAGCAAATGCAGCTAACAATGATTTTACTACAATAAAGGACACTATTTAACCCTGAAAAGGACTTTTGTGTTTAGGTTGCAGCAGCAGTACACCTAGAGAAGGACTTTAAGGTAATAAACCCTGCCTATATGCCTGCTCTCATCTAAGCTCTTCCTCCTAGGTCAACTCTCCATTAACCGAGTATGACGAAGATCGCAGCCCCAGGTTTTATGTAAGACTTGATGATGTGAAGCGGGTGGCCAATCACAGTAATGCCAGTAGCCAACATCAATAAGTCATTACCGTGTATTTCAGGCAATCCCGCATGTTGATTAGCTATTTAACAGCAAAGAAACATGTGGGACGGGGACTCAAACATGATGCTTGAGCACCCGCAATACTTGACCGTGTAACAAACATGCCCAAGCACCCCGATGCTCGATTGAGCATCGAACAGTGGTGAGCACACTCACTTATCACTTATGAAAATCATATCATTTCCATTTTTATAAAGATAGTAAAATATACTGCTCCTATTATTTGATCTTAAGTATAACAAGCATGCAAGTATTGTGATCAGCTGCTATTTTTGCTATTATTTCTCTTACGATCTCTATCCTTGTCACAATATCTGTATCCATCACATTCCGGTTCCTAACACAATCCAGCTCTTATTCTTTCCCTTTCTACCACTCTTTGTTTTGCTCTCTCTTGTTTCTAGCTCACATTCCTCTACCTTTCCCTCTCCTGTCTGACATTGTATGTGTACCTTACCTGTGTCTCTGTGTCCATGCAGGTCGGGTGCATGCTGTGTCCAAGCACCATACTGGCACTTAGTAACACTTGAATTATAGCCCTTTGACTGTCCCGGTCAGTGGGCCAGACAGGAACAGCCAAAGGGCTGTAATTTGTCAAGACATTTTCAGTATTTAGCCTACTATTCAAACAACTACAATTGGTGTGGATATTTCTTTTCTTTATTTTTGATTTAACAGACATCACTATCCCTTGTTTTTTGGACTCCTGTCATCCAACAGCTGTCCTCAAGATAGAATTGGGACACCCCGATACACACAAGCTCATCAGCTTGACCCAAACAAACTGGTCGATGCAGAAAGATTTTATCTAACACCTATTGGCAATTCAAGAAAACATATATTTATGCATCAGATCAGAAATCAATTAGACATAGCATTTCGGTATTTAAGGGCATTTAGGGATTATGCACTTAAATGGAATTATATGGGTCTAGCTTCAATTCCCTACACAATTAGCCTCAATTCAGTGTTTATTGGC
Organism: Allobates femoralis; assembly: GCA_033576535.1. NCBI lineage: Eukaryota > Metazoa > Chordata > Amphibia > Anura > Aromobatidae > Allobates > Allobates femoralis. Next base: position 168,685,921 of record JARQOC010000002.1, read on the forward strand.
AAAAATCTCAGGATCACTCATCTCTGCCTCTCAATCCATGTTTTCTTGTAACTGAATATATTACTGTTACCAATATTTTAGTCTCCCTGACAGCTGTCAGACCTCCTGTAGGTGGTTTTCAATATAGAAGCCATCAATGAAATAAAAAAGTTATAATTAATTTGTGCCATTTTTGGACATTCTTGGACAAATTTTAAAATAATATCTGAACTTTCACATTGAATTATTTGATAGTCTAAGAAGTATACATTGCAAATGAATAATAATTTGTGTATTTTGGTATTGTACATTTTCTTATAGATAATAATTTGAGAGTTACGATGTAGGAATCACATATAATGATCAACCATTGAGGTCATTTTGATCATTTTGATGGACGTTCTGTCTGAATATCTGGAAAACATGATTCAGGCAGAACACTTGACAAAGTCATTGAATTCTATGGGGAAAACGAAGAGCAAAGTCTGCAACTTTGTCTGTTTGGACTCTTTTCCGCTTTTCTATTTATTGTGTCTGGCTACAAAAGTAAATAAGCCCCCAATTGAGGGTTCCGCCTGAATCATGTTTTTCAGGGATTCAGATGGAACCCCTGAATGAGTCATGAATATGGAGGCTAAAGGAAAGTGAACTTGGCCTAAATGTCTTTAGTTGTCTCCTTAAATAAAACTTAAGGCCCAGTTACACACACAGATAATTGTGCAGATATTGTTAGCAGATCTCTGGTTGCAGTGAAATCATGGACACCTTGTTCCATTTTGTGGCTGTGTACAAATGGAACAATGTGTCCATGATTTCACTGCAACCAGAGATCTGCCAACAATATCTGCACAGATATCTGTGTGTGTGACTCGGTCTTTAGGTCAGTTAAAGTAATTCATTTTGTGTTTATTTGTATATGTGACTGGAAAGACTCTAAATTATTAGAGCTGTATGCTATTATTACTTATGGCAATTCCTTAAAGTGCAACATGCATTACATGTAACAGGACATTACTGAATTCTTCATTCAACAGATTAACATAGGCTCATACAGCCAGGCACTTCTAATGACATTGGTGAGGAAAAAAGTGAATTCTCATATTAATAAGGGACTAGGGATGAGCGAGTAGTGAAATATTCAGACTCACTATACTCATAACGAGTAGGTCCTAATACTCCTTTACTCATTACGAGTCCAATGTAAGTCAATGGGAAATGCGAGTACTTTCGCAGTATATCTATATACACTGCGAAAATGAAATAAAGGTTAATAAAAGGTGTTAAAAGTAAAAAAAAAGCACGAAATGGCGCTGTCATCCTGTGTATCCAGCTCCCCACCCCGCCCGTGATGCACCTTTGAATCATTTCTGCACCGTGTGTCTAATAAATATGCCTGAAGAAACTGACCGGTGAGTGCCCCTCTGTTCCTCCTACCGCGTTTGGTTTAAAAAAATAACATACTCGCCTATCTGACGGCTGTCATGGGACCCAAAAAGAACACATCCGCTGGCCTGCTACGACCTTACATCTAATGGCCAATCAGATGGCTGGTAGCAATCAGGTGGTATGTGAGACGTCACACACCACCTGATCACTACCGGCCATCTGATTGGCCATCAGACGTAAGGTCCTGGCAGGCCAGCGGATGTGTTCTTTTCGGGTCCCGGGACAGCGGTCGGAAAGGGGAGTATGTTTTTTTTTTAACACCTTTTATTAACTTTTATTTCACATTCATAGTGTATATAGATACACAGCGAAAGTGAATGTACTACTCATCACTCCTAATGAGTAATCACAAGGAATCTTGCGGAGTAGCGAGTTGCCCGAATACCGTACTATTCGGCGAGTACCGAATAGTTACAAGTATACTCGCTCATCCCTATAAGGGGTAAAGTTTCCAATAAGTGGCACAGATGTCCCTGCTCTCTTCCTCTCAACATAGGCTATTTACTTATTTATTTTTCCATGGTCTATAAGTTTCTCTGTGCCTACTTGGCACAAAGCACCAGAAGAAATATACAAGACAGTAATATCTCTATGAAAGCCCAGCAGAAAGTCTTTCTTATCAATGTCTCTGTCTCAGACCACACAGACAGGGGCTGGCTGGAGCCTGTATACCCGGGTGGCAGATTTCCATTGCCGGCCCCGACTTGAGTTGAGGACCGGGGGGGGGGGTGCTGTCAGCCTGACTTGAGGACCGGGGGGGTGCTGTCAGCCCGGCTTGAGGACCGGGGGGGGGTGCTGTCAGCCTGGCTTGAGGACCGGGGGGGGGGTGCTGTCAGCCTGACTTGAGGACCGGGGGGGGGGGGGGGATGATGGTGCTGTCAGCCTGGCTTGAGGACCGGGGGGGGGGGGGTGCTGTCAGCCAGCCGCAGCCCTTACCTCATCCCGGACCTCCAGCGTCATGTGCTATCGCCGCGCCGGCCGACTCCCGACTCCCGCGGCCCGTTTCTGTAGGGGGCGGCCCGGAATGTGGACTTGTGGACTATACCACCAGCCCAGGGGGCACCTGCCCCCCTGCCACCTGGGCCAGCCCGCCCCTGCACACAGACTCACAAAATGTGGTGACAAATGATTCTTCACAGCTCTTTTCAGAATAATTTGCAGTCCATGCAAGCTTATTGATTAGTAGATGATCTGGGATGTAGATTGGGATGTAGATGAGACTATACATATACACAAGTTCACATAATCCACTTAGTATCTAGTATTGCATGTTTGTATTGGTAAAATTACAAAATTATCCTGAATTATCATTAAGGGAAGTGACCTTTACTATGAATATGAATTAGAGGTGACATAAAAAAAACCTTAATGGGCTCACTACTATGAAAAAAACGGCTAGGAGATGCCTGAACATATTTCCTAGGTTCTACTCCATCATGTCCATGTTCTATTAGATATGCAAATTGTCTCAAATTGAGAAAGAGGACTTGAACTCTAGTGCCACCTATTGGAAGTAGCAATCTTAAAAGTCAATATCGGCCCTTTACTGAGCCTTGCCATATGACTTAGGATAAAAGCAAAACCAACATTTCAATTTGCATTCCTTAAAGGGGCCAACATTGACTTTTAGGAGTGCTACTTCCAATAGGTGGCGCTAGCGTTTTCCACTCTGAAGATACAATTTGCATGTTTAATTTCCCAGAGGAGCATTGCAAGGTGTTTAAAGGGAACCTAGCTGACCCAACACCTTCCTAGGTGCTCCCTAACCATCCCTGTCTGTTCTAAATCCGACTTGTAAAGAGTTAGAAAAAAGACTTTAAAGCGAACCTGTCACCCTCCCCCAGACATCAAAAGCTAACCTCACCACCTCCCGCCCTCTTTTCATGCGATGATGCATTGGTCAGTACATCACATCTGGCCGTGGTGCAATATGGCCTTGATCACGTGATTGGCCATGGTGCATTATGGGCCTGATCACGTGATCGGCCCGGCATCAATATGCGCATTGCGCATGCGCGGATCCGGGTCGATCACGTGATCAAGGCCACAATGCACCACGGCCGATCACATGATCAAGGTCATAATGCACCACGGCCAGATGTGACGTACTGGCCGGTGCATCATCGCATGAAAAGAGGGAGGGAGATTCCAAATTCAAGAGGGCATGAATAAAGAATTATTCCGCCCAGCAGGGCGTGCTGGAAAGCTTCAAGGAGGGGACAATGGAGCCTGGAGCCACCTTTCCAGTCGCCTGAGCGAGCGACATGCTGTAAGTTTAGTCTTTTTTCTAACTCTTTACAATTCGGATTTAGAACAGACAGGGATGGTTAGGGAGCACCTAGGAAGGTGTAGGGACAGCTATTGAGGGCCTTAATTCCAGGTGACAGGTTCCCTTTAAGCCTTCTCAAACTGGCATGCCACCCTCTACAAAGAGAAACTTTACCTTTTGGATCCATGTTCTATTAGTTCACACATCTTCCCATTGAGTGCCGTGAACATTATATGATTCACCCCGGCGAGGTCCATGGGGTACTCAGAATCGTGCCCTCTCGACATAGTCGGGGCTGCGGGATGTCACGGTGGCGTGATCCAGTCCGTGGTCCCCTTGTCGGGCGATCAGTTAAAAAGGGGAAGTTTGAAAAAGGGATGAAAAGAAAAATAAACAGTTCAATAAAATTGTTTGTGATGTGACGCCCCCCATGGAAGGCGGCCGGTAGAGCCACTGCTGCAGTCTTGGATGATGGAGGTAGCAGCTGTTATGGTTTGGCTCTCCACGGGAAGAGCAGGTCCCCAGGGCAACCGAACAGTCTATGGAGGTGATTTTGGGAAATGGAAGGCCAGCAGGACTGAGCTGGCTGCTGGCAGGGATCAAGGACACTCTCAGGCAGGCTCCTGCTGCCTGCTCGGCATGTCAGTCTACCTCTTCTCAGGCACAGAATAAACAGTCTCACACAGTGCTGAGCTTCAACCCAGTTTACTTGGCATTCTCGGCAGATGTTTCAAGTTACAAGGCAGTGCAGTGGCGGCTCCGTTAGTCTTTAAGCAGCCGGGATGGCTCATCCAGGTCACCCCCTTTTGTGTTCCTTTCCATGGGCCTCTCTTCCTTGCTCTACCGCACACAAAGCTCTGATACAGCGGCTACAGGCCTTCATTGGGGAACCTGTCTGGTCCCCTGGCCCAAGTACAGTGGCCTTCTCTTTACTGCGTCGGGCGTTGGGTCATGGGCATAAAAACCCTACAACCGACCGGTTTCATGGTTGGAGTATGGAGTGTCCTTCCACTTCAGGGCCGGTATCCTGATTCCTGCTCTGTCCTTCAACTTCCCAGCTAATTCAGGCTGCAAGGTCCGTGTCCTCACAATCTCGTGTTCTCCTCCGTCTCCTTGCTTCTGATGTTTCTCTGACTGTTTGATGGACTAACTCCTCTCCTCCCGACTCCAGGGCAGACTAAAAAACTCACTTCCTGTGGTGTTTCTTGGTTTTGTTCCCTCTTTTGACCGTTTCCTTCGCTAACTTTTCCACTCCCCACCTGTCTCCTCCTGCCATCCTATAGCTGGGGGCTTGAAGCCCCTTGCACTGGGACCGGAGTGTGGTGGTCGTGTGTTTGGGTGACTGGACTTGCCGATCCCGGTTGCTGCAACTTCTAGTGGCGATCGGACCGCAGGGGCGCCACATACACAATGACAGGAAGAAGCTGCATGCACTATATCAATTAATGCAAATATATACGTTTTTACACTGAGGACAATAATCCAAGCAGGTCAATTCTTAGGTATTCCTCATTATGCTGTCTGCAAAAAGCAATGTGTTCCACCCACCCATGCTCTACATTCACAAACATTATTAAAATGAAAATCAGTGTGTCATTTGTGTAGACTACTGCAACATCTTTCATCATATTTTCAAAATATATATTTCTCAGAAAAAGCTTTCAACTTTTATACTTTATCTCTTAAATGAAATTCAGTTCAGATGATTCCCATGTTTCTAGTGCTTTACTTACAGCTTTTAATGTCGAACCAAACATTGCAATATGTAATGCCATCAATGACAATTTGTATGCATCGCCACCTGAAGACTATATAAATTTCCTTAAATGTTTCAAGGTATTTTATGTTCAAAGGATAATTTTCCAGCCTTCATTAAAGGGGTTGTCCACTACTTGGCCAACCCCTTCTCATTCACCTTGTTCTCCCCCCAAAAAATAAAAAGCCTATATGCACCTCCGATGCCGGCACAGTTCCTGGGATTGATGTGACACTGTTGTGACATGGGAGCCCTGTTCCCAATCAGCTTCAGATTCCCTCTTCTGCCTTTGGACAGTTAGGTAATTAACAGCAAGTGAGCGGTGCGGCTGCTGCTTAATTCCTGTTAATTACTTACAATTGAAACCAGAAATTTACATACACTACATAAAAAAACACATATGCATGTTTTTCTCACTATCGGTCATGAAATCAGAATAAACCCCAGTTTTAGGTCAATTAGAATTACCATAATCTACTATATAAAAGCCGAAGGCCACTTCCGGAATACTACTTCCGTGATGGCCTTCGGACCTCTATGGTCCTGATGTCACCACTGTGCGGTCCCCCGGCTACAAGGAGCGGCGGAGGAACGTTCCGTTCTCGGAAGTTCCGTCCGCCCTCCAGCCTCTCCCCTCCACCCACCACCGTACCTAGCGGGGGGCAGGGGGGCCGAGCGCCCCGTGCCCCAAGCCATGAGGGGCCCATTGCCCCCACCCCCTGGGGGACCCCGTGCTGCCAGCCGCCCGCCGCGCGCCCGGAGAGGAGGGAGGACGGGACTTCCTGTCCTGCATCTCTGCCCGCCCCTCCTCTCCTCCTACACCAGCCTCACGCCGGCCGCGGTGAGTCTGCACCCACCCAGCTACGCCTCTGCCCTCCAGCCTCTCCAGCCTCCCCTGCCCTCCAGCCTCCCCTGCCCTCCAGCCTCTCCAGCCTCCCCTGCCCTCCAGCCTCTTCAGCCTCCCCTGTCCTCCAGCCTCCCCTGCCCTCCAGCCTCTCCAGCCTCCCCTGCCCTCCAGCCTCCCCTGCAATCCAGCCTCTCCAGCCTCCCCTGCCCTCCAGCCTCTCCAGCCTCTCCAGCCTCCCCTGCCCTCCAGCCTCTCCAGCCTCCCCTGCCCTCCAGCCTCTTCAGCCTCCCCAGCCTCTCCTGCCTCCCCAGCCTCTCCAGCCTACCCAGCCTACCCAGCCTCTCCAGCCTCCCCTGCCTCCCCTGCCTCCTCAGCCTCTCCAGCCTTCCCTGCCCTGCAGCCTCTCCCCTCCCGCCTCCGCTCTCCCCTCCAGCCTCCGCTCTCCCCTCCAGCCTCCGCTCTCCCCTCCAGCCACTGCTCTCCCCTCCAGCCTCTCCCCTCCAGCCTCCGCTCTCCCCTCCAGCCTCCGCTCTCTCCTCCACCTCCGCTCTCCCCTCCAGCCTCCGCTCTCCCCTCCAGCCTCTCCCCTCCCGCCTCCGCTCTCCCCTCCAGCCTCCACTCTCCCCTCAAGCCTCCGCCCTCCAGCCTCCGCTCTCCCCTCCAGCCTCCGCTCTCCCCTCCAGCCTCCGCTCTCCCCTCCAGCCTCCGCCCTCCAGCCTCCGCTCTCCCCCTCCAGCCTCTCCCCTCCAGCCTCTCCCCTCCAGCCACCGCTCTCCCCTCCAGCTTCTCCCCTCCCGCCTCCACTCTCCCCTCCAGCCTCCGTTCTCCCCTCCAGCCTCCGCTCTCCCCTCCAGCCTCTGCTCTCCCCTCCAGCCTCTCCCCTCCCGCCTCCACTCTCCCCTCCCGCCTCTCCCCTCCCACCTCTGCTCTCCCCTCCAGCCTCTGCTCTCCCCTCCAGCCTCCCCTCTCCCCTACAGCCTCCCCTCTCCCCTCCAGCCTCTGCTCTCCCCTCCAGCCTCCGCCCTCCCCTCCAGCCACCGCTCTCCTCTCCAGCCTCCGCTCTCCCCTCCAGCCTCCCCTCTCACCTCCAGCCTCTCCCCTCCCGCCTCTGCTTGCCCTTCCAGGCTCTCCCCTCCCGCCTCCGCTCTCCCCTCCATCCACCGCCCTCCCCTCCAGCCTCTCCCCTCCAGCTTCTCCCCTCCAGCCTCTGCTCTCCCCTCCAGCCTCCGCCCTCCAGCCTCCGCTGTCCCCTCCAGCCTCCGCTCTCCCCTCCAGCCTCCGCTCTCCCCTCCAGCCTTCGCTCTCCCCTCCAGCCTCCGCTCTCCCCTCCAGCCTCTGCTCTCCCTCCAGCCTCCGCTCTCCCCTCCAGCCTCCGCTCTCCCCTCTGCCCTCCGCCCTCCCCTGTCCTCTGCCCTCCAGCCTCCCCTGTCATCTGCCCTCCAGCCTCTCCATCCTCCCCAGCCTCCCCAGCCTCTCCAGCCTCCCCTGCCTCCCCAGCCTCTCCAGCCTCCCCTGCCCTCCAGCCTCTCCCCTCCCGCCTCCGCTCTCACCTCCCGCCTCCACTCTTCCCTCCCGCCTCCACTCTCCCCTCCAGCCTCCTCTCTCCCCTCCCGCCTCCGCTCTCCCCTCCAGCCTCCGCTCTCCCCTCCAGCCTCCGCTCTCCCCTCCAGCCTCTGCTCTCCACTCCAGCCTTCGCCCTCCAGCCTCCGCTCTCCCCTCCAGCCTCCGCTCTCCACTCCAGCCTTCACCCTCCAGCCTCCGCTCTCCCCTCCAGCCTCCGCTCTCCCCTCCAGCCTCCGCTCTCCCCTCCAGCCTCCGCCCTCCAGCCTCCGCTCTCCCCTCCAGCCACCGCTCTCCCCTCCAGCCTCTCCCCTCCCGCCTCCCTCTCCCCTCCCACCTCCGCTCTCCCCTCCAGCCTCCGCTCTCTCCTCCAGCCACCGCTCTCCCCTCCAGCCTCTCCCCTCCCGCCTCCCCTCTCCACTCCAGCCTCCGCTCTCCCCTCCAGCCTCCGCTCTCCCCTCCAGCCTCCGCTCTCCCCTCCAGCCTCCGCTCTCCTCACCCCTCCAGCCTCCGCTCTCCTCACCCCTCCATATGCAATGTACAGTATGTGTATATATGTGTGTATGTAGTCACTTCCCTCACTTTGTCCGCACTTCCCTCACTTTGTCCGCACACATACACACACACACACACACTTCGCTATACTTACCACCGGCCCTGCATCAGCCGCCTAGATCCTCAGTCGACATGTCGCCACCCCCGAACCACTGGATCCAATATAGCGTCCAAGAAGTCTCCCCAAACTTCCCGAACGCCATATTGGATCCAGTCGTCCGCGGGCGGCGACATGTCAACTCACAATCCAGCCGGCGGGGAAGATGCAGGGTCGGTGCTAACTATAGCGGAGTGTGTGTGTGTATGTGTGTGTGTGTGTGTGTGTATGTATGTATGTGTGTGCTGACCACTCTGCCCACGGCGCTGCGCTGACCACTCTGCCCACGGCGCTGCCCTGCCCACTCTGCCCACGCCACTGTGCTGACCAATCTCACCGCACTCACTGCTAACCACTGAGCCACGGCACTCACTGCTAACCACTGAGCCACCGCACTCACTGCTAACCACTGAGCCACCGCACTCACTGCTAACCACTGAGCCACCGCACTCACTGCTAACCACTGAGCCACCGCACTCACTGCTAACCACTGAGCCACCGTATACTCTGCTACCCACTGAGCCACATGTATACACACAATTCATTTCACCGCACCCCCCTAACTATTAGTAAATAAACTATATATGGATTCTAGACTACCCGATTCTTTAGAATCGGGCCGCCATCTAGTTATTTATATTTGACAAATGCCAGAATAATGAGAAATAGAATGTTTTAAGGCATTTTTATTATTTTCTGTAAAGTCACACGTTTAAATACACTAAGATTACTATGCCTTTAAACACTTTGGATAGCCCATATGATGGATGATGTCATGAGTTTGGAAGGTTCTGATAGATTTATTGGCAACATCTGAGTTAATTAGACACACATGTAGATGTATTTTAATGCACACTTGAAACACACTGCTTCTTTGTGTAGCATCATGGGAAAGTCTAATGAAATCAGCCAAGATATCAGGAAGAAAATTGTGGGCTTGTACATGTCTGGTTCATCCAATTTCCAGATACCTGAAGGTGCTTCATTCATCTATACAAAGCTGCAGGTACAAACAAGAGGGGTATGTCCAGCCATCATACCGCTGGGGAAGAAGATGAGTTCTGTGTCCCAGAGATGAACATGCTTTTGCCTGACGTGTGCATATCAACCCAAGAACAAAAGCAAAAGACCTTGTGAAGATGATGGCAGAAGCTGGCAAGATAGTATCATTATCCACAGTGAAGCGAGTACTGTATCAACATGGGCTTATAGGCCACTCTGCCAGGAAGAAGCCATTACACCAAAGAAAAATAAAGAAACCAACTTAAATTTTGCAAATGCACACAAGAGCAAAGACCTACATTTTTGGAGACATGTCATGTGTCAGGCCGTATTTGCCATTAGGCACTCAGGCACGTGCCTAGGGTGGCACCATTCTCATAGGGGCGGCATCTCAGCGTGTTTTCCTTTCTTTTTTTTTTTTTTCCGGCTCCGGGCCGGCCGGGTCGCAAGCCCCGCCCCCATACCCCCTCCTTCCCTTCATCATTATGGCCGCCCCGCCTGCCTTCCCGCCCATCCATCTCAGTCAGAAGACCAGAAGACAGAAATGAAGTGAGGCCCACAGGAGGGAAACTTGAGTGTCCTCTCTCCCGTGCCCCAAGGCTGCGGTGTGGCGCGGCGGAGGTGGGGTATGGCGGCTCCTGCACCAGGCGCCCGCCTCGCAGACCCAGGTGGGGAAGCGCCGGCCGGAGTGCACTGGAAGATGGTGCGGCTGGGCACCGAGGGAGCCCGCCAATGCAGCAGCCAGCACCAGTGGGGAATGTGGGAACTGTGCAGGTACAGAGGAGCAGGGGACGAGGGAAGAAGACAAACAGGGGAGGAGAAGAGAAGAAGGCAGAGGGGACAGAAGGGTAGACGGGGACAGAGTCAGAGGACACGAGGGCAGGTGACAGAACGGGGACAGAGGAGAGGAGAGAGACGGGGAGGAGGGACAGGGGCAGAGGACGCAGCGGAGGGACAGGGGAGAGCAGGACAGGGGTGCAGGAGGGACAGAGGAGGAACGGGGTGCAGGAGGGACAGAGGAGAGGAGGACGGGGGTGCAGGGGGACAGAGGAGGAGACGGGGTGCAGGAGGGACAGAGGAGAGACGGGGTAGAGGGACAGAGGAGAGGAGGACGGGGTGCAGGAGGGACAGAGGAGAGAGACGGGGTGCAGGAGGGACAGAGGAGAGGAGGACGGGGGTAGAGGGACAGAGGAGAGCGACGGGGTGAGAGAGGACAGGGGAGGGGCAGGGACAGAGGAGAGAGGACGGGGTGCAGGAGGACAGAGGAGGGGAGGACGGGGTGCAGAGGACAGAGGAAGAGGGAGCAGGAGGGGTGCAGGAGGACAGAGGAGAGCAGGACGGGGGCAGGAGGGACAGAGGAGGAGCAGAGGAGGGAAGAGGAGGTGAGGGGACAGAGGAGAGGAGGACGGGGTGCAGGAGGGACAGAGAGAGAGGACGGGTGCAGGAGGGACAGAGGAGAGCAGGACGGGGGTGCAGGAGGACAGAGGAGAGCAGGACGGGGTGCAGGAGGACAGAGGAGAGAGGACGGGGTGCAGAGGACAGAGGAGAGGAGGACGGGGTGCAGAGGGACAGGAGGAGACGGGTGCAGGAGGACAGAGGAGGAGAGCGGGGTGCAGGAGGGACAGAAGAGAGGAGGACAGGGGTGCAGGAGGGACAGAGGAAAGGAGGACGGGGGTGCAAGAGGGACAGAGGAGGACGGGGTGCAGGAGGACAGCCAAGCAGCAGGAGGGACAGGGGAGAGGAGGACGGGGGTGCAGAGAAGCAGCAGGAGGACAGAGGAGAGCAGGACGGGGGTGCAGGAGGACAGAGGACAGCAGGATAGGGGTGCAGGAGGACAGAGGAGAGAAGGACAGGGGTGCAGGAGGACAGAGGAGAGCAGGACGGGGGTGCAGGAGGACAGAGGAGAGGAGGACGGGGGTGCAGGAGGGACAGAGGAGAGGAGGACGGGGGTGCAGGAGGGACAGAGGAGAGGAGGACGGGGGTGCAGGAGGGACAGAGGAGAGGAGGACGGGGGTGCAGGAGGGACAGAGGAGAGGAGGACGGGGGTGCAGGAGGGACAGAGGAGAGGAGGACAGGGTGCAGGAGGACAGATGAGAGGAGGACGGGGGTGCAAGAGGAGCGCAGGAGGGACAGAGGAGAGCAGGACGGGGTGCAGGAGGACAGAGGAGAGCAGGACAGGGGTGCAGGAGAACAGAGGAGAGCAGGACGGGGGTGCAGGAGGACAGAGGAGAGCAGGACGGGGTGCAGGAGGAGCAGCAGGAGGGACAGAGGAGAGGAGGACGGGGGTGCAGGAGGACAGAGGAGAGCAGGACGGGGGTGCAGGAGGACAGAGGAGAGCAGGACAGGGTGCAGGAGGACAGAGGAGAGCAGGATGGGGTGCAGGAGGACAGAGGAGAGCAGGACGGGGCTGCAGGTGGACAGAGGAGAGCAGGACGGGGGTGCAGGTGGACAGGGGAGAGCAGGACAGGGGTGCAAGTGGACAGAGGAGAGAAGGACGGGGGTGCAGGAGGAAAGAGGAGAGCAGGACGGGGTGCAGGAGGACAGATGAGAGCAGGACGGGGGTGCAGGTGGACAGAGGAGAGCAGGACGGGGGTGCAGGAGGGACAGAGGAGAGGAGAACGGGGGTGCAGGAGGTTCAGAGGAAAGGAGGAGGGGGTGCAGGAGGGACAGAGGAGAGGAGAGCGGGGGTGCAGGAGGGACAGAGGAGAGGAGGACGGGGGTGCAGGAGGGACAGAGGAGAGGAGGACGGGGGTGCAGGAGGGACAGAGGAGAGGAGAGGCAGAGGTGCAGGAGGACAGCCAAAGTAGCAAGGAGGGACAGGGGAGAGGAGGGACGGAGGTGCAAGAGGAGCAGCAGGAGGGACAAGAAGAGAGCAGGACAGGGGTGCAGGAGGGACAAGGAGGGCAGGACGGGGGTGCAGGAGAACAGAGGAGAGCAGGACGGGGGTGCAGGAGGACAGAGGAGAGGAGGACGGGGTGCAGGGCAGAGGAACAGAGGAGAGCAGGACAGGGGTGAGGAGGGACAGAGGAGAGGAGGACGGGGTGCAGGAGGACAGAGGAGAGCAGGACGGGGGTGCAGGAGGACAGAGGGAGAGGAGGACGGGGGTGCAGGAGGGACAGAGGAGAGGAGGACGGGGGTGCAGGAGGGACAGAGGAGAGGAGGATGGGGGTGCAGGAGGGACAGAGGAGAGGAGACGGGGGTGCAGGAGGGACAGAAGAGAGGAGGGCGGGGGTGCAGGAGGGACAGAGGAGAGGAGGACGGGGGTGCAAGAGGGACAGAGGAGGACGGGGTGCAGGAGGACAGCCAAGTAGCAGGAGGGACGGAGGGGAGAGGAGGGACAGGGGTGCAAGAGGAGCAGCAGGAGGGACAGAGGAGAGCAGGACGGGGGTGCAGGAGGACAGAGGAGAGCAGGATGGGGGTGCAGGAGGACAGAGGAGAGCAGGACGGGGGTGCAGGAGGACAGAGGAGAGCAGGACGGGGGTGCAGGAGGACAGAGGAGAGGAGGACTGGGGTGCAGGAGGAGCAGCAGGAGGGACAGAGGAGAAGAGGACGGGGGTGCAGGAGGACAGAGGAGACAGGACGGGGGTGCAGGAGGACAGAGGAGAGCAGGACAGGGGCGCAGGAGGACAGAGGAGAGCAGGATAGGAGTGCAGGAGGACAGAGGAGAGCAGGACGGGGTGCAGGAGGAAAGAGGAGAGCAGGACGGGGGTGCAGGAGGGACAGAGGAGAGGAGAACGGGGGTGCAGGAGGTTCAGAGGAAAGGAGGACGGGGGTGCAGGAGGGACAGAGGAGAGGAGAGCGGGGGTGCAGGAGGGACAGAGGAGAGGAGGACAGGGGTGCAGGAGGGACAGAGGAGAGGAGGACGGGGGTGCAGGAGGGACAGAGGAGGACGGGGTGCAGGAGGACAGCCAAGTAGCAGGAGGGACAGGGGAGAGGAGGACGGAGGTGCAGGAGGACAGAGGAGAGCAGGACGGGGGTGCAGGAGGACAGAGGAGAGCAGGACGGGGGTGCAGGAGGACAGCTGAGCAGCAGGAGGGACAGGGGAGAGGAGGACGGGGGTGCAGGAGGACAGAGGAGAGCAGGACGGGGGTACAGGAGGACAGAGGAGAGGAGGATGGGGGTGCTGGAGGGACAGAGGAGAGGAGGACGGGGGTGCAGGAGGGACAGAGGAGAGGACGGGAGTGCAGGAGGGACAGAGGAGAGGAGGACGGCGGTGCAGGAGGGACAGAGGATCAGCAGGAGGGGCAGAGGAGGACAGAGGTGAGGAGGACAGGAGCAGCAGGAGGGACAGAGGAGAGAAGGACGGGGGTGCATGAGGACTGAGGCTGTGGCTGGCGCTGTGTGTGGCTATAATGGCAGCTGTACCGTGTGTCTGCCTCCATGCAGCTGCCGCCACCTTCCTGAGTTGGCAGGGTGTGGCATGCCGGGAGTTGTAGTTCTCCTGCCTGTCTGTCCTATATGATTTCTGGGCAGTGTGTTGGGTGCTGGGTGTTGTTGTTCTTCCAGGGGGGCTCAGTGTTGTCCTGCTGCCCGTCTGTGGCCTGCCTGTCTTTTCTGGGATGTCCTCAGCTCCGTGCTGTGCACACAGTGTACCACCATCTCCCCAGCTCCGTGCTGTGCACAGTGTACCACCATGTCCTTAGCTTCATGCTGTGCACAGACAGTGTACCGTACACTGTCTGTGCAAAGCACGGAGCTGAGGATATGGCGGTACACTGTCTGTGCAAAGCACAGAGCTGGGGAGATGGTGGTACACAGCACAGAGCTGAGGACATGGTGGTACACTGTCTATGCACAGAGCTGAGGACATGGTGTACACTGTACACAGCACGGAGCTGGGGACATGGTGGTACACTGTATGTGCACAGCACGGAACTGAGGACATGGTGGTACACTGTATGTGCACAGCACAGAGCTGAGGACATGGTGGTACATTGTGCACAGCATGGAGCTGAGGACATGGTGGTACACTGTGCACAGCATGGAGCTGAGGACATGGTGGTACACTGTCTATGCACAGAGCTGAGGACATGGTGGTACACTGTATGTGCACAGCACGGAGCTGGGGACATGGTGGTACACTGTATGTGCACAGCATGGAGCTGAGGACATGGTGGTACACTGTATGTGCACAGCACGGAGCTGAGGACATGGTGGTACACTGTGCACAGCACGGAGCGAAGGACATGGTGGTACACTGTGCACAGCACGGAGCGGAGGACATGGTGGTACACTGTACACAGCACGGAGCTGGGGACATGGTGGTACAGTGTATGTGCACAGCACGGAGCTGAGGACATGGTGGTACACTATGTGCACAGCACAGAGCTGAGGACATGGTGGTATACTGTGCACAGCACGGAGCTGAGGACATGGTGGTACACTGTCTATGCACAGAGCTGAGGACATGGTGGTACACTGTACACAGCATGGAGCTGGGAACATGGTGGTACACTGTGCACAGCACGGAGCTGAGGACATGGTGGTACACTGTCTATGCACAGCACAGAGCTGAGGACATGGTGGTACACTGTGCACAGCACGGAGCTGAGCACATGGTGGTACACTGTGCACAGCACGGAGCTGAGGACATGGTGGTACACTGTGCACAGCATGGAGCTGAAGACATGGTGGTACACTGTGCACAGCACGGAGCTGAGGACATGGTGGTAAACTGTGCACAGCACGGAGCTGAGGACATGGTGGTACACTGTGCACAGCAGGGAGCTGAGGACATGGTGGTACACTGTGCACAGCAGGGAGCTGAGGACATGGTGGTACACTGTCTGTGCACAGCAGGGAGCTGAGGACATGGTGGTACACTGTCTGTGCACAGCAGGGAGCTGAGGACATGGTGGTACACTGTCTGTGCACAGCAGGGAGCTGAGGACATGGTGATACACTGTCTCCCGCCGCCTTAAAATCGGTCTGTTTCTCATCTAGGAGAGTCGGATGAGTAATCGGTTTTTGGTCTATTTGGCATCCAACTGCTGTGCGAGTGTCTGACATTTCTCTCAGATCACATCCGTGTGCAATCTGTTCTTTCCTCAGCAGCTATTAGTGTAGAATCATTTACAGGAACATTTTACATTGTTCTCGGTTACAAAATGAGAATGTATCAGTGAAAAAAAACTGATGCCTCTCGGATGGTCCGTGTGCTGTCAGTGTGTAGTATGTAATTTTGTCATACCCTTAGACTTGCATTGGCGAGTCTTGTACGTGAATCGCAGACTGTCGGAGAATGTTGCGACTTTTTTCTCATCCTGAATCTGGCTGAGAAAAAAGCGTCTGACACTCGTCAGTGTGCTCTCAGACATTGATTAACATTGAAAAACTGATACTGAGCCAGATCACAATGTGAACAGGGCTGTAAACCGTGTTCACACCACCAAGAATATATATCACAAAAAAGACAGTGCAAAAAACGTCCATAAAGTATATCACTGCTATAAAAGTAAAAAGCAAGTGCAAAATAGTGTCAACAGCAGGGTTCTTAGTTAGTACGTTTTTTGCAAAAAAGGTAAGGAAGCCGTTCTACCACTCCACGGTGACCCCTATCAGAACAGTCCTAGACTAACGTATTTAAAACTTGATCTAATGCGACCATACCTCATAGATGCAGGATGCAGCAGGGCCAGATTCATTATGGGCACACAAGGTAGAAACAGCAATTTATGTGTTCAGGCTCAGTGAGAAGAGGTGGGGCACTTCTCAACTTGCAGGACAAGAAACTAATGAAAAACTGATACTGAGCCAGATCACAATGTGAACAGGGCTGTAAACCGTGTTCACACCACCAAGAATATATATCACAAAAAAGACAGTGCAAAAAACGTCCAAAAAATATATATCACTGCTATAAAAGTAAAAAGCAAGTGCAAAATAGTGTCAACAGCAGGGTTCTTAGTTAGTACGTTTTTTGCAAAAAAGGTTGATTAACATTGGTCCGAGTGCAATGCGATGAAATCACGTATTGCACTCATCCTAATTTCACGCCAATGTGTCCGTACCCTAATAATAAAATCCATATAGTAATCCTACAATGTCTGCGGGACATGGTATGGGGAGGGTTTATGGCTCAGTTAGTACACACCATACTTCTTGTTATTAACCAGTTAATGCTCACTTGTCCACCGCACTGCAGTGTCAAAAGAGGAAGACAGCGAGACAGGCAGCAACATGGCGTCAGAGAGCCCCTGACCTCGAAATACAAGATCCTCAGATCCTGGTATTGTGACATTATATTAACAATAATATTTTTTGCACTTATATTACACTATGAACTCCACAGCACTTTACATACATCATCAACACGGTCCCCATTGGGGCTCACAATGTAAATATCCTATCAGTATGTCTCTGTAGTGTGGTTGGACAAACCTTTTATATGTACTACATGATGAGATGTGGGGGTAGAAGCTACATGAAGCTTGGGGGGAAAGATTGTCCGTAACGGGGGGAGGAGCCATGATGGGGGAGGGGCTGCAACAGGGGGAGGTGCCGTGACAGGGGGAGGGGCTGCAATGGGGGGAGGAGCTGTGACGGGGGGGAGAGGGGGCGGCGACCGCTGAGAGTGCCTAGGGCAGCAGAAACTCCAAATACGGCCCTGCATGTGGTGTGATGAAACTAAAATTGAACTGTTTCCTCCAAATGTAACAATGGTCATTATGGCCAAAGAGAGAGAGGTTTGGAAGCCTAAGAACATCATCCTAACTGTCAAACATGGGGGTGGTACCATCATGTTGTAGGGTTGTTTTGCTCCAGGAGAGACTGCGGCACGTCCCAAAATTGATGGCATCATGAGGAAAGAAGATTATGTGGCAATACTATAGCAACATCTCAAGACATCACTCTGTAAGGTTTCCAGGTTCTCTGTGGAATTGCTGTATCTTCTGCCATCATCCAAGATGTACTGTGGTGCCTCAACTTGCCCTTGAACTTCCTGTCAGTCTTTCTTATAAATCTAATCTGGGCCTTATTCTGTGCCTGACTATTCTTCTATTTGGCTTCTGAGACTTTCCTGGCTTGCTCCGGGACTTCCTGTTGCTGCTTATTTGCTCTGTGCTCAGCTTCATAACCTCCCAGCTGCCTTCAGTCTTCAAGTGCATTAACCTGATCCTGGCTGTGGTTACCTCCTTTCCAGACTTCCTAGGAGAGGAGATTTATACTTTTGGAATTACTTGATCAGTACCAACTTTGTCTTTGTTTATCAGTGTACTTAATCTGGGACTTGATCAGTGTGGGCTGCAGTGCTGGACTTGAGTGGGACTTTTCAGCCCTAAGAAGTACACTGGTAGCCATCTGTTTTTCTGTTCACTTTCTACTTAACATTTCTGGACAATGTATGTAAGGTGTGACGGTCGCACTCTCTACATATTACTTCAGGACCTTTCTCGCAAAAGTGCCTGCTGCAGTCCCTGCATCTAATTTGGGAACATTTCACGTAAAAAGTGCCAGCCGCACTCCCTGCATCCAACTTGGGAACATTTCACGTAAAAGTGCCAGCCGCACTCCCAGCATCTAACTTCAGGACGTTTCACATAGAAGAGCCGACCACACACTCTGCATCTAACTTCGGGACATTTCATGTAAAAGTGCCGGCCGCATTCTCTGCATGTAATTTCTGGACATTCACGTAATAAGTGTGGGTTGCACTCTTGCATATGGTTATTTCTGGACATTCTTGTATTGTGCCGTTTGCGCGCTGCATATAATAACTTGTGGACATTCACATATCGTGCTGTAAGAACTACACTAATTATTTCAGGATTTGCCTTCTGTTTGTTTCTGTTTCTAAACTACTGGCTTATTTGTAAATACAGTTTATCCAATCCCAGGTTTCAGTTTTTTTATATTCCTCGTTATCAGATTCCAGAGTTCCTACATAATCATTTCACGGCCAGGAAGTTAAAGCTTCGGCTGAAATGGGTCTTACAAATGGACAATGGCACGAAGCATACTGCCAAACTGGATACAAAGTGGCTTAAGGATAACAAAATCAATGTTTTGGAGTGGCCATTACAAAGCTCTGATCTCAATCCTATTGAAAATGTATGGGCAAAGCTGAAATGGTGGCCTACAAGCATAGCTCAGTTACACCTGTGCTGTCAGGAGGAATGGGCCCAAATTCCTATCAACTATTGTGAGAAGCTTGTGGAAGGATATCCAAAATGTTTGACCCAAGTTATACAGTTTAAGGGCAATGGTACCAAATACTAATGATATGTATGTAAACTTGTGACTTTGCAGGAAGTAATAAAAATGGCTTACAACATTCTCTCTCATTATTCTGGCATTTGTCATATATAAATAATTATGGTAATCCTATTTGACCTAAACTGGGAAAGGTTTATTCTGATTTCATGTCAGATAAAGAGAAAAACATGCATGTGTCTTTTTATATAGTGTATGTAAACGTCTGGTATCAACTGTATATGTCCAAAGGAATGGCAAAGGATGCCGACGCTGATTGAGCACAGGGCTGGAGTGTCATAACAATGTCACATGAGCGTCAGGAATGCAAATTCCGACACCGCTGGAACCACGCTGGCATTAGTGTAGAGCATAGGTTTTTTTATTTTTTTTTTTATTTTATGTAGGCGTGCATGAGGAATGAGAAGGGGTTGTTCAAGTAGTCCACAACCCCTTTAAATATAAGTGTGTCTTACAAAGTTTGTCTATGCATATAATATTCACTACTAAAGGCCCCGTTACACACAGCGATATCGCTAACAATATCGCTAGAACGTCACAGGTTTGGTGATGTTGCACCGACCTCGCAGCGATGTCGCTGCGTGTGACATGCTGCAGCGACCAGCGATGAGCTCTTTGATCGCTGCAGAATGGCCAGGATCATTTTTTGGTCGTTGGTGTGCCACTGTCATGCATGCATCAGCATGTGTGACAGGGGCAACGACCAGCAATCCCCAGTCTGCGCCTGAGACCCTGAACAATCATCGGGTGTCGGCACAGTACTAAGGATTGTTGGTCGGGTCGCTGGCACATCGTTATGTGAAACCTCGTCTTTAGTCTCATATTAGGCTGAGTAAAGAATATGAATGATCAGTAGTTCTCAGCAGTAGTCACTACAAATGGAATGGAGCTATGCTGTTCAGCTCCAGTGTTTACAACAGGCCACCACTAAAACAAATGACAGCTGATCGTGAGGGCGCCAGATGTTGAACACCCATTGATCTGATGTTGATGACCTATCCTGAACATAGATACTTTATTACATGCCTGGAATACAACTATAAGACCTTATTCAGATGTTATTCATTATACTCATATGCAAAATCAGTCCAATTAGTGCTTTTGATTAGATTATCCTCAGTATCTGGTCAGTGTTTCCACTTTTATCATCAGTTTTTCTCATGGTTAAAAAAAAGTTACACAGCCTACCCAACCTGTTACAATGTTACAAACGGACAGCACAGAGTTGGCACATAAAATGGTTGTTTTGTATGGGTTATTTGGATCTGTGGCACTGATTGAAATCTGACATAGCTGTGATTTTTTTCACAGACATATGGTTCTCAAAAAAACCTCAAACCAGTGGCCTCAGACTCCAATAAGTATCAGTTCTATTCATGTTTTTAACATGAAAAAGAGATCTTTGAATAAGGCATATGTCCGATGTCTCCTATTCTGCTCTCATTTCTGTAACTCCTTAGAATACCATAAAGCCCCTAGCTTCCCCATAGTCATCTCACGGTCATGGAGATGGCTTGTTTTCGTGTTATTGAATGTCTTTGCTAGCACTGGGTTAACGTCTACATCGAGAATATTGTGCATGTCCCAAAACCACCTGAGCACGTTGCCTCCCACCGCAGAAAAACGGCTGCCTGAACAATCCATAAGGGCAAATGAACAGTGACAGCATGCTCATACAGTGCTTCTAATGGAACACAGTGTGAATGTACAAATGGGAATATCTCATTAAATATCCTTGATCCCAGTGCCTGAATGCCTCTCAAATTCACCCTAAAGCTTTATAAGCATTGAATTAGCCCTAATTCCTGAAAATTGTGCATGTCCCTGTGGTTCTCACACCATTGAGGACACAGACTGCCTATGTCGTCTTAACAGACTGCTGTTATGCTCGACTGTGCAAGCCCAAAATGCGTGTGGCATTGTGAACACTGCATCTGAGTCCATCGTTTGGCATTAAGTAGCAAAATACTCCAGGCGCAAACATCAATCCCTCCATATGGCTCTTTTTGGATCAATATAGATGCTTTTCTACTATTCTACAGCAAAGCACAGCAGACTATGTTTTTCTACAGAGTTGTATGCCACTATAGTACTGTAAGTTGGGGCCAGGGGCGTAACTACAACAGGTGCAGGGGTTGTAATCACACTCGTACCATGGAGCTTAGGGGGCCCCAAAAGTCCCTTTGACCTATCGAAAAAGACTAATGATATTAAAGATTTGCAATAATTGGGGATCCTATTGGAGCTTTCCATCAGGGCCCATGAGCTTCAAGTTACCCCACTGGTTGGAGCATTCTTTCAAAGCTATATTTTGAGAATTCTGATCAACCTATCACCATGTCCTAAAATATACAGCAATGGACTGAATACTGTGTATGAATTTATTCCTTTTCCATTTTAGTCCCTTTAAAT
This sequence comes from Allobates femoralis, assembly GCA_033576535.1. Taxonomy (NCBI): domain Eukaryota; kingdom Metazoa; phylum Chordata; class Amphibia; order Anura; family Aromobatidae; genus Allobates; species Allobates femoralis. The sequence goes on from JARQOC010000002.1 coordinate 168,707,057, forward strand.
TCAGCTTTCATAGCAGCTGCTGCACCTTACACTGCCATGTTTAGTTGACTGTGGGTAAAACTACTAATCGATTTTTAGTTCGCTCTCATCCTATTCTTTCCTCCATCCCTCATGCTTCTCTTTTTAATCACCTTCCTCCGCCGCACTCTCTCACTGCCAGTGTGTAATCACATCCTCGTAATGAATGTAGCACCTGCCCTGCAGCACCAACAGGCGCTCATAATATCTTTTATGATTTTTTTTTCATTTGTTTCTAGGCTTTTTCTTTTGTTGTTAATTTTCTCTTAATAAAATTATATTTCACTACCCTCCATTTTACGTTGCCCCCTTTCATTTATTGATTAGGTAAAATAGGTGTAACGACTATCTCTGTTAACCTTCCCACACATATAAACAAGCGTTGGCTCCGAGAAATGAATTTGTGACCGGTTTCTTAGAAGACGACAGAAGCAGCGCAAAACGAGAAAGACAAGAAGCTGAGGCTGTGTGTCTTCTTCATGGAAAACCCAGTGACATAGAGAGTTCACCGCCCTCATTTATCCTGTGCTGGAGATCAGCAAAGTGCGGTGTTCTCTGCCAGATCCAGATTGTGTCTGTGTGTGTTCACTGGAAAGCCCTTGTGGTGAGCACGCTTATCCTCTGCCAGTTCACGTAACTATTTCATTTCCAGGAGCGTACATATAATGTAGAGCACCAAAGCAAGGCATAACGAGCTCACATAACCTGGAGGGATCATATATAAAGTGTTACCGAATCACACTGGACTAAGAACATCAGATTTAGGACACATTTATGGCAACGTTTCCTACAATCTGGCCACCAGACACCATTTATTTTGGAGTGTTAGGAAGGAAACATACTTCTTTTGTTTTCTACTTGTTATTTCATACAATTTGGCGTTGGTAGTGAACTTGCCATACAGGACTGTTCACATTACTACTTTTTTCTGTCTTAGCTTTGTTTTTTTAACTGGCTGAGGAATGGAATTGCTCTATGTCCCAGGATTGATCCAATATTCAGTTCACATCGGGCCAGTCAAGTCAATGAGTCCTTGGAAATCATTGGACTGCACTCAGATGACATCTGGGTGCAGTTTGATTTCTGTGGACCCATAGAATGGAGAAGATGGAGAAATTTTGTTTGCCATCTGCTTTGCACAGTGTGCTCTAATTCGCTCATCCAAAAGAATCAGAACACATTATGCTGACCCACTTAAGGCACACCTGGCGACGGGGCTGGGGATGTCGGCGGTGACTGGCGGGTGCGCGCACGTTTTTGGCGCCCTGCCAGCATCGCCGTCCCCCATTTACATGGGGTAACATCTCCAGCCCCACACCGGTGAGCTGTCAGGCGGCATCGCCGCCGGGGTGTCTGAAAACCTCAGCAGCGATGCAGGACCATGGGAGCCTATGGCTCCCATCGCCTGACAGGTCGCCGATGGCCAGTTACATGGGGCAATGTGTGCACATCACCCCAGATCGGTCACCTGGTTTCAGAGCACTGCTCTGAAACCAGGCGACCTACCGGCGTCGCCGACATCGCCCCATTACAGGAGGCGACGTAGGGGCAATATCGACGCCGATAGGCCACGTCCCTACGTCGCCTATGTAATAGGTGGCGATCTCGCCCCGTGTGACGGGGCCTTTAGATTAAACTCAGATCAGATTTTGATCGTGGTGTAATGTCATTTGCACAATCCGCCCAATTCACTTGAATAGAGAATCTCCGGACGTCGGCCCTTTCTCTTTTTCATGTAGAAGTGAAAGATATATGGAAAGAGCCTAGCACAGAAAATATGCCGAATGGTCTTGTTTCAGAGGCAAGCACATGGATTACTACAGACTGGTCAGAACATATCCTCATTGATCTTGCTAGCAGTCTCATGCAAACAAATACCTTACAACATTGAGGCTAGTCATTTGCATTAAGTGACGGTAATGGTGCCGTCACACAGCACGACCTGGCCAGCGATGTCGGAAGCGATGCTCGGGTGCCCGCTCGGTTCCGACATTGCTGGCCAGCTGTCACACAGCATCGCTGCGACCGGCGACACCGCAGCGATGCAGGTGGTGACATCGCTCGCTGGGCTGGGCTTAGCCCAGCGAGCGATCCGCAGCAACGCTGCGGTATAGGCTGGATCGCCGCCGACATCGCTCTGGCGATGTCACACGGCGCGATCCAGCCTTATCGCAGGTCGCCGGTTGACAGGTTTACAGTTCTTCCCGTAAACCTGTCAACCTGCGACCGGCGATAAAACGCGGTCGCGCCGCTCGTTTACACAGCGCGACGTCGCTAGCGACATCGCTGATACGTCACTTTTTCGGCGATGTCGCTAGCGACGTCGCCAGGTGTGAAGCCACCATAAAGGTCTGGAGGTCCAAAGTTCTAGACCATAGCCTTTATCTTCTGCAATAGCAGGAGTTCCTTAGACCCAGCGGGGTATACTTCATTATAAAATGAAGTTCCCAACTGTGACAGTTCCTCTTTAATTGAAATAGTAAATGTGGATAAGGAATACACAGAAGAGGAAAAGCTGCATGAGGCTCATGATGCACGGATCTGACCTGACAAATCTAAGCTGCAGATCAATTCTTTGACTAAAACTTGATTAGATTATTTTTGTAGTAATCCTAAAATTATTGTCCAAAACATATTAACTGATAAACATTGAACATAGAAAACATTCTTTGTACTGTGATGCAGCGGTTTTCTGAGTTGCAAATAGCCAGTATACTGTATATCGCAGAGGCAGGTTGTGCTTTGCGATACAAACTCAGAAATGTGCATGCTGGGACTTGTAGTTCAGTGAATTAAGTAATAATAATAATCTTTATATAGCGCCAGCATAAAGCGCTTTATAAATCAGATGTTCATATACAAATAGTCATAAGTAACAGAAAAAAATACAATAATTACGGCAAAATTAATGATGACCATGTTCGTAAGAGTTTACAATCTCCAATGAGGTGGGGGTGAAGTTATGCATCATTCTGAGAATTGTATTTCCATAGATGAAGGTAGTGTATTACATGTACTCGCTCCAGGTGAGCCAAAAGACAGAGGCGTGTCTGGCTAACCTGATGCCTCCCACATCTGGGTGTCAAAGATATAATCTGTGTGTTAATGTGATTACATGTCTCTGTGCATTTTGGAAAGCAGGAGCTTCACTGGAAGACCTATAGACAGGAGGCCAGATCTTATGATTAGGAGAATATGTCCTTGGAAGGCATGAAGTTCAGGGACCATGGGACTTCTCATGCTTAGGACCAGCTGGTGCCCTTGAAGGGATGAAGTCCGGAGATCGTGAGAATAGCCTAGGATGGCTTTGGAAAGTACCGGTGAAGCCTTCCTCTGCTGTGCTTGGACAAGGTCCAGGGAGGCACAGACATGGAATATATATGTTAGGGTAGTTTGTAAGTTGGGTGCCATCCCAAAAGACTCATTTCTGGTGCGCACATTAATTTACGCGGTTCTGGAAGTGTTGTGTAATTTGTTGGTAAGGTGTCCGATGTTTGCTAAAACTGTTGATCTTGTGACATTGAACAAAGTCTTTGATTCCAGTCCCCTGGGTCCCCTGGGCTGGATGTCTGTTCATTTACTTGTATGTGAGTTGGTGTGAGCTGGGTGGAAGCTGCGATACATTAACCTTATACCCCTGCTACCCTTTGAGTTAACTGTCAGAAAAACGTCTGACCGCCTCCTTGTTTGTCGGTTCTCACACATGTGCATCACAGACACAAGAAGAACACACAGTGCCATGGATGATTTTTCAAACGGACTGGTAATCCAAATTTTAAAAAAATCACAGCATGCCCTATTCTGGTCCATTTCATAGAACAGAATAATGTATGCAATGTAAAGGCAACGGCAGCACCGATCTACAATGTTAATGAGCACAGGGAGCTCACACCGAACTGGTCATGTTCATGAAGTCATTGATTTTACTCCAGGCTTCCACTATTCATCGCACTAGACACCTTGTGCTAAATCCCATTAACCCATTACATCATATCAGCCCATAATTCCTATAAGATCATAAATTCTTGCGAGCTGGATGATGACTCCTTATATATGATTTGTAATCAATTACGCCTTAATGTCTGCTTTTTTAAGTACACGTACCCCATGAAATGGAAAATGTTTTGAAACATATGGGCAACAAAAAAATAAAGATTCATTTAGGATGCAAAATGACTAGAAAGACTTGTAGGGCACTGGGAGATTCATTCTGACACCAATAAAAATGGGGCAGGTTCAATTTTCTTATACATCTAACTACCTAAAGGAGTTATTTTTTTAAATTGTCACAAAGCAGAAATGTCACAAACAAAACAATTTATATTTCTGGTACGGTAAGTCTCTGCAGCTCCAGTGTGCCTTCGTGAACTGTCTGATAGTGATGACATGCAAATTATGTGTACGTGACCACGGGAGATAATCCCTGGCCTCAGCGGTGATTGCAGTATGGTGGGACGTGCGCATGGCTGAACGTGATTATTTCAGAACAGTTCGAAGAGTCCAGTGGGACCATGGATTTACCAGGCGGCTATAAGTTATTGTGATATTTTCCTGGTTTGTGGCCAATTAGTAAAAAAAAAAATAAAAACGTCAAAATCACTTTAAACATTAGTGTGATTTGGAATACACCATTTTGCCTACCAGCATATTGCTATAAATTTCTTTAAATTCAGAATATAGCAGGAAACAGTGACAAAGGTTTTGGCACACGTTCAAATATTAAGTCTTACACAAAAAGGAAATTTTCAGGATGTGGGAATAAAACTCTAGTACGTTGGTGGAAGTTTATAAGGTTTGGAGGACCTGACAGGTTAGTTTCAGCCAAATGTAAAGCAGCAAAACAAACACAATTAAAAAAAATAGTCTAATTTATCAAAAGTGGTTAAATGCACCATACACATCAGACTAAAGTTTGCCAAATCCACTGATTTCGGCAGAACCAGTAAACAATTTAATGTGCATGGGGGCCTCCTGATTCACCCTCAGTAGATCATCCCTTCCCCACCCCTTTCTCACCATGGAAACAACAAAAACCCTCACCCTGGCCCTCATCTATTCCCGCCTGGATTATTTTAATTCTCTATTAATTGGCCTCCCCCTCACTAGATGATACCTTTTCCAGTCCACCCTTAATCCAGCCAGGGTCACCTATCAGGCTAATCGTTACTCGGAAACATCCGCACTGTCTGCCCATTCATTATATGATCCAATCCAAATTGCTTGTTCTCACCCACAAGGCTATTCATAGTGTAGCAACTGCCTACCTCTCTACCCTCATCTCTGTCACCCCACTCGTACTTTTCATTCTGGAAGCGACTTTAGATTAAGATCTGTACTAATCCATGCCTCCTACACCAGCGTCCAAGACTTCTCCCGAGCTGCACCAATTCTCTGGAATACTCTACCCCAAGAACTTAGAACTATCCACAACTTACATAGTTTCAGGTGCTCGCTAAAAACATGTCTTTTTAGGGCGGCCTATCATGCTCCCTAGTCAAAATCATTTAGATATAGCCTATTCACTCCACCAGACTCAAAGCATCTAATATATACTTACCTTAAATTATCTGTCACTTGACACTTACTTCAGGGCAGCTGGGCACCAGCGAGTCGACACAGAACTTTCCTCTCCCTTCTCTCAGGGACACGCTGTGTTTCTCCTCACAGCTCTGCTGGATTTCCTGTCCCAGGGTGCACTTCCAGGTTATAGATAGCGTTCTGGATGAATGTTAAATTGTCTGTCATCCACTTCCGTCAGGACGTCCCCGAATCCCACAATCCACCGTGCCGATCGGAAGTACACCAACCACCATAAGGGAACATCCAAGTGATGGATGTTCCAATATGGCACCCGCTGGTGGTACTAGCCCCTTGCACAGTACCACCAGTAGGATACCGCCGGGACACCTCTCCGCCAACATCGGGACACCGCCACCAGGACCTCCTGCCGCCACTGCTGCCATCGGCACACCACCGCCAGGGCCCCCCCAACGCCACTGCCGCCACTAGGACACCACCGCCAGGACCTCCCGCCGCCACTGCCACCACCAGGACACCGCCGCAAGGACCCAATGCTGCCGTGGGGACCCGCTGCTGCTACCGGGACATTCTCCCCTTCGAATCGTTGCAGCACTGCCTGCACCCACCTCCATGCAGCCACAGCTGCCAGAAAAGTTTGTGGCCTGTGGTGATGGGGTGCAGGGACCTCTACTGGCTGCAGAGGGCGCCACACCCGATCTCATTCATCATAGATCGCAGACTTTCCTGGTGGCTGTGGCTGCACTGAGCACCCTGAAAGGTAAAGAGCAGAGGAGGCCTGAGAGCCGGAGGCCACAGATAGGAGAGGTGGGGGAGGCCATAGGTGGGAGATGTCAGGGGAGCCACAGGTGGGAGAGGTGAAGGGGCCACAGGTGGGAGATGTGGGAGGGCCACAGGTGGGAGAGGTCAACGGAGCCACAGGTGGGAGAAGTCAGAGGGCTGCCACCGGGACCCGCCAACATTGCCACCACAGGGCCAACCCCCGCCAGGACCCGCCGCTGCCGCAATGAGACACCCCCACCAGTACTCCTTGCTGCCGCCAGGACACCGCTGCCGCCACTGGGACTCCCCCTCCAGGACCCCTCAGTGCCACACTGGGACACCGCCATCACTGCAGGGACACCCCCCGATTCCGCCTCACCCGACATCGCCACAGCGCTACCTGCACCCACCTCTGTGTAGCGAGGAAAATTTGCGGCTTGCGGCCTCTGGTGGAGATCGGGTGCGGGCACCTCTGGTGGCTGCAGAGGGCGCCGCACCCAATCTCACTCATCATAGACTACAAGCCGCGGACTTTCCTTGGCAGCTGTGGCTGCATGGAGGTGGGTGCAGGTGGCGATATCGGGCGAGGACACACACACCACATACATACGCAGACATCATGTACACACACACATATATATGTACACACATAGACATGTATACACACAGTATAATGTCCCCACACACACCTACACACGCACAAAGACACATACAGTTAGGGCCAGAAATATTTGGACAGTGACACAAGTTTTGTTATTTTAGCTGTTTACAAAAACATGTTCAGAAATACAATTATATATATAATATGGGCTGAAAGTGCAGAGAGTTTCCACATCGGAGAAAGGGTTTAGGAATTATAGCTCTGTAATGCATAGCCTCCTCTTTTTCAAGGAACCAAAAGTAATTGGACAATGGACTCTAAGGGTACCTTTACACACGGCTACATTTCTAGGGTGGCTACAGGTAACTTACTGGTTGCAGTGAAATTATGGAGACAAGGTTCTATCTTGTTGCTGTTTACAAATGGAATAATCTCTCCATGATTTCACTGCAACCAGTAAGTTACCTGTAGCCACCCTAGAAATGTAACCGCGTGTAAAGGTACCCTCAGGGCTGCAATTAACTCTGAAGGCGTCTCCCTCGTTAACCTGTAATCAATGAAGTAGTTAAAAGGTCAGGGGTAGATTCCAGGTGTGTGGTTTTGCATTTGGAAGCTGTTGCTGTGACCAGACAACATGCGGTCAAAGGAACCCTCAATTGAGGTGAAGCAGAACATCCTGAGGCTGAAAAAAAAGAAAAAATCCATCAGAGAGATAGCAGACATGCTTGGAGTAAAAAAATCAACAGTTGGGTACATTCTGAGAAAAAAGGAATTGACTGGTGAGTTGGGAACTCTAAAAGGCCTGGGCGTCCACGGATGACAACAGTGGTGGATGATCGCCGCATACTTTATTTGGTGAAGAAGAACCCGTTCACAACATCAACTGAAGTCCAGAACACTGTCAGTGAAGTAGGTGTATCTGTCTCTAAGTCAACAGTAAAGAGAAGACTCCATGACAGTAAATACAAAGGGTTCACATCTAGATGCAAACCATTCATCAATTCCAAAAATAGACAGGCCAGAGTTAAATTTGCTGAAAAACACCTTTAAGAAGCCAGCTCAGTTCTGGAAAAGTATTCTATGGACAGATGAGACAAAGATCAACCTGTACCAGAATGATGGGAAGAAAAAAGTTTGGAGAAGAAAGGGAACGGCACATGATCCAAGGCACACCACATCCTCTGTAAAACATGGTGGAGGCAACGTGATGGCATGGGCATGCATGGCTTTCAATGGCACTGGGTCACTTGTGTTTATTGATGACATAACAGCAGACAAGAGTAGCCGGATGAATTCTGAAGTGTACCGGGATATACTTTCAGCCCAGATTCAGCCAAATGCTGTAAAGTTGATTGGACGGCGCTTCATAGTACAGATGGACAATGACCCCAAGCATACAGCCAAAGCTACCCAGGAGTTCATGAGTGCAAAAAAGTGGAACATTCTGCAATGGCCAAGTCAATCACCAGATCTTAACCCAATTGAGCATGCATTTCACTTGCTCAAATCCAGACTTAAGACGGAAAGACCCACAAACAAGCAAGACCTGAAGGCTGCGGCTGTAAAGGCCTGGCAAAGCATTAAGAAGGAGGAAACCCAGCGTTTGGTGATGTCCATGGGTTCCAGACTTAAGGCAGTGATTGCCTCCAAAGGATTCGCAACAAAATATTGAAAATAAAAATATTTTGTTTGGGTTATGTTTATTTGTCCAATTACTTTTGACCTCCTAAAATGTGGAGTGTTTGTAAAGAAATGTGTACAATTCCTACATTTTCTATCAGATATTTTTGTTCAACCCTTCAAATTAAACGTTACAATCTGCACTTGA